>OU015463.1:6473472-6715972 GCA_907164805.1 Brachyptera putata | reverse complement strand
TATATATATATATATATATATATATATATATATATATATATTCATATTATATATCTTTTAAATTTTCTGACTGACGTGGTTGGAGCAAACGTCAAGAATATACTAACATATTCACATGTCACATTACAAGCATCATGAAAATTATAGATAGTATATATACAAATATCATAGTATACAAGTCAATGACATTCGGTGTAGTCTAAAATATCATATTCTAATTTGAAGTCAGTATGTTACAATTGACAATATTAACAAAATGTCATCAAAAATGTGTATGCAAAAAGGTCTACTATTATTATTTCTTGAACCCACAAGCTATGTATATGGCATATATAGGCCTCTATGTGTACATGGGATGTGGGTGATATGTCGTCTATATAGGCCTACAAGCTATACATATTTCGGTCTCACCCTAAGAGGACCATTGTTTGAAGATTTCTGTAATTGAATTAGTTTTTTTTTACAATTGTTTTCATAACATTAAACAAGGGGGAATCAGTTTATATATCCCCGCAAATCATTTATTCGACAACCCTCTACACTTCAAGTAATTCACTTAATTACTAATCCTTTGGATGCTCACAACCTACCCCTATTAATGTTAGCTTATTGTGACAGATGTTGTCATCAACTCCAAGCGACCGGTCGTGGGACAAATTTCAATTGTATATTATCGTATCATCACAATAATTTGAACCTTTGGGTTTTCAAATGATTTATAATTGAAATAATGACGTGATATCAATTGGAATCTGCTTCTGGAATCGAATTGCGTTCGTTACCCATAATTGATTGAAACACAGCACAGGACAACTTATTCAACATTATGGCACTTCTAGTACAAATTGTATCTTTTCCAATATATTTAAAACTTATAGTTAGTAACACTAAATAATTAAATTGCAATGATAAATGTGATTGGGAAGGTTTCAGTTTCAATGAAGTGAAATGGTTGGGTGAAAAATAAAAAATCGGTACAATAAAGTATATCCATTAAAAGTAGAAACTAGTTTTGAACTACTTAATAATAAAACATCTTGTTATAAAGTGTAAATAAAAAGAGATGGATAATTCGTATCCATTCTCATACACAAATTAATTAACTCTAAGTACCAATTAGCATGTTACTTATATAGTTAGAAAAGCACCATTTATCAATTTAGTCGACGTTAAGAAATGTAATTAATGAGAGAAAAGTATATTATTTGCTGTAAACTCTCGCCAAGCGTCGCTGAAGAAATTAATTATAGACTGCCAAATTATACGACTAAACATACTTCCCTAAAACTATCCGTGTAGTATTAATTATTACGAGTTGCGTGATTCCAAGGGAGGGGAATATTGAAAGGTGCATGTATGCCTGTTCGCAACATATGTTCAAATCAATAACCAAATGCGTCTAATTCCAATTGGACTGGCTGGCGGATTGACTATACCGTTTTGCAGAAAACAAATCGCGGCTTTGAGCTTCTATACTTCATTAATTTTGATGCTCGCTTTGTGGAATAACAATCGATTATTTCTAATCAAACGGTTTACATACCGTTAATGGAGACCAATACATCCACCATCGGAGTTTATCCAACCAAGCTTATATAGTTTGAATAACAGTGAAAGTATTATGCTTAAATTGTGTTATGACTTCAACGATGTCAAAATGCAATATAACTGCTATTTGAAAAGTTACACACAATCCGCAAAGTGTGACATTATCATCAACCATCGGCCCTCAAGTCCTTCACCATCACACACACACATATATATATATATATATATATATATATATATATATATATATATATATATATATATATATATATATATATATATATATATATATATATATATATATAATAATAATAATAATAATAATAATTGTTTATTGGCAGTTATACAAGTGTTACAAGTTATGCTTCGTCTTTATATAGTACAGGTTAATTATCACAGAAGGTCAGGTATATATATATAGCCTATATATATATTTGAACATATAAACCTATATATGTATATATTTATATAATATTTACAGCGTTACATCGATTGACTGATTTTGTTGTACAATAGAGATATAAATAACATGCTTATAGAGTTATAATAACATTATAGATGTTTGAATATTGTAGACCGTGATTCTTACAAAGCGCGAACCATCAGGAGAGAACACTAAAGCAAGCAGAAGCATTATTTGTTCCTTGTATCTCTCGTGAACACTTCACTTAACAAATAAGAATATCACACAGACGAAAAAAGTTTCAGTAAAAATATCAACCGCCGTGAAAAGCTTTTTAACGATGATGTGTAAACGGGATGAAAATAAAAGTTTTGAAAATTGATACATACTTGTTTGAGAGGCAGTGATAAGTAGGTTGCACAGAAAACATTGTTAAATATTAATTCTGACATAAATTGTGAGTAGATTACATCAATATTATTGAATAGTTGATTGCAGCATATACCCATGTTGCAGTTAGTTTCTATGTTACTCACTTGTAAAATGATGACTGGATTATTTTCTATTGACATATTGAAATGTTGAACATTGATGTTATAATCCTTGTTGAAACAACGGCCATGCACGTGGACAATACATCGGCAATTCGCTTCGTCCAGGAACCAGTGGTATCAACACTGGGTTGGTATCAAAATACAGAATTGCAGTTGAGTTAATATAACTACATTTTTCCTTCTCATTGTGAATGTTTGAATTGTTTTCTAATCATGAAATTACTACCTCATATACGAGATTTGTTTGTTGAATAATGTATCATTCTAATTATTTTTCGGGGTGGTAAGATTGCCCTTGTGGTACCCTATTCAAACGATCTCATATTTCATCCATAGCCTTAATTCGGAAGCGTATAAAGTTTCGATGTTTGAAAAAAAAAAAAAAAAAAATGGAATGAACGAACCCGGAAATTTCCAAATAACCAAACCACTCTCATGAGCATGGCAACAGTAAGATTACTAACTTTCGTTCATTTCTCACTGGAGAAGTTACCAAACAGGATAACAGCAAAAAGTAGAAGATACCATTATTGAAAATCTGAATACTGGACTGATATGAAATTGGAATAAAATTGAAATAATTTACACATACAGAATGATAATACTATCAATAATCGGGAGAAAATATAATAAATGTGAGGGTCAATTGATGGATAATAGTTGATTGTATAGCTGGTTACTATATTCGAATAGGATCCTCTGAGGCTGACATTCTGATTCTGAACTCATATTTTGGAGACATTTTTCAATTGACATCGAAATCTTGATAACCAATCATTGTTTCAACAAATTAATTCAGAAGATGAATTGATATGACGGTTAGAATCGGCACCTCTTGGTTGTTTCAAGACTTCTGGGCGGTATTGTTATCAAACGAAGTATCTAAACAAAAATCAAAAATTCACAAGAAAATAATCGAAATTAGTCCTCGAACACCAACAATAAGTCCATCATCTCAAACGATTCAAGACTGTACTTTTCTATGGAGTAAGTGACAGTCGGTTCATCGAATTGTCCATTCCCTTGATTCACTACTTATGGATGATTCGCATTCTTCTCAAATCTTGAAAAACGAAAATTCTCCAAAAGCTTTCAAATTCAAACAGAATATGAGAACAATACATACACATCATACATACACACTATCATACACACTTTCAATAACTTGTACAACAATCGGATGAGATATAACGAAAAAAAGGAAAAAAAGGTATATATTTAATCGAATATCAGGATCAACTTGTAATGCAAATTGCAAAGTATATATGCGACAGGTTGCACTATAAATATCAACAAGTTGCAGCCAACGTTTTTGAACGTTTGAAGAAATCAAGGTATGTAAATGTAGATTGAGCAGACAAAATATTCTTTAATCCCAGATTTCCATACTTCTACGCTCATCTCGCAACGCAATTTCTGCGTTTTCCTAGTGTTTAGGATATCTCAGCCCTGAAACTGAATTTTACTGAATAATAACGATATTTTTTTTCTCTAATCTGAGAGAAAACTGAGAATCATCAACTCAATTTCAGAAATTAGGATGATATTTTGTCCTTCAGAGACCATGAGTCGTCATGAGTCATTACCAGATTCTGTAGAGAAACATGAACAGAATCGAGTGATGTGGACGTCACTACTCCGAAAAAGGGCCGGGAACTGGAGAACCAATAAATCAATTTTGAATTCGGATGTTTTCTAGATTTCTCTCAAGTTAGGGAAATGAAAGAATCTATAGTTTGAGTCATGTGATGCCTTTCAAACCACTTGAAATAGATTGATTAACAAAATATAAAATGTGAATCACAATAAACAGTATAATAGCGTATGAGCATGATACTCTCCCTCTCATCTGACACAAGTACATTCCCAGAATGAACTAGATCTTCTTGGATATCAATCAACATTCAATTCATATCAAGGCAGATTAGAGAATACAAGACAGTACTATCGCCAATTGCGATAAGTGTTTCACCATTTGCGAGGTCTGATTTAATATATCAATTATATTCCCCTCGACCACGCATGTATGAGATGATAAATAGGGATTAGGGTTGGTGAGGGAACGGTGGGTGGGAGGGGGGGGGGAGGGGGGAGGGAGGAAGCGCGAACAACCCTAAAGGCACGATTCAACTGAATGAACGAATAGCTATTCAGAGTTACTAAAGGATTAACATGATGATGATGAAATGAAAAGAGTTAATTTAGTGAACTGCACGATTTGTTCGAAAGGAATTGAAAGCATTTGTGTTCTAACTACAATAAAACACTTATAAACGTGTGTGCATCATGAACTGAAAAGATGATTTAAAGCTGTTTACGGACTCTTTTTAGTTAACTAGCTAATGTGAACATATAGAAACATCTAACTATATACATATATATATATATATATATATATATATATATATATATATATATATTATGTTGCTTAACGACCCCACCAACATCTAGGTTATGCGGGGGTACGAATGAGCGGATGATGATGAAACGATGAAGAGATGATGGATGAAAGGACGTTTACAAAAACCCATGCCTTATATATATATATATATATATATATATATATATATATATATATCATGTCTCTCAAACGTAATATCGCCCATTAAATTCATAATTGACTCTCAGTTGTGTGAAACACATAATAAATCAATTGTAAAACATTCATATGGGAATATAATAGGGTCTATGCGTTAAAACGAAAGATTAAAAATTTAAAACGCTTTGGTGGAGGTGCCGAGTAGCGAGAATTGTTTCAGCAAACAGCCATGTTATAGTAAACTGAAAATCAAATCCACTGCTCACATTTCTTGTTGATAACACCACATGTGATACCTATAACAAGAATCACAAGAGCTAGCTGGTTGAAGAGATAACGTGCATGATATTGGAGCTGTAGGTTACCAGGTCGAATCGAGCTCTCGTCTGCAAACTTTTTCACTTCATCTAACCATGTTTTGGTAACATGTTTATACTTTATATTCTCCTGGAATGCAGAATAATAAAATAATAATATTCGGACAATTAGGTTACATGTTTGGAAGGTTAGATTGGGTTGCGTTGAGTTTGTTATGTAGGATTGGGGTAATAAGTCCGATTCAAGATGGCGGAACGTGACAATTTGCCTATACATTTGACAGTGAAAAGTTGATTGAAATAAGTGTAGTCAAGTTGAGACTGGAGCTCGAATAGCTGGGAGTATCTTTGGGAGGTGGAAAAAAAAGTTGTGAGAAAAATTTAGAAAGTTCATGAATTTAAATATTAGATATTCAGATGGAGCCAGTGAGCAGAAAGAAGATGGTGGAGCCGCCCTGGTGGCTAAGTCAACTATCGCTAGCGGTAGTAACTGAAGTCACCGTTGGGCGTGAGTTCGAGTCCCGTAAAAAGCATGGGTTTTTGTAAACATCATTTCACCTATCATCACTTCATCGTTTCATTATCATCCACTCATTCGTACCCCCGTATAACCTAGCTGTTGGTGGGGTCGTTGAGCAACATAAAAAAAAAGAAGAAGAAGATGGTGGAACAACCGTTGGCCTGGTTCTAGGGCCTGGGCCTACAAACACAGACATGTGCACTGTGCAACAACGTTTGGGAACGAGTGGCTAACATTGGCGACTCTCAATGTCCATTGGCGATGAAGTTCTAGTGAGTGAAGTAGAAAAAGAATGCATGTTTTGGAATTCTTAAATACTGAATATCAAAAATATGTACAAATCTTAGAAGACATAGATAAGAAGAGAGAAGCAGGATAAGTGCGAGACATTTGTTCTGGTGGCCACCCTGTAGCATCAGGCAGTGGCACTAACCAAGCTGAGCGGCCGTTATAGAATCGAAATACAAAAACATTCTCGAAAACAACAACAACAAAAATCAGAGTAAATATCCTGAAGACCATGATACTTCAGAAAACTTCAGATCCAAGGAGAATACTTTCAAATAGCTGAATAGCAAAACAGATCGATAATTACATCACATTCAAGAAAAACGTTGAAAGTTTCCTATTTTTCACAATCATATTAGGATATTGACGGATTTTCAGATGGCTATTATTCTAGCCTATGCTGCTGTATAGGTGTTCACTACAACCATACTCGGTTTTGAGTACTATTATTGTTGAGTTTTGTAATTTACTTCTCACTATACACGACTAGACTACTAGAGGCCAAAACTAAATTGGTATACATTTTCCAGGTTACACACACATTGATGTAATGATATAATCGGTGCGACACACAAGAAAAGTACTGAAAAGACTTCCAAAAAAAAACTTGAAATTGATAAGGTAAACATTTTCTTCTTCTATTATGTATAACGTTATACCGTTAAATTGGTGATTACATTCACGGCATGAACTCTGCCCTCCTCCCCCTCCCCTTCTTCCCACCCTCCTTACAGCAACGACGTTCAATCTATAACGAACGATTAAAAGCACTAACAAGGTGTTAAAAGATAATGGATACTACTACACCCTATAGATGCACACAGTCTACTAGACGCTTTATAGTACACAGTCTAAACTACCTATTTAATAGCTGAGTAGTACGAACAAACGAAAGACCATTGGACAGTCTTCTTTAATCAAGCCTTAGCGCGGGACTAAAAACATACCGTCGTGGATTAAAAGTTTATCACCATTACCTAAGTAAACCAACGTGAATAGTAAGTACATTTCGGTCATAACAAAGTAATAATCAGAGAGATTAAAGAGTGTTATGCATCCCAAGAGATACAACTTGTATGCATTGATGAATTATGTAGACCAAAACGACACAATTAATTGATAACAGATGAAATGGAACACACGGTTCACTGAACTCACTGGTCGATATATGACGTTTGAACTTTTCAATCCCTGATCTATCAATGTGTCGACATATTCGCTAAATACAACTCTGATATCACAGTTGAAGGTAGGGTGTGCCACGTTCTCATACTTATACCCAAGCTTATCGTGTATCTGCTTTAATGCTGTCATGAAATAAGCAAACAGAATACCATAATTATGTATGAATCACCTTGTTTCAAACCATAGCTTCCACACTTTATACATCTACATGGACTTCAGCATCCAAGCGAAGAGATCAACAATATCTCAATACTCAACTTTCTTTACATAATCAATATATATATATATATATTTCAGTGTGTGTATGTGTGTCGACATACACCCATGCAGAGAGAGAACCTTTATTAAACACCCTCCCGACCGTCGACCCACCCACTTCGAACAATATCTCAGTTCCCCCGTACCCGTCATACACCCCCTTCCTACGACATCCGACGTAAACTATCTTCTGATTTATTGTCGTCACGCATGAGGGTTGAATCTCTAACTTGGACAGCAAACCCCTGCCCACTTCTCACCCACTCCCTTACCTCTCGCTTTATTCACCCCCCAAAAGCTTTTGTGTTGTCGCCACCGCTGGCTGCTGCTGCAATGGCGCGGGCGCACACAAGGGCAAGGGTGGGTGACAAAGATTCAACTTGCCACCCCCTACATGGTAAGGGTTGTCTGCTAATACTATACTAAAACAGCGTTTAATTTCCACCGTGACTGGAGATTGAGCAGGATCTGTATGTGTAGACGTAACTCGGTGAGCCGTTAGCGAATGACAACCAAAGGCAGAAGAAAGATAAATAGACGAGTTATAATTAGAAAATGTATATTAAAAAAATTATGTTGATGCAAGTAATAAGTTGGGGGAATTGGGATTATTTTGATTATGATAAAATAAGATACAATTGAGGAAAAATGTATCTCAAACACACACTAATACGTTTGAATATGATCAAAGAGTATTTCTGAAAGTAGATTATGTATATGTGATTATATACTGACTTGACAATTCAAATATTTCGGGAAATTCATTTTCTGAGAGACGCCTATTCACACATCAACAAAACTGAAAGGTGGTAGAAAACGTGGTCCAAGGTGCTATTGAATACGACTGAAATTTGTGAGACATGATATATTGCTGGTGTAGCATATTTAATTTGAAGATATTCTGAATTTTCATAATTACACATTTACACATTTAACATTTTGTATTTTACTACATTTCATAGCATATTTTGTAGAGTACAAAAAAAAATTATGATGTTTTATGATATACGTAGGCCTACTCTGTACAGGGGTATATCAAATTAAGTTTTGTACATTAACAACTCGAATATGGTACGCAGCTATATGGCTGATTACATAGAACGATGAAATTAATACTAGCGTTCACATTATTTCAAATCATACTCATATATAATTTGACACGTTCTAACGTTCCTTATTGTATTTTAACGGGTTGTTTCCTGCAGAATGGTTTGTAATGAAACCATTATAAAGACACAATGCTCCCTAACCAATGCTCCCTGCCGTATTACACAACCAAACGAGCGTCCTTTTTATTTGAAATCGATGGAAGATGCAATGATTATTGACAAAACACAGAACGTGCTAATATATTTCAAATGTGTATTCCCGATTCATGCTCTTACTTTCAATATGCCCTTACTGCCTAAAAGGGTTTAGTATACCTGTTTCACTTCTTTATTACCCTACAGCTCTGTCCCGTGCTGCCCAAAAGAAATAACCTGAACGTAGTGTTCCCCTACTTCCCCTAAAAACTGGACCATATACTGCCTACTAAATATTATTTGCTTTTAAAAGGTGTTTCATTATCGACACACTTGATTGCAATCAGGCGTGTGATTAAAAAGTATAGAAAATTGCCACATTCAGGTTTTCTTTTATATTAATTGATTATTTTAATATTTGGTATTGAGATGAGTGAACCAGTGGCTAGCATGCTGAACCGTCATTCAGTAGACCGAGATTTGATGCCCACTATGGCCGACCATCCTGACGGAAGGTTATCGTGGAATAACGTTTCATCTCATCTTCCCATCATCTTATTCACAATCCACCTACGCCATTGTATCCTAATCTACAGTACAATATAAACGTAGATGAATATAACATCATTTTTGATCCTCCATTTAGGCATTCAATCAAGTTTAGATACAAATATAGGAGTAATTATCAAAAATACTGCACGTAGAATAAACTAGAGAAACAATAATGTGAATGAAATGATAATAATACTAATAACTACGAAAACGCTATAGATAAACCTCACAATAGATAGTGGGAGGGAATCAGTCGTTGCCTTTTGGTTAGGAACAAACCCAATATCAACTTAAATGACATATCAAGAACATGTAAAACGTCTGTCATGATGATCGACCTTAGTGGAATCGACCTTAGCTGTCTTCTGTATGGAACACGTTCATCAATACAATGCATGCATGGTTGTAGATACTTGAATACTGTTATACCCTGTTCACACTATGTTCACTAACTGCTGTAAGTATACTAACCGACATCAAGCGCTAACTGCGTTTACAGAACGAAGTTATAGTGTTTGATGTCAGTTAGTACTAACTGCATTCCGTTCACATTACGTTGCTAACATCGGTTAGTGGCTTAACAGCAGTTAGTGATCATAGTGTGAACGGGGTGTTACTGTTAGGCGGAAGAGGGTGTCGCGAAACCAAAAAGTATGACTTGGTATGATTACGACTCCCGACGAAGCGTGGATTCTTCGCCTCAGGAATGGCGAGGGAAATGTTTTGTCTCTGAACCCTTGCCTAATTATGAAATGAACAGTTTGTCCAGTTGAACAAATGTTGCTCATTTTCCAAATCAAATCGTGCACAAAGTTTGACAACAACACATATAGTCCATATAACCTCAGAATGTTCTTAGACCTGAAGTTAACACACGGAACTCTCAATTGCAATTAAGATAAGAATAATATAAAATGTCTAGTTGTCAAAGAACTTGGTGAACGGTCTCCGACGTACTCCGGATCTTATAAACAAGACTCTACATCCGCACTGTTCACTCTACCTCAGAACAATGGATCACTTCGAATTATTAATACCCCGAAAGATGAAATAAATGCTCAATTGTCATTGAGCTCGGTAAATGGCTTCTGCTCAGACGTACTCCGCAGCCATGTATAGCAAGACACTACATCCGCACCGTTTACTCTCCTCAGGACAGTAGGATTACAGTAGACTGACTATCTGGACCCCTATTCCTGAGATAAATGAGATGTGAGAAAAATAAGTGAGAAAACTATCTCATATAATAATGACATATTTCATCTCATATTTTATGTTAGATTCTCGTTTTCTCACTCATTTTTATTTACTCATTTCTATTTAAAAAAAAAAAAATGAGTGAGAAAACGAGTATCTCACATAAAACATGAGATGAAATATGTCATTATTATGAGATAGTTTTCTCACTTAATTTTCTCACATCTCATTTATCTCAGGAATATGGGTCCAGTTGTAGTGCTAGGAACAGCCGTGTCACAATATTCCAGAACAACAGTAAAGAACTCACATAACCCGAAAACTGGATCAACAATGGTTTGTTATCACTGTCAACAATATCGGCCCCGTACATTGCCTTTATCGATTATTAATTAGGACAACAGTACACGTTAGACGGTGATAGCAATTCTCAAGTCAGCAAATATTTAAAACATGTATTAAATCCAGAATGTACATATTACGGTTCATCCATCAAGTACTCCTGGTACATACTAGTACACGGGGTTGGTTAAATTTGGCACAACAATGAAAATCACAACTACGGTCGGCGCATTCAACTGTGGATCTTCATTTGAATAATGTATTTGGCAGTGGTTATATTAGTGAAAATTTAGAACTGCGCGTATTAAATCGATTATATAAAGAGGTAGTCTCCGTGCAGATACTGGGAGGGAAGGGGGGGGGGGAGGAGGAGGTGCATCACAGCCCCGCAGGATTTTTTTTTGAAAAACTTCACTTTTTTAAGTATCTTGTTGCTATGGGAATATGTACCAAGGCCAAGGCTAATGTGCACTAAGGCTATAGTGCATTATTTGCGCCAAGTATACGCGTATTTATTAATGAGAGAAGAATATTTAGGGAAGAATCATTCAAATTAGTGAGCATGAACATGAAATAATGTGGTTTGAAGAATATCGATTTACTCATTGTTCAATTCTTTTTTGATGACGTTCAATATTTAGCAATATTCGTTATTTTACAACTGCGCAAATTGAAATTAAGAGCTGCATTTTTGAAGTTTAGAACTGCGCATATTAGGGTCAACTGCGCACTAATATAACCCCTGGTATTTGGTTCCAGGCCTACACTTCGTACAGAATCGACGGAACACCTGCAGTAGTCGAGTCGACGATGCTGAGATAACATCGGCCGGTTGATCGAAGAATGGAGGCCATCGAGGTGAGTCTGATTTCAGGAGTAATCAGGTCAGTTTTCAGCGAGGGTGCTTGCCTCAGCTTTCAAAGGATCATTATTAGGATGGGAGTTGAAATTGAGAAACGATGAATTTTGCCCACAAATAGACTAGTGATGCAGGCTTTATGACAGATGCGATATTGAGCTGAGGGTACCATTACGCCTTCTTGACGTCGTCGTTCCATCAAGTAGCTGTATTCTATCATTTGTTTCTGCAGGGACAGAGGTTCGGGTTTATGTACGGGGACGCCAGCAGTTTTAACCAAGGCGATTCGTCACGTAGCTGCCGGAGTTTTATTTGAGGGCATAACAACCCTGAAACTAGATTTCAAGGAAAAAATTAGATTTTAGAAAATTAGATTTCAAGGAAAAATTTCGAAGAAAATTCCCCTAATTTCGGAGAAAACTAGAAATCATCATCTCAATTTCAGAAATTATGATAAATTTTTTGGTCCTCCAGAAACCACGAGTCATGACGTAGGCATCACTAATTCTGTATAGAAACATAAACAGAATCGGGTTATGTCTACGTCACGACTCTGAAAGAGGGCTGGGTTCTGGAGGACAAGCAAATTGATTAAATATCCGAAATTGAGATGGTGATTTCTTGTTTTCTCTAAAATTATGGGACTAAATATCGTGTCCTTTGAGGACATTGGCGCCGGTAAAGGCGGTGAAGGCGATGCAGTCAGGGCAATTGGAATATTTTGCAGTTGGAGTTGGTACCTCTGTAGTTTCGGAAATTGGAATTGGAAGTGTTCGACTCCAGGGCAACTGACTTTTCTGTGTTTCTGTGTTGTTGAGTTTACATACGAAACAGTAAGCCCTCGTCTAGTGCTTCTTGGTTTGCATCATTGCTTTGTTGCACAATTTCTTATTCAGACGAGGAAACAAATATATGTGAGTTGAAGTTTGGGAAGAGACTGTGTGCTAAAATTTGATTGAGTCGATTATTTTCTTAGATTACCATACAGTCCATCTACCAATCCGTAGCTTGATTAATCGTTTAGTCATTTGACATGAGTCACTTAGTCGAGCCCTGATCGAGTAAGTTTACTCAATTGAGATCGGAATAAATCCGCGTGATTTGTTTAAATGACCAAATATTAACCAACATATAATTATGTGTTCACACTTCCACCTCTGTTTTAGGAAATGTTGAGCAAATCCATAAACCTGACATCATGGTACACTTAGAATAATTGCTATATTTGTATAGTGACTATTTAAACTTAACCAATAATAAACACACCCAAATATGATCTCGCCGAAATAAAGTCAACTAGTTGCGTACGCGAACGATTTACTGCTTTAGTTGAGCAAATTGTGCTCTCTATAAACAACCATTTATACTGAGTAATACTTTATCCTTCAACACAATCGAAATGCACAAAAGAATGACTGCAGTGACGCAAATCATATTTCAATAGGTATAGTGTACGACCAAGTTCTTAGGCACTATGGAACCACTAACGTAAGTTCAACCCTCTAGGCAGTACGGGACAGATCGTACGTAGACAGCAGGGGAACAAAAAGGTAAAACAGGTAGACTATACCCTTAAAGGCACTAGGAGAATAGGTCATACGGGAATATTCAAAACATCAAACGAGAGAAGAATGACAGCCGCGAAATTCTGAAATGAAAATTATTACCAATATCGTTATCATCAAAATGTCGAAATCACCGTCATTGTCGTCGTCACCGACATCGTCATCATCCTTCTTCTCATCCACATAGTTGTATTTTAATTAAATCCCAAGTCAAGTGTACCAGTTAATATTCATCTCACGTTTCACAATCTGTATCACACTTCAACATCATTCTATCAGAACGTGGCGTTAAACGGGGCGAGTCCAACAAGGTTCAATCATTACAATCTTCTAGATGACAACTGACAATTAAATCTAAATCTAAATAGGATTGCTATCATCGAGGGTGATCAAGTAGAGAGATAGAGTCAACGCTTTTTCTCTGTCTTTCTTTGTCTTTTGTTCAGCACAAAGTGAAATGACTCAAAGTGATCGGCTGACAGCAATTGCTTCTGGTTTATTCAGTCAACACGGATTTCTATATGATTCTTGTGATGTATTGTATACCAGAATTATCAGCTAGACATTTTACAAATCTACAATGTAATCTATCACATCGTGATGGAATAAAATCAAATCTGTATTTTGAAGTATTATTATCTACTGTTTGAAGCTTCGATGACTGCAAAATTTAACTCTATAATTATAATAATATATATATATATATATATATATATATATATATATATATATATATATATATTATAAAATCTTTTTTTTAGGCACTTCATGTTATACATGATTGCCGTCAGACAACTTAATAACTCAATTAATACAATTGATGAAGTGGAGAAACACTGAAAAACCACCAATACGTCAAAGTTCAAACGTTTAATATACACTCAATTGAAATAATTAGATAGATTATATCACGCCCATTATTTTATGGGGCTTTGTATAAATCTTGAGTTATTGTTTTGTCCACCACGAGTTTGATATTCAAATACAATATTTCATGAAGGTCTTAAATGATCTATAAGCCTACTCTTCACGTGATATTAAAGTCGCTCACTCACATTATCTCTCTATATACATTTTTTCAGAACCAAGGAATGGTCGCTCAGATTTGTCAAGCTGAAAATATACGCAATTACTTCTCAGTTTCAGTTTTTTTTCATTCACATTCATATAGTACGATCATAACCCATTTTAATAGCAGAAGTAATAATATAATTTATATAATTATTTGAAATCGAGTCAAGTCTATTTTCTTCTCGACAGTCGCACATGAAGTATGAATGCCATGTTGGACTATAAAAAGCTTTGTGAGATTGCAATGAAGATGTCTCCTATTTACCAATGTATTTAATGTATATATATAAACTGATAATACGTTGAAGGAGGTACGCCGGGTATAGCACGCTATTGCGGTGTCTATGTGTGGATGCTCTCACTGTAGCAGGGAAGACATAATCTGTCCTCAGACTGTCATCGTCATCCGACACTCACCCATGTGGAAATCCGGGGTATATTCAAGCTAGAGAGCACACACATCCATATACACACACAAAACACCGCGACACGCTACACTGACAGCTGTAACTTAGCTTCCAAAGACACTACCTACGTGATACAATGGTACATTATTAGAATGAAAACAACAAATTAACAAAATTCGAATGTTTTATGTGTTATCCATAGTGAAGTGTAAGAGAGAAAAACGAGAGAGAAAAACAATCGTACCACAAGATAGCGTCATGGTACTTCGAGTATTTGTCAAGTGGTGCGTATCGCGGTGGTATACGGACGCAGAGAAGGCATGTAGACCTACAATCAAATAGTCGTGAACGACGTATCATTAGAGAATAAGAGAGAGAGGAACAGAACAGGAGAATCAAATGGATTGATGGTTTTAACGTTTCATTTGGGTTTTTATAAAATAATGATGGAAACAGTTATGCTCTCATGGGTTTTCACTTCATACCTTGGACCCGAATAAACCAATTTTTCAAACTATATTATCGACATGACTTAATTCTATATTATACTCCACAAGTTTCCAATATGTATTATGTTATCATTTTGAGCATATCAATCACCATAGGAGGCGAGGAATTAACAACTCCTGAAATCCGGTGTACACTTGCCATGAAATCCCATTGAAATCCCTGAAATCACTTGAAATCCCTTTGTAATCCGTATGAAATCTCTTGAAATCCCCTGAAATCTCTTGAAATCTCTGAAATCACCTGAAATCAGGTGTACACCAAATTTTTGAGTTGTAAACCCCTCGATAGGAGGTTAGAATTCGTATTCGTTAATATTTTCGATAACACGTAGCCTATACTTTTCCCGTGTGTGATTAATTAAAATCGAAATTATAAAGATGTAATGCCATTCTCAAGATCCTCGTTCTTCGACGCATTTTTCTATTATTACATTACCATTCACATTATAGTATTGAAAAGGAACAAGGTTCAGATTGCAACGAGTTTATCTCAAAACTACTACGGGAATCAGGAGTTAAGTTATTGTAGTCTGATTCATGTTAGACACTCTTTATTATCGTCATACTATTCAGTCTGTATCGGTTCCAGGGACTCACTCGTCTCACCGATACAGAACTGTCCAAGTACCTAAATACAACTGCCGAGCCGGCTCTTGTGTAACACCCATCCTGCCACTCTCTACCCCTACCACAAGCTGTAAGGGAAGCTGCGTGCGCAGACTGTTACAAGTTCCATATGAATATCAACGTTACTTTTCGCACGCCTTACACACAAAGTAGAAATTCAATTAAATCATTGAGTATTCTCGATTCAGTATTACGTATCATTGCTTCAGGATCGATCATTTCCACACATATAAAGCGAGGGTAAAATCAGATAATCTGACATAAAGCAGTGACGGTGTCGAAGTCGGCTGGGATCACTTCCTATAGCTCTATGGAGGCAGATCCCCGCAGATCAGAGACGAGGAAGGAGACACAATTGACGAATTGAAACGAGAGGATCATATATTCGTTCCTGATTCGAACAGAGAACGGAACTAAATATAGGATAGATTCGTGAAATATCAATGACTACAAGTCTTTACACAGGTGCAGACTGTTACTATAAATATTTATTTTGATTGTTTACGTATGAACATTTACACTTGTCCAAATATAGGTCTGACACTTCAACGAACAAACTTGAACCAAATAAGGCCTAAGCATATAGCTAGCCTATAAAATAACGATCCAAATGAAGTGGAAGCTCGAACACAGTTATAGAAATGGTATTTCATTGTAAGGCTCCACGTTTCCTTACGGTTGTCCGCCATATTGGTATGCCACCTGATCTGTGACGTAGGGAGGAGGATAATGTGCAAGTCGATAATTATTATTATTAGTTACATCTGGTTGAATCGGGTACTACAACACTATCCTCCAATCTCTGTTGTGTCTCAACACCCAACTCGCAAAAGTACGCTGTATAGGGTATAGGGGTGGCCACCCCTGATGTCAGCAGTCATAATCATTCACATTAGAGATAGTCTGTCGATTCATTTGCTTTACGCTACTTCTAGTTACTGGCACAGATTTAATAAGATCAATCATATGACGATAAGCTGTGTATGTTATCGATAATTTATAACGATAGGCCTATGACACACAAATGAAATGAAAATGAAAAACTGAAGCTGACACATATCTTTGGTCTATGGTTGACAGTTCATTGAATCCGTATATTTATAAGCATAATTGAACTGGCTTGATTATTCAAGATTACTCGCCTAATGTTGTACTAATATCTATACGCTAGCTCGGATCAAGTTAATTACAGCTGTAACTGGCAGACATAGGCCTACATACATTAATTGTGTGACGAAGATATTTTACACTATATACTCACGGTCACTAATATAAATATCCATATATATACATAACTTATATGATATATAATATAAGATAGATATATATATATATATATATATATATATATATATATATATATATATATATATATATATATATATATATATATATATATATATATATATATATATATACCACTTACAAAGAAGCATTTACCTCAAAAAGAAGTGCAATTTGGGCTTGGGCGGGTCTTTTGAAGATACGTTGTAAGTGTGGTGTGGGGGAGTGACGTACAATTTACCAGGACACAACTCGCCTGGGTACTTTCAAACCTGTTCTACTTTGTTCTAATCTAATACACCTAACCTATACCGTCGAAGCGTCAATAGAAACCCAATCTAGAAAATGGTCCCCCGTAGCATATATTCCGTTCCCCGGTGTGGGAGGTTGTATCATAAGCAATAGATATATTAAATTAATTGCTCAGGGTTATCTATTCACTCACGAAAGTCGAAAGCCTATACCATGCCAGGTATAATTGATTATATTCAGGAAAACTGTGCACACAAGACTGTGGATTCAACTGAAATAAGATTATTTCATATATATATATATTATATATATATATATATATATATATATATATATATATATATATATATATATATATATATATATATTCATTTATATATTTATTCATATATATATATATATATATATATATATATATATATATATATATGTATGGGAGATAGGGCCTATATAACGTGAATCGAACTCACTCAATCAATAAAGTACATATTGCTCAGGTATCCTACTATGTCAATATTTATATCTCAAATTTCAAGGTCCAGGAAAAAAAAATACTGGGAAGAAGTTACATATAGTAGGCCTATATCCAAGTGATAGGGCCTACGATAGCTACAAATAATAATCATCTTGGTATGGAATTACTACTACTATATCAAACTACACGATGACTAACTAATAATAACTACTAATGTTATAATGTCTGTAGCCTCTCATTGGCTTCATTATGCAGTTCTAACCGATCTATTTTAATCGATATGCCATCTTTTTCCCGAAATTTTTCAAACAGTTCTGTTTATCTCGTTAATGGTATATTTCTTATCTTAACTTTTGTAATTATTCTTTTATCATTGTTCTGGGTACTCGTTTGGCAGACAATTACTTTTGTCTCATCACACTATTTTCAGAAGTATCTTTCTGATAACATAAGCCCATATAATATGGGCCACTTCTAAATAACCACGACGTGGACAAAACTATTCGATTGATTTGATGACGAAGATTGTTATTAGGTCAACAAGCCCCCATCAAGAGCTGAAATACTGGGGGTATTAATGATTTTTGTGAGGATTCTGTAATGAATTGTGGAAATAAAAAATCATCAACAATAGCCAATACAAATGTAATTTGCTTTTCATGAAAATGCGATCAGAAACAAGAGGAACAAAATGAAGGCTGCAATTTGCGTAATTTCTTCTCCGTTCGGTTGATAAAATCGAAGCAATCTATATTCACGAGAAAAAAATGTGTCACAATTCATTCGAGATTAAGCCCATTCATGGCTCAGATCAACTGGAGTATATTGGATAGTTTGAAGAGTGCAAGTGAAGACCTCCTCTCGACAGATCACGAGGGGTATTTTAATAAAGGTCTTTGTTCCTTTGCTTTTGTGCGTCCACACATATTATCGCCGTAATCATTTGGCGTAGGCCTACAATTAAGAAGTTTTGAAAACAATTCTTAGGGGGTAATTAATTCTTAGGGGGTAATTTTCGAGAAATTTATGATTGAAATCCTAAATATACTCATCAACAACCTCGATGAAGGTGGTAACAGGTAACTCGCTGTAATATATAGCTATATATTTATAAATAATAACTCCGTTCCGAGTAAGCGCCTACGAGATAGGCAATTCTCGTTGCTCGAATGCTGTTAGCTTCACATGTATTCCAGGAGTAGATATCTAACATTGTTTATTATATTTCAATTTCGTACGTTGTAATTAGCTCTACACTGATATAATTCTGATATAATTCTTGATATAATTCACTACATTGAATAATTGATGAGGACAAGATGCGTTGTAAGATTGGCGGAATAAATTCGAAATAAAATAATATCCATACCAGTCGATCCCAATATAAATAATCGTTTGAAGAGTATATCTCGTTTGAAGAATGATCTAGTCGAGATGTGCCTATTGAATTAATTGCTGATTGTCACTTGTAAAGACCAGACCTATAATGATTTCCAGTATAATCCCTTCACACTCTCTGTCCCTCTCCAATGATCCCGCACGCATTTATGTAAGATACAAATGGAACTAGATCGACATTACATATTTTGATATTTCAACATCTCCCAATCCAATTGTACAAATATTCTTACTAAGAAAACTCATTTAAATACATTTCTGGTTTATGTATTGTCAACACAGCCATTGTGTGTTGAAATAGGTTTGGTCTAAGCGTTTTATCATATATAATGCGTGCAACACCCTCAGTCTGACGCTAAGTAGACCTAACAGGGACCTATATACCTGGACAGGGATAAATTCTTTAGGATTCTTTTTCTAAGCGTTTCCGGTGAATCTCTTTCTTCCTTTCTCTCGCGTACGATATATGAATGAAACGGCCGGGGTGTGTTGAATGAAAGCCGAAGTCTTCGTCAAGGTGGCTTATGCACGTGATGCATGTTTTGTCACCTTATTGTTAAAACTTGCCATAGTAAAGATGTTTAACAATTCAAGGTCACAACAAAACACGTCGAAAGAAATGCAATATGTATATATATAAAGTGGGATGAAGTCGGACTGATCCCAGTCATGATAATGATGTGGATTCTACACGTTTGTTACAACGACTGTGATTGTACATGTCACCGGTGACAAGTACTTTGGAGAGATAAAATGGTGCGTCTGTTTTACTAACGATGATAATTCATAATGCAATCATTATTTTCCATGAAACCTATGATACATCAAAATGTATGTCATTTTCTCTTCCCTTATTTTATATCCCCCTTTTGGGAGAGCCCTCTTCCCCCTCCAGCAGCCAAACATCCTATCGGCGATAAAGAATCGAGGCTACTGAAATACTGGGGGAAGAAAACTCGCAAGTAAAACTCATCATTATTTTAAAAGCATTTTAAGTGTTCAATTTGTGTAACCTAATTATTTTACTAGCTTCTAAATAATTGTCATCTTGCGATAAAAAGACAAGCGACAACGGAAACAATAATTATTTTATACGTACTCTTGAGACCAGGAATGTTACTGTTACTAATACACTGTTATTCAAATAATGGTGGTTAGGATTTGTATTTTGAAAATTATAAAACGTAGCCCGGAGATTGTAGTGTGTCGCTGGGGACTATCGCATAGAAGTGCGATAGAAAAAAAGACTATGTTAGTATACTAATTTTGATTTGTAGTAGCGAATTATTTCGAAAAAAATGTGAAAGGATCGTTGAAAAACTAGACCGTCCACTGAACAATAGTAAGCTGAAATATTGTTTTATCAATGATTAGCTATAAATCATGTTGATATAGAACTGTTTGTTCCACAAAGGCCTTGTTGACAAACTGAAACAAAACATTATAAATGCAGTACAAACCGACACTTCCGTCATTTGCATTGCTTTGAACCGAAACAAGGCACGTCATATAACATAATATAAACACACAAGTTCAAATTCCCAAATACAGGTTTGATACGAAGTAATCTTCACTTCTTAAAAATATTTGTGAAATAATTTATCACATAATTGAATATAATGTTATTATTTGTTTATCATAGTTTTCTATATTTCATGAACTGAATCATGAAGGTGAACTGATCAGATTCGATAGTAGGCCTATACTACATGCAGTCAGGATGGTCGGCCACAGCGGGAATCGAACTCCGGTCTCCTGAACGACGGCTCGGCGCGAAAGCGACTGATCCACACTTGCAGTTATATACAACGGGCTGTTTATTTTCACCTTGTAAGTTGTATGTTATGTTGTATCACACTCTCCCATTCTTTCTCTCTCTCTCTCTCGCTCTATTTCTCTCTCCCTCCGTATATATGTATGAATGTAGGCCTATATATATATATATATATATATATATATTTATATATCCCCTATATATAAATAAATAAATATATATATATATATATATATATATGAAGCAATGGAGCAAGTGACCCACCCTCATTCCACCTACCCACCCTAAACCTGTTAACTACCCTTGGCAAGCTCATTTCCGCGATTCTCTCCAGCTTTTACTCACACAAATACACAAGATTCACGGCGCGGGACGAAAAAAGCATACACATACATAGACACAAAATTACCATAAGTTACTTTTCATGATAATGAGCGAGCCAGCGTCGTTAAAAGTTGACCCATAATATTGCGAGCTAACCGGATCGAGCTAGCTGTATTCTTATTCTACTATTTTCCGACAGTTTTCGGTTCATGTCTGAGGCTTCCGGAACTGAACAAACTCTATTGCAACTTGTGTGCTTGTACGTGAAATAGAATTGCAAGAGTACAAACACACATATAACAGTTATTTGCACTCAGACTAAACGCTATGGTATAACCATGTGTACAATTTGATAGACAAGCAAGAGAACGTTATTTATTGATACAGAATGAAGAATTTCTTCATTAATTATGAGTGAAAACTCATTTTATTCAGAAGTTTATTGCAGCCGTATATTTACAAATGGTCAAATACTATATACGTATAACATCAGCCAACGATTTATACAAAGGCAAGAAACCATGGAAAGAAACGTGATTTCGAAACGGAATTCAGTATTTACACTTATCCGTTTACAGTATAGCAAACAGTGCATGCATGATATTACAATACACAATCTTCCATTGAATCGTGTTAGCCTATGGTATGGACATCCTCTGGTGAAACTCGGCCTACAAATGTAGGCAAACCATTCATAACGACACATTCAGCTTTGTAGTTCCACACAACAGAGAAAACGACGTGTCGCAAAGACATTCTTTAGAATCGACGAAAACTTTGCTTTTCCATACTCAATACAGGGAGAACAGCTCAACCAAACCAATCACACGCACACGCACACCCTCACACACACACACACACACACACACACACACATATATATATATATATATATATATATATATATATATATATATATATATATATATATATATATATATATATATATTATTTTTCATTTGTATTAATGGTTTCACAAGTATTAGGCCTATTATTTGGATACATTCCTCCTTGTACTTTGTGCAATATATGTGATGAAACTCAGATGAATCGGTTTACCATATATATATATATATATATATATATATATATATATATATATATATATATATATATATATATAAATATATATATATATATAAATATATATATATATAAATATATATATATATATATATATATATATATATATATATATATATATATATATATATATATATACGCATATACACATATGAAAGTTTATCTTCTCGTATTGAGAATGTGTTCTGCAATAAACATGAACATCGGCGAATTCAAACTGATTTGTTTCCACTTAATTACATATTATAGCACAAATTACGGAAATTTATCCAAGTGTGTAAATTTATATATATAGGCCCTATATATATATATATATATATATATATATATATATATATATATATATATATATATATATATATATATATATACAGGGCCATATATATAGCCAATGTATATATTTATATATAACGATGGGTGTATAAGAAACGAATCCTCTGTGAGCTGAGAATAGGCCTGTAGGAAACCTCGAACACAATAGGCATACGAAGCATTACTTCCCAGCAGCCGTAGCCTTCAACAATAGTTTGCAGAAGCTAAGGTCTTTTGAATAGAATGCGAGAATTGCTTGAAATCTTGGGGTAGAGAAAGAGAGGAAGAGGGTCAGGACGGGCGAGCGAGCGAGAAAGAGTGTGAGAGGGAGAGGTGAGACGGCAGATTTCCACTCGTGGAATGTAGGAAATAATTCTTATCAACAAGAAATAAATAACCTGAATAGAAATAAGACGGTACTGTCAGTATTGTGGTTGAACGTTTTTAAGGGGCGACTTTTAATGATGCTGTTAAGGCGGTGCTCCAGGGACACAGGGTTGTGGGAAGGGGGGGGGGGTTACGAGATATTATGTGGAAATATGGTTGTAAGGACGCCATCGACTATTGTACCAGCCAACCTATTCCGTTAGAATCAAGATGTAATTAATAACATGATGAGGCATTATAGATTAACGGCCTTTTTAAAGACCCGAGTCAGAGTGAATGATGGGGGGTCGCAATGGTATATTGTTGTAACGTTAAGAAGGGATAGACTATACGGCAGCACAAATTTATTAGAATTGATAGATAGCATATCCGTTGAAAAATATGAAAACATCACGTGTTCCATAATATTATTCCGAGCACACAGGAGCGTCTGGGATTCACAATGTAGGCCACGTTATTGGATGCACGCCGTTAGCACTCCCTTTTCAAGTTATCGAAACCGAACTTCCCTTAGTCGATTGTGCAATGTATGTGCTGGTTTGTGCAGTCAAAAGTGACGTTTGTGTTCTAAACGTCACCCAATATATGGACAACGTCGAAGAGAGTGCAAACGAAACTTCACGCAGCACCTTCTTTTCAAAAACACTGGATGGTTGAATCGCAATACATGAATTGTTTGTAATACAGTTTGTGCCGTTGCCACTTTCATTCGAATTCTCAAATCGTACTCTATTTTTGATTATCCCAAATTGAGTGCCAGCGTCGTTTTTTCAAATATAGGGCCTACTGTAATTTTTCATCGCAATAATTGAACCACCGTTTGTGCTAGTTTAAGCCGTTGCTATTTCTGTTTATATATAAATCTCATAGATCCTTTTATGGCATCTAGTGGTTCTTACAGATATTATTTTCAATGAATAAAATTGCCATGAATTACGTTGGGATAATTGCGACCAATTAGGCTTGCATGAGCGCGATTTGTATTGGACTGATGGAATGAAGATAATTATAGTCTGGGAATGAGAGGAAATATGGTTCAAATACATCCGAACGATGGTCATCATATTCAAGATGTATTTGGAAAAATTGGAAAAATGGGCGACTATAGTGAAACACATATTAATCAATTTATTTTCTCTAGATTGTGAATAGAACAACCTCAAGCAACTAGTGCACCTTTTCAATCTTTATCATCTTCATTCGGTAAATAACTCACATGGAGCGTGATTGTTGAATTAGTAATGTTTTTCTTTGAAATTGGACAACGCAAGACGAGACTTCACATCAATAAGAACTCTCAGTAATTAATTAAGTAATCCTCAGGGTAGATGAAAAACCTTGGGGACCTACTATTTTGATAAACAGTAACTAAGACATGAGCACATGAAAGTAGATTTAGCGAGATATCAGTATTTGGTGATAACTTGTGAAAAGAAAAAGGTATCAAAATTCTTTTACAACAGAAACACATATTTCTTTTGAGTGTTTTGAGATGGAACAAGTAAAAACTATATTCAACTTACATCACATAATTCTCCCGGGTATATTCAGCTAGAAACACATTTTTCAGCTGTATAGGTCTACAAGTGAAGTTGCTGGTATTCAAGGTTGACAATTTTATTTCCATCATGTTGAAGGATTAAATAGATGTGTGTTTTCTTGTTGTTCCAGAATTTTGATATCTCATCAATTTCGGAAGTTATCACCACATGTGACAGGCAGATGAGGGTAGATCGGGCCTCGGTTCGAACCTCGCCATAGTCCATCAGAGGTTTTTCGTGGTTTTCCTCAGTAGTCTAAGCAAAAGCCGTTCCTACTATATTGGCCACGGCCCGTATCCTTCATTTTTTTAAATGATGTTTAACGACCCCACCAACAGCTAGATTATACGGGGGTTCAAAGGAGTGGGTGATTATGAAACGAGGACTTGATGATAGGTGAAAGGACGTTCACAAAAACCATGCCTTATCCGGGACTCGAACCCACGTCCCCCAACGGTGAACTCAGTTTCTACCGTTAGCGATAGTGAACTCAGCCACCGGTGCGGCGTGTCCTTTAGATAACCTCAGGAACCTTCATCTTATCATCTCATTATTATTCGTCCGAGTCCAAAAGATCCAGTTATCATTTCGTCGTTGAACCCAATATGAAGAGATGAAAAATAAATAATAATGTGCTATTTCACTGAATCGACTCCCATGCGCTTCAATTGTTTTGTTTCACCAGTACAAGTACCATAAAGACCGACACTCACTTCAGTGTGATGTATTTTATCTGAACCATACCCCATAATAAAAGACACCCCATTCCTAACACAGCATGGAAAGTAGAAACATGTTTGTATTTCGTCTTGAACGATCTTGAAGTTACGTCGTGTTGAGTTTATAGGCCGATACGTTGTACGTAGTTGGACGCTGACGCAGATTTACAGACCTCATCCGAATGACTGACGGACGATGTAACTCAACAGCAATCTACCAAATTTGACTGTTTTATTGCTCGTCAAAAAAAAAACTCTCCGTAAAATATATTTGTGCAATCAGGGTCGATTTAAAAGGCTGAGAGTAGTTGAGCTATCGCATCATTCAGACAGGAGAAGCGTTGTCGAAATGGCAAACGGATCCAGAGGGGAGTGTATAGTGGGAGGAGAAGGAAGGTAGGAGAAAGGGTAGTCTGAGAAAAGAGAGTGCCAAATAAATCATTGTCGAACGTCAGAGAGTCGCTCGCTCTCATTGCTCCCGTGTTGACCCGCGTTGCAAATGAAGCTATCAAGAGTCAGGGCAGGTCTCTGCCATAAAGCACCTCTCTCGTAGAGAAGAGAACCCTCCCAGCCCCCCCCCCCCCCCCTCCCCATCAATGCAACCCAAACCACGAGAAAACACATCGCAAGTCCTCGTACAGTGGTAGCCGGATGATATTGATCTCTGAAAAGTCTCCATCTTCCAGGCCGCGTGAAACGAACTCCGAACTTTACATTTGGGTTTTGGAGGGGGGGGGGGGGAGCAAATAACCAAACCAACAATCCGGCACCAGGGTTATATTTGCCCCCCACCATTCTGACCCTCCCCTTTCCGTTAAGTTGGCCAACCACATAATCGACCACAGTTCCATGTACTACGATCGACCGTATAAACCGAAAACCGAAATAAATTTAGCCCCTGTGCAAACCCCATTTCCAAACACAACTAGATAGCGAAAATTTAACCACTAAATACCACTAGGTAGATGTGATCCTTGACCGAACTACGGTGGAGGATCAGATGTACAGTTTTCCGTAGAAAACAGCAGTTTCGGGATATATTTAAGTAAATATATATATATATATATATATGTATACATAGTCAATTTAGGGATGGCATCAATCAATCGAGGATCAATTGAAGATCGAGTAACCCCTGAATCGATCCTGAAATTGAAAGATCGATCTCATTTCTTTCTTTGGTTCCAGTTTTATTGCAACTTCTCTCATAATACATGTTCAGAACTGAAATATTATCTCTGAGTGTGGTTGCCTTGGAGAACCCATAAATAATTGGATCATATAAAGTAGATGTACTACTATGAGTTTATAACAGATAATTTGAAGTGGTGAGATCGCCCTCGTGGTGATCTGTATGAGCGATCTCACCTTTTATACTTGGCCGAAGTGGGGAACAGTAATTTTGTACCAAATTTTGATGTTGATAAGACAGAACAAATTATAATGCATGTTCCAAACTGTGTATTCTCTACTGATGTGCATTGATCCATTCCATGATTTCTCCCGCTACAGACAATACTTGGTTCAGTTGAATCTCGACCACAGTCATATATTGAACAAAATTGATCAGATTTGATGGACTGAACATGATTCTTTTGTCATTTGCTGATCACTAACTCACACACACAGAAATAGATTGCATGAATAATTGACGATCGCCCCCAGCAACTCCGTGATCACACCCTCTCGAGTTGCTAGAATTCGAGAACCTACAGATAAATGTATAAGATCGATTTTCAATCGAGTAAACCAATCTTTCATTCGATAACTTATATAATATATACATATATATATATATATATATATATATGTATATGAGAAAATGATTATATTTAGAGGTATTTTAGTCGTTTCATATGTATTTATTATTTCATTAGAAGCTCAATATTTCGGCTGAACTATGCCAGCTTTTGTCAAGAGCGAAAAAAAAAAAGAAAAAAAAAAAAAGGCTGGCATAGTTCAGCCGAAATATTGAGCTTCTAATAAAATAATAAATACATATAAAACGACTAAAATACCTCCAAATATAATCATTTTCTCATAATATGAGTCGTTCAAGCCTACGTGAAACCATATATATATATATATATATTTACATATACATATATATATATATAAATTATGAACTAAAAATTGTATAATATAAAATGATTCAAAAATCATTAGATAAACTTATACACTCAGTCTCGGAAATGATGATATATTATTGTTTGGTATTGACTTATAGTCCACTTACAGTCATGAATTTTTCCATTATGATCGATGCCTGACAGTTATGCAACTTTCCATAGACGTGTGCTGCACATACGCGTGTGCTTCCAGAGCCTCTGATCCGAAACCAACAGCTTCCCTCCGTTGATCAGTCAGCTGAGGCACTGCTTTACATATTGAAGTAACCGGTGGGCAAGGGTTCGAGTCCCACATAAGGCACGGGTTTTTGTAAACGTCCTCTCACTTCTTATCACTTAGTTTCATTATCATCTGCTCAATCGTACCCCGTATAACCTAGCTGTTAGTAGAAGTCGTCAATTAAAATATAAAAATATGTTTTTCTCTAAAATTCGAATTGATTATTGATGCGCAGACATTCCTCATTCGAATGTGAAACTTGAAAGTTCAGTATATGTAAAATCTTGAAGGAAAATCTTTTTTTTCAAACCGATCATCCTATTCAACCCATTTCTCACATTTCGAAGTTTTAACAACTACTTTCTGCATCCAGCATTAAATCGATATGATATGTAGAATCAACTTATGGAAGGGCATTTGATACTGTGGGTGGTTAGCACGCACCCAGTCTTACCGAGTAAGTCTACATACAGTTTGGTGTCAACGCTTCTCAAGTTCCTGGAATAGTTTATTATCAATTCCTGTACAAATCTGTTGATTCATTACTTTATTTTTCAAGGTAAAATTATGTCCGTTTCTATACATTCGTTTGTCGTGGCTGCATAGGCGTGCGCAGCCCAAATCATTAGATACGGCCTCTTATTGTGAGGTTATAAACAACACACATAACTACGTATATTATAATGGAAGATGGCATAAAATTATGATATAAAGTTCACCATCCGCTTAACGAATAGTATATATATATATATATATATATATTCGGGGGGGGGGGGGGGGGGGGGGGCTTGCCCCTCATGTCAGTCCCACAGGGAATTTTTTTGTTGGAAACAGTTTGGTAGGATCTAGAAGTAACTCCAGGGCCGGCTCGTGATGTTTTAGTAGATGTTTTAGTTAGATGAGTAGATTTTATAAATTCGAGGGCGAAGCTTGAGATGATACGTGATCCTAGTTTGCCATCCGCTTAACGAATAGTATATATATATATATATATATATATATATATATATTCAGGGGGGGGGGGGGGGCTTGCCCCTCATGTCAGTCCCACAGGGAATTTTTTTGTTGGAAACAGTTTGGTAGGATCTAGAAGTAACTCCAGGGCCGGCTCGTGATGTTTTAGTAGATGTTTTAGTTAGATGAGTAGATTTTATAAATTCGAGGGCGAAGCTTGAGATGATACGTGATCCTAGTTTGCCATCCGCTTAACGAATAGTATATATATATATATATATATATATATATATTCGGGGGGGGGGGGGGGGGGGCTTGCCCCTCATGTCAGTCCCACAGGGAATTTTTTTGTTGGAAACAGTTTGGTAGGATCTAGAAGTAACTCCAGGGCCGGCTCGTGATGTTTTAGTAGATGTTTTAGTTAGATGAGTAGATTTTATAAATTCGAGGGCGAAGCTTGAGATGATACGTGATCCTAGTTTGCCGATCGCGATAAGAGAATTGGACACTTCTAAAACTCAACATCGAAAGTAAAGTTTATCTAACTGTAGTATTTACGAATAACAAATATATAATATGTAAAATTAACAGAATGTGTGAACAAAAACAGTATAAAGACCGTATCTAATGCATTAGGTACGGCCCAGGCCTACCCGACGTACCCTGTGCGCACGCCTATGCGTGAATGTCTCATATACAGCAGACAGATATGGTGTGTTGATACCACAATTGACTTTGAATGGCAATCGCCTGTGGGTGTGGGCTTGGGTTCCATGTTGTAGCGGTTGTAGTCGTTATAGACACGATTTTCAGTAAACATAGATGAAAATCTAAGACACGAACCAAATATCTGTGTTCATTGTGCAGCACCAAATTTTCTTCATTTCAGCTATGAATCTCTCGCTTCTTCTTGGTTTGAACCCTAGTAGTTGCATAATTATGTAATCGCTCAATGATCTACTTCGTCCAAGACCACATCTAATGCTACAAATTGAAAATTAAAATAACTTCTTGGCATGGCTCTTTAGGTCTTCACATGCTCAAAAGTGGTCAGCCGTATTGACTCAAAAACTATACGGTCTGCGTATCCAGAACAGTTCAATATTAATCTGTCGAACCTTGTGACTGTGCGGTGACTAGAAACATATGAATAAATGACGTAATAACACAGATAAGCTTAGTAATCGTGAATGATATTTTCTGATATCACTTAATTGATGAATAATTAACCCACCGGTAACAATGTATCACATTTGAGACTATAGAAAGAAGGGAATATGTGACGTATGTTGGATTCAAATTATTGTCTCGTCAAACTGAAATATTGACTTCTACGTTGAATGGAAATAAAAGACAGCCCAACGAGCCTCGATCATAACTCAGACGGGAAATGAAATTGTTTTACTTCGAACCAATAATATAGCGCCTACTAGGCAAATGCAGCATATAGCTGTAAGATTGGAGCGAGATATTCGCGAGAAGTCTCTACACTCTACACTCTACACTCTACACACCTGGACATATTTCAATTCCTATTTCAATTTCAATGCTTTATTTGTCAAGTTGATTTTCACATTCATTAAATAGGTCATGATGAAAAATATTGCACGTCAAAATATAAACATTGACGTAATATGGAGTGAAACTGAAATATATGTAAGAGTTACATACATAGAAAACATATTTATGTACAACATACATCACATTCACACATTCATTCACCACATGCATTTATACATATTTTAATATGATATTTATTCTACAATCATTTCGTATGCTACTAAAACATTATTCTTGCTTGTATCAATAATCTCATTCAAATAATAAAAACAGTTAGAGACAATTTACACTTTTTTAATTCAACTCTGAGAAGATTTGAAGAGACTATATGAAATATTATAGTCAGGAAGTATGTCATAAAAATCAATGCTCTTATAAGTAAAAACTTGTCAATATAATGTTGTTGATTATGGATTGCATAACGACCCCACCAAAAGCTTGGTCATACGGGGGTACGAATAAGCAGGTGATAATGAAACGATGGAGTGATGATAAGTGAATAGACGATTACAAAAACTCATGCCTTATGCGGGATTCGAACCCACGCCCCGTTGGGCGTGGGTTCGCTTCTGTTGTTATGGTAAACATTATGCATATTGACTCTAGACCTGGACACGAGGTTATATGTCTGAATTCAGATGAAGATTAGATATATTTTGCCTAATGTTAATTTATTGTCTCATATGGCATATACTCGAGCACTCGACACACCTTGGTGAAAATAGTCCCAAACTGAAAACTGCTGAAAACTGCTGAAACCCGCACACAAGAGTTCGTCTCTTACGCGGTTTTCTTGTTATATTCATATATTTTAATAATCATACAGCTGAATCACCTGAATTTATCCTATTTAACTATGTACTAGTATGTACAATTATATTGTGAACAAGAATAAAATGGTTTAAAAATGAAAATGAAATTAAATGACAAGACCCATGCTTGATTAGCCCCCACTGATGACTCGATACAAACAAGTACAAGCTACAATTGGGGAGAGTAGCATGTGAAAGTGATGATGAAAGTGGCTTTGTCTCACCCATTCTCTGTCTGCTTGCTCTCTTCTCGTCTTGTCTTGCCTCGTCTTGCGTCGGCTCTCTTATCACACAGGCTTTCACATCAACACCATGACATAACACAGAACATTCTTTCTATGAAACATAGCGGAATCAAAAATACAAGAGAGAATTATTAGATGAGCGTAGCGAAGATTTTCACTGAACTCTTACGGAACTTTGTCTGTGCGTTTTTTTTCTTTGGTCGCAGGGTTTGACCGATCGACATGATTTTTTTTTTATATACGCAAACTCATCCAACTTAGAACTGTATGGTTTTGAGGTCTAATCGGTTGGACCATTCTTGAGAAACATCATTTAGAAGTTTCTAAAAACCCCATAAGATTTGACTGAGCGGAAAAAATTGAAAAATAAAATCTCTTCAATATGATTCAAATTTTCCACAAATGTGAACACAAGAATAATATACATGAATACAAATTTGGTTTGATATTCGGACCAGCCGTTTTGGAGAAAATAATATAATAAATGTATTTTATTCATTGAAAAGATAGAAATATTAGTTGAAAAATGTTGCATTGTCGAAGTCACGGCTTTCTAGATTCATTGACATCGGATGAAGTTCATTTCAAATGATCAAGGTTTGTAGAGTTTTCGATTATACTTTATATAGACATCTCGCTCATCGTACAACGCACATCCTGCGTTTGCCTAGTAAATTCAACATGGTAAAATGTTAAACGATTGAAAATATAGACGTGCAATCTTTCGATATAGAGTAATTTGAATTGAAGTAATGCATGTGTAGTAAGTGTATGTGTGTTGAGTAATTTCAGTGAATGAAGTTCATGCTCTCACACAACAGATGTCGGAATGTTGATTGGAATTTGCTTGTTTACTGGTTAATGATCGATTTGAATCCAATAGGAATCAGGAATTATAATAGTTAGATCCAGTGAAATGACAGTGGACAACAATGAGTATATTATACACGATCAACAGTCCATCTTATCCAAAATCCTATTCACTCTGACATCTAATTCGAAATCAAATACTTCTGATCCATTTTCTCTGTTATAAATAACTCATAGTGTCAATAATGATTACTATTCCAACCTCTCCATTACAGATCTTGATAAGGGTTATATAAGTTGACGTTTGATGCTGTTACATCATTTCCAAATTGAATGGCGTTATTTCCATTTCATGCACTCAAATGATATTTTGTAACTATAAAACGATGATATTTATTTCATCTGAAATCTTATTTGAATACGTAACAAGTTAAGTAGTGGATAATTCTTAGTTTTCAATCATGTAAAAACTTTCATGTTCTATCACAGATATATAATACTATTTTAATCATAGAAGGTCTATCCTCAATTCCTAAGAACGCATCCTGGCGTATTTTACAGTTAACCAACGGTTCTCTACAATTTCTCCGATCTAAATGCTGACACTGAAGTGGAATTATACTCTATACATGAGCAGGACACGCTACTTCTACATTTATTACTCGAAACCATTTGAAAGTTGAAGAGAAGACAGCAAGAAACTTTCATGGCACGCCTAAGAGACTTCATATTCAACTGATTCTGTATGCGCACATGTATTCATATTTCATTGACCTGATAACTTGAGGATATTTTCATATGCCATGTATAATCAAAGTTGATCAATTACAATTATTCCTAAATCCTATTTAACCTCACTGTGAAATGGTAACTGAAATACATTCAATTCAGTTCAATTCAACATTGTTCTTCATTCGTTATTATATTCGATTAGACAGACAGAATTCATGTTAACAATGACATTAATAGTGGAATGCATATACGAACAAGGTTATCTAGGAAAATTTGGAAACGAACTGTCATGTATAACTGTTGATTTTGAGTGTGTCGCAGTACTCATCGAAAATGATCTGATCATTAATTTTGGTTCAATACATCGTACAGGCGCAAAATGACCTCGGTGCCGACGCATCTCTGAACCCAACATTAACTCATTCAATGGGCTCATATATTTTGAGTTCAAAATATTCGTTACAAATAAAAATACATGGGATTTAACTGCTTGAAACAATGCATTGCGGTTTTTTTCAGGCAACTTATTAACTTATTGGAAGAATGAATCGGATTGAAAATACAAACTGGTCGTGTCACCGAGATGGGACGGAAAAAGTCGGGATCCAATAGTAGGGGACCATTCCAATTCCAGTACTCATCTTGAAGATGAAGGAAACAAGAAGTGCAAGAAGCGACCAGCAGTAATCGAACTCAATTGGACTTCTTCACGAGAGATCATTTGAAATTATCGACGAAAAAGCCCAAGCGCTTGTTTCATATACACAAATAAATGAATTGATATCATTGTTGGCCTAAGATGAGCTCATACCCGATAGGCTACCAATAAATGACATAATTATATCACTCCATATAAATAATGTTTATTATAGTGAAAATTCGATCCTCCTGAATCATTAATCAATGATTCAGTTGGTAGAAATCAGATACTGATCATACGGAAAATGTAACATGAATGTACGAAGTGCTGGTAACTGTGTATAACTGGATGATAGCTCGCAAACTATGCATATACTGAAGAAATTGTCTCCTTCGACCATCATCAATTTAAATGAATGAATATATATATATATATATATATATATATATATATATATATATATATATATATATATATATATATATATATATATATTAGTGATGCCTTTGGGTACCAAATTAGGAACCGGGTACCCGCCGAAATTACCCGGGTAATTTAAAAAAAAAAGGATTTACGTCATCCCCTGTCCAGTTCCGTGGTTCTGACGTTTCATAATCTCCTGCAGTGTATACGCGTGTACTAAGATCAAGGTTATGTAAATGTTTGTCTCATTGGCTGGTGGCTACCAATTAATTAATAAGATAAGCTCCATGTAGGTATCACATTTTACTCACCCTCAATCACGCCACCCCTGTGGTTTAGCCAACCACAGCTAGTGGTAGAAACTTGAGTCAGGTCGGGGTTGAGTTCGAGTCCCGCATAAGGCATGGGTTTTTGTATACGTCTTTTCACCTATCATCACTTCATCGACTCATTATCACCCGCTCATTCGTACTTCCGTATAACCTAGCTGCAAGAGGGTTCGTTAAGCAGCATGAAAATGAAGAAAAAAAAAAAAAATATATATATATATATATATATATATATATATATATATATTATTGGCACACATTACGTTGACAGCATACAATAGTGAGCCCAGATGATTTTTTTCTTTCAACTGTAACTGTAACATTTACTACGCTCACACAATAAAATACATCAACATGAATAATCATATTTCAGAACGCCCCACAGAAGATAGGTCGTATATGGTTGTACAGTGATGGTGGTGCCGTGTCTGCCAGAGCTAGCGCGACTGATACACTCCAGCCCGTGCTGGCGCGACCTCTGCTCTGCGCGTTGCGTTCAGACACCGTTCAGGGGTACTCGAACCGTATGGGTTATTGATTGTCGACGTTTTATTAGAAGTAAATACTGATTCTCATTCGTAAATGCAAACAATGTATTGATGAATAATGATTGAACGCATGATTACAATGAATCAAAGATATTGTTTGATGACATGTTTCAGGATGAATTAAATTGACTCAAGTAGTTGTGCGACTACTCACGTCTAGGATAGGCAAAATCCAGTTATAAAAATACAACACAATATTATTAAAGTTATTATTATATATATTTATTATTATATAATATCATAGTTGACAATGCAATAAATATTTTTTATACCATCTGTATAGGTTTAATTTCATATTTCGTATCTATCATATAGTTGGCCCGGTGGCTAAGTGAATTGTTGCTAGCGGTAGTAACTGAAGTCACCGTTGGGCGTGGGTTTGAGTCCCAAATAAGGCATGGGTTTTTGTAAACATCCTTTCATCTATCATCTTTTCATCGTTTCATTATCATCCGCTCATTCGTACCCCCGTATAACCTAGCTGTTGGTGGGGTCGTTAAGCAACATTGCAAAAAAAAAAAAAGTTTTCCATAAGCAATCATTATTACTCAAGTAGGATATAGCTCACGATATACAGTATGCACATGAGGTATGGTCTATCTATAGCCTTTCAAGTATTATTCTTTCGTCTCAAATTTATCGTCAGTTCTACTACACAAGTTACGTCCTGGCATATCGAATGTCGGACTCAGATACGATACAAGCGGGTCGGGATAGGAAATGAATAGTGCTCTCATACCGATATTGTTCAAATATTCTTATAACTCATCCAGCCATTGTGTCTGATTAGCTCAAGCGGGAACACTTCTGGTGAGGTTCAATTCTCACTTCTTATTACTTTTTTGTTACTTTTTGAATACTATAGTCCTATAAATGCTTCTGGCCACAAGTTATGTGCCAGGAAGATTTTATTCACCAACCGATATCGTTTGGCTACCGATATTGAAATTATTGATTGATCGATTATTCTTTGCTCAACGACCTCACCAACAGCTTGGTCATACGGGGGTACGAATGAGCAGGTGATGATGGAATTATGAAGTGATAAGTGAAAGGACGTTTACAAAAACCCATGCCTTATGCGGGACTCAAACCCACGCCCAGCGGTGACTGAGCTACCGAGGGCGGCTTGGAATTATTAGACGAGCTTCAGTGAGGATTCAATTTGACATACTGACAAAAATTGGTGTTCGTTTTTATGTTTTTTTTTTTTTTTTTTTTTTTTTTGTCGGTTCTCTACAGGTCAAACGGCTACAGCTATCAACTTCAAACTTTTTTTCAATATGGTTCCTCATCTAACTTAGTTCTGTATAGTTTTGTGGCATTATCGGGTGGTAACTGTGTTTTCATGAATTTTAGAAATGTAAAAAATACCCATTAGAATAACACAGCGGAAAAAAGAAAATGTTTTCATTTTCCAAAGAAATGAAATTTTGCGCGAAGTTGAATAACATTCTGATACACATTTCTGAAAATGTTTAGCTTGATCGGGTTAGCCATTTTGAAGAAAAAAAAACATAAAATGTACTAAATTGATACCACTCGAAGCAGTTTTTACCCATACTATTACTATCCGCTCGTCTAACAACGCATATGGCGTTTTCCTAGTTATCTATAACGACAGTCCTACTAAGACATGACCGTACCCGCTGTGAAACTATGCATTTCCTCTCCCGACCCAGTCGTGGGATGACTACTAGGAAAATGCCATATATGCGTTGTTAGACGAGCGGATAGTAATAGTATGGGTAAAAATGGGTAAAAACTGCTTCAAGTGGTACCAATTCAGCACATTTTATGTTTTTTCTTTAAAATGGCTGACCCGATCAAGATGAAAATTTTTAGAAATGTGTAGCAAAATGTAATTCAACTTCACGTAAAATTTCATTTTTCAAGAAAATAAAAATATTTTCTTTTTTTCCGTCATGTTATTCTAATGGGAATTTTTGAAATTTCTTAAATCCATAAAAAAAAAGTTACCCCTCGATAATGCCACAAAACTATACAGATCTAAGTTAGATGAGGAACTATATTGAAAAAAAGTTTGAAGTTGATAGATGTAGCCGTTTGACCTGTGCCGATCCGACAAAAAAACATAAGAACAAACAAAAAAAAAAAAAAAAAAAAAAAAAAAAAACATAAAAACGAACACCATTTTTTTTCAGTATGTCGAATTGAATCCTCGCTAAAGCTCGTCTAATGACGCACTCGCCAGTAATCGTAGTAATCGCGTGGTGTGCCCAAGCCTAGGGTGGAGCGACGCAAGACGGCTGTACAGCGCGTCTACTGATGCACGCGTGATCGCACGCGAATGGTGCAGTGCTGACTGGCCGTACTACTTCAATCGTTCGACCAAGAGAAACGAGCACGAATCTATACCCACTAGAATTCACCGTAGATGTTATATTGACGTGTTTCACCCTTTGCCATGGACGTGAAAAACTGGTAATTTCTATAATCAACAAGTATATAATATGCGTCTATTCACAGGCTACTTTTAGAAAGAGAACGAGAACTTTTGCCACACACATAAATTCAAGCGTACATCAAACATGGGAAAAATCAAATGAAATGATTAAATACAGACGTATAGCCTATGGAAAAACACATTAACCCGTAACATCCCAGTAGGCTCATACAGTTTGGCCTAGCATGACTAGAATTATTTGAAATAACACTGTAGACTAACTTGAGATTATTGAATATTGACCCTTTAACCTTCTAGACCTAATGTATGCCACCCCGATAACGTCACTTACAAGATATGGCATGGTATAGCGTGAGCAGACTGTTTTATCCCAATATTTCACCTATATTATGTAAAAACGAGGCTACATTTCATTAAACCCATATGAAAGTACCACTACCTCATTTAATAATATGGCTGAACACGTTAGAAAAAATGCACTTGAAAGTGTATCATTCATTTGCCGCCTCTTACTTGCAGTAACTCCTCCATTAGTCTCGGGTGTGTGTCTCCACTCACTCTCTTCATATATATATATATATATATATATATATATATATATATATATATATATATATATATATATATATATATATATAAATATATATATATATATATATATATAAATATATATATATATATATATATATATATATATATATATATATATATATAAATATATATATATATATATATATATATATATATATAAATATATATATATTTATATATATATATATATATATATATATATATATATATATATTATATCTAGAGAGAGAGACCAGTATCTTTTCATTCATACAACTCGTAAAAGCTAAAAATATAAATGAATATATATTGGAAGAATATACGCATTACCCTATATATGTGTTCTCAAGTTCCTTTCGACGAGAGAAGCGTCGAAATCTTGCAACGTAGATGTATCAGTGAACATCGTATCGCACATTTCTACGTCGAGAACAATAACCGTGATTGGACAATTAATTCTTGCTCTATATGTTGGCCCCACTGTTCCCTGGATACCTAGCGCCCGCGTCACTTAAAATCAGTCAAATGTTATATCACTAAAAGCATATAATTGGTAATCACAGTCGTAACGTGTGATATGATCAAATGTAATTGGACGGATATGCTCACTGCACATAAACAATGATTAATCATACAGTACAAGTTGTAACAATATAGTATTGTAGTGTAGAACACTACGATTATCCAGACGTTTAATAAACGATGCGTTCAATGCTTTTCCATGTCAGTATTATTCTGTCACACTGTCATGATTTAAATCAGATGATATGAAACAATTTACTATTCAATTCGCCAAATCACAAGGAGGCGTGAGATTTGAATATGGACTATATCGACAGAAATAATTACATTCAAAGGGTGTTGTTAACATTTTCTAACAGAACGGTTGAAAGGAGAGATAAGTATCTTTTTATTCATACAATCGTAACAGCTTCATTGATCAGAATTGAATTGATCGTCGTTTTTCATGTGTACAATATATGATCATAAATACACATTCCATCAAATCATGAAGAGATTAAAGGTTAATCATTCATCAAAAACGAATTGCCAAACTATATGAGAAAAAATGCCCATATCATATGTACAGAACCAAGTAGGCCTAATATAGAAACTAGAATTTGCTTGTCTATGTTTCTATATCTCTACCTCTCTACCCATATAGAAAGCAAAGTTCGCTTTCTGTCTGAATCTTGAAGCAAATATAAAACTGAGAGCGCTAGCAACGTTAGGTAACCAACACGACGTCAAGCGTCCCCCAAGAGTAGGTCTAGAACATTAAACTGAGAGAAGGTATTATGTATAAGTGTTCTGGCATACCAAGCAAACGTCAAAAAAATAATCCCTGCGGATCTTAAAAGTTTCTCGCATACAGTTTCCACCACCTCAACAACGTGATAGCCAATGTAAAGTATCATTTTATCGCACACAAACTAATCCAACTTGGATTGCAGAATATGGACTTATTATATTAGATGATGATTATTTCATGTCTTGAAAAGGTGTGATATTACATCACAAACGATATATATAAGTGACGATCAAAGTGGAAATTACCATCAAGATAAAAGTGAACTTTTGAATAAAAAATAGACGCGTATACGTAATGAGTGAAAGTGAATAAGTTCAGAAGAAAAAAGATATAGAAAATGAATTAATAAATGTATATCAGCTAAATACTAGGCAAACGCAGAATATGCGTTGTAAGATGAGAGAGATATCTGGACAGAGTTTAATCGAAAGTCCACAAAACTCGACTCGAATAAAATTCAATTCATTCGATATTTATCGAATCTAGAATGCCGTGAATCTCGACCACATAATTCTGCTATCGTTTCTATCTATATTTGATAATTTCAGAAGACTATTGAATCATTTTCTTCAAAATGGCCATTCCGAATTGCACACAAACTTGTGACAGTGTGTATCATTCTTGTGTTTACTTTCAGGGAAAATTCTATTTTATTTCGGAGATATTTGAATTTTCAAATTTTCTTGCCCAGCCTGATTTTATGTTTTTTCCTAACTTTGAGATGTATTATATATATATATATATATATATATATATATATATATATATATATATACATATCCTACATATCATTTATGAGAAAAATCAGAGAATTTCTTGATCACCAATAACATGATGGTATCAACAAGTTCAGGATGCGACGCTGAAATGAATTAAACAGCTTCCTGTTACATTTGTATTCAAATAACATGTATATTATACTCAATTCATATTAGGCCCACTCAGCCTCGTGAATGAATTGCTCTTACAATTGTATATGGACAATAAAGTGTCCATTATCCATATGCAACGTAGTATGCATCTCTTCTCCAAATAAGGCCAAACGACAAAAATTATATGTCAAATGGGGCCTTCAAACAAGATGTTAGAGAAATTCAATTCACGTATCTGAAAGTATGAATTTATTCTCATCTAAATATACACCGCTTAATAATATTTTCCATTTAATCATTCTACCATAGATCTTGTTACTATACTGCCTTGTCTAGTTGATAGAAGTTTAGTGGATAAATGTTCACCTCTCTAGATAAGGATAGAGTATGATGACTGATACAAGCGCCAGCGTCACCATGGATCCATTGCTAAATAAGGAACAGAAGTGCTCCACCTATCCGTTACACCCTCCTGTTCCCTCCTATCCACTCGAGCTGCCAGCCTGTTAAAACAGTGAGCAGTAGGTTACCACCGTTCCTAAATTGAATTCCCAATGATTAAAAGGCAATCGTAGCACACTACTCCTTAGACATAGCTATTTATTTATCACTCACATAAACAGCGAGCGAGGCAAAACAGCCAACAGCCAATTTATCAAGTCGACAGACAGTCATTCGCGTGAGTGTTTGCGGCGCATGCGCAATACTTCTACCAGCTAGTCATCTACAAGACGGCCGTGTTCCAATACTCCACCACATACTCTATACAGTCGACTCTGCGAATACTTTCAACCACAACCTCTCTCTCAGAGAGGGTTACGACAGTTGGCCATATTTCAAATCCTCGAGACAATACCCAGATAACCACAGTAAATAGGCCTAGCATTGTAGAAACGTAGCCACAGTTTGCTGTCTATCAATCACTTGCAGGCCAGCCATATTGCCTCAACTAGAGTAAACTGTAATGTTGTTCAATTAACACCGACTGATGCAGCAATGAATGATGGTTCTTAGCGAAGGAACAATGTTTTAGTGAGTTGTTGGAGGACTGTGTGATGGAGATGATACATGCCCGGGTTAAAGGTTAGGAGAGGTTGTGAGGAGAAAGGTTGTATGGAGTAACCGGGACAAAGAAGAGAGATGAGAAGAGGAAACAAAATGTTTGTTCCGTGCAGAGATGGATCATTGTAGTTACCTGATGAGAAATCGATCATAATTGAAATAGGAAAGTGAAATGAATTTGAGAAAAATCAGACACTTCGATATGAACATTCTTCTCTTTTACTCTACAAATATTGTTCTATACATTAGATTGGGGAGCTGTTTGTTATTTTGAATGCTGTTCAAAGATCCTTTTTTGAAAATTATATAACATTCTGATGTCCGTTTGAGGATAGCACAGAATCATTCCAATTGTCACCCACAAGCAAGAGAACAAGTTACACAACGTCAACATTCACGACGGACGCCAAAAAACAAATCGGATTTGTTTTTATAGAGAAATTTAGAAAACGAAAATTATGAATCGTATTGGCATATTACTGTTCACGTTAGTTGTTTGAAAACGTCAACAATAATTTGAATATAGCACTATACCGGTATATATATTTGAGTCAAAATATATGCATAATACCATTGATAATGATGATAATGTTCATTCACCCCCACCCTCACCGACTTACACGACATCAAGTACCAAATATTGGCGCAAGATAAAATTGGAATGATTTGTACTATAAAATAATTTCAATTTTCAACTATATCATATGTAAGCTATAATATTCATTCGTGTTATTTATTTACCCTCAATAATTCACATTTCATGATATTTCTTCAAACTTGATTCATTATTCATTTTATACAAGATATTACATATTTGCTCAACGTTCCATGTTGTGTGGTATAGTACTGTGGGAATAAAGTGGAGGTGGTATTAGCGGCAGGGAGAGATTAGGGTTGATGGACGGACAGACATTGGTGTGACTAGGCCTTTAATATAATAATAATAATAATAATAATAATAATATAATAATGAAGCGATAGTTTCAAAAGACCTGTAAAATTCAAATCGATCCGCTCTTTAAGTCACCACTTATTGAAATTCTGCTGATGGTTACATCTCTTTGAAGTAAATGAATCCTCCTTCAAAATAGGAACAAAAATAATTTGGTACAAACACTTTTCATCATCATACTCAAATGCCTTTTCGATTCGCGTGCATGCATATGGGTGGGTGTGTGGGTGTGTGTGTGTGCACGTACGGTGATTGTCGATTTCGACGTATAATGAGACATAGAACGACCGAGGCACAAGATGGATGCCGACCAAGCGACGTTAACGAATCAGAGAACCACAAGCGCAGTCGGAACCTTGTCTTCGAGAGATAAATGGCTTCCATTTATCAGGGTAGAGCCTGCTAGGATAGTGAACACACACCAACTCTCTAAACCTACCTTATTGCTTGCCGAATCATTGCCGTTTGATATCAAGATCGAATCTGAGTCTAAAGTATTCAGCTATTAGTTGAAATTGTTCAGTGAATATCTACCAATATTTTATATACGGCGGCGTGTGTATAACTTTCGGGCGAAAATTTGAAAATCATATATATTGGTGTTCTATATTGCCATATAAAATATGAAATTTGGCATGTTTTAAACACTTAACCAGTAATATTATCTTCTCCCATACAATTGGCCAACATTTGGCAATGTTCATCAGCCAATGTTTCAATTTTTACTCGACTGGGTATAAACCAAACCAACAAGAACCATCAATTTTCTGTTACCGGTACATAAAAGTAATCGACAAACAAATAAAAAAGGATCGCGGTCATAATATTACTATTTTGAGAACATTAATTATAAATTTCCAATAGTGAGGTCCAACTCGATATGTGCAATATGATCTGCATGTGGTGAACATTATAATGGAATATTCATTATGTATACTCAATCTTGTTCAATAAATATTTTTGGTGGTGTGTCCAGCATTAAATTTAGTAGTTTGAATCATACTCATTTTTCGACGTCTCTTGGAAATGACGCAAACGATGTAATGAGAAATGTTCTCTGATAGAAGTCTCAAGTTGATATAATGTGCCATTCAAGATAAAAGCCAGAGTTCATAGTTACAATACAAAGTCATTTATCTTGAGTACTTTCTTTTTTTTAACCAAGATTCGATTGTTTATATGCTAACCTTTCAATTCGAACATTAATATCTGTGAGTAATATCTATAACGACAATAAGTTGAACGGGCAATCCCTTCAGATAACCAAATGCGTCTGATAATTCAACTATTAACTATTTTCAGTTCACCATGAACACAATTATCATCAAAAATCAGTTATGATTTGAGTCGACTCTCACGACTTGTCTACATGTTTTCGTTCATTTCACAGCACGAGAGACGAGGGAGGCAAAGCATGCATATGGACATCAGAATGATTAAGATCATAGATTGCCATTAGAAAGGGCGTAGGCCAAAATATATCTGACACCGACAGGAATGGCAATGGTGCAAAAATAATTACATTTTTCTGGTAGACGTGAATAATTCCATCAGTGGAATCAAATATTAGTGAGACAGATAGAGAGAAGCAAAAAGAGAGAGAGAGAGGGAGAGAGATTGAGAGAGAGAGAGAGAGAGAGAGAGAGATTGAGAGAGAGAGAGATAGGGGGGGGGGGACACTAGGCATTTATACTGATGGGTGTTTTTTTGTTATACGACGCTGCAATTCTGAGGTTCGCAGAAATAAGAACAAATGTTGATTGAAGACGGCACTGCAATCCATTATAAGAAAATATGGGTTGTTGGTTGCGGAAAGGAGAGTGGTGGGAGTTAGAGAGAGGAAAGAGGGTAGGAGACGGGTAAAGAGGAGCGGCCAAAAATGGATTATGACAAATGGTCGGTGGTAAGGGGGGGAAGTGTTTATACAGAAACTTGTGAAAACTTTTCATCTTCTATGAAACTTTCTACAGGGTTGTCGTAGAGGTAGAAAGTGTGTGTATAGTTCGGAGAGACGGAGAAAGGCGTGGAGGGAGAGAGTACGGTGTGCACACGAACTTTTCATAGTGGAAGGAATAGATATTATATTCTATAAAACTCTCCTCATTCTAACGAACACAAACATAGAATAAAATTCAATCAGAATTATATTAAATTTACGTAATCGAAATAATTTAATATCGTCAAGGTTGGATGAGATATGACGGTATCAATCATTATACAGGGCTCAATTTGTTCATGGAAAGGAACCGGAACACAACCCAAAGTGAATAAAACCCTTCTACTCCTCTCCCCCTCTCCCACCACCGTATACACTACAAAATATCATGGGCAAAATACGAAAGATCAATTACTTTGTCTTTAGAACGTATTTAAAATGATGTTTCGAAATTATTATCATCTTCATTGAACGATAATAATTTATAACAATTAGGCATATAAAAAAAAACATACTCTGAATGGGAAAATATTTATTCATCTGCAAAAATGATAGTACACGGCAAAAGTAGTGAATCAGTGAACGAGAAAATCCACCCCATCTTCGATTTTCATGAATTTGAAACTAGAACGTGCTTACCGGTATAAAAAAAGGAACATGAACACCGTTCCGTTGCGTTCCGGTGTCGCAGGGACCGTGTACCCCCGTGTTGGTATACCCCCCGGTATTCCAGCTCTAGTGTTGTGAGACCCCCCCGGTAAAAGATCCCTAGTGTACGACTACCCCCCCCCCAGGGATCCTATACCCCCTAATCAAAACCTGTTTTCTGTGAAGGGGGGTATAAGAACACTAGTGATGGTATACCCTATACCTGTTATTCATTATTTGAGTTGAAGGGGGGTATCTGAGCACTAGGGATGGTTTACCCTATAGCTGTTATTCATGATTTGAGTTGATATATATATATATATATATATATATATATATATATATATATATATATATATATATATATATATATGAGAAAATGAATATATATTTAGAGGTATTTTAGTCGTTTTTTATGTATTTATTATCTTATTAGATGCTCAATATTTCGGCTGAACCATGTCAGCCTTTGTCAAGAGCAGAAATTATCAAGATTACAACAATCTACACAAGCATACAAGATTAAAAATACAACACAAGTTGAGGGAAAGAAAAAGAAGAAAACAGAAGGCACTGATGAGGTGATGAAATAATAAATACATAAAAAACGACTAAAATACCTCTAAATATAATCATTTTCTCATAATATGAGTCGTTCAAGCCTACGTGAAACCATATATATATATATATATATATATTCATATATATATATATGAATGTATACATGTATTGTGAAATTATTTGATTCCACGACAGGCCACCAAACACGAACTATCTCTAGGTAACTACAAAATAACTGAGCCGTAACACTTCTCATTTACACGTAGTCAAGTCTACCCACCTATACAGAAGGTTTCAACGTATAGGGGCTATATCTATATCATGGCAATATTTAATCATTTCCTAATGGAATTATTACCTCTCACACAATTTATAGAAGCGAAAAAAGAAAAATGACAAATCGTATGGCCGACTATTAATCTCAATTTTCCATTCTTCGGTTTCATTTTTTATCCCTCATATATATAGTGCACGAGAGAAACGTCTGCGTCATCTCTCATATGGTGTATGGCTAGTTTCGACCACTCCACACACACACACACACACACTAACACACTGACAAACACACAAACAAACAAATAGAAAATGGCGTCGACTCAGTGTTTGATCACCACGTTACATCACAAGGTATGAGTATGAGTAATCTATAACCCGATATAGTAGACAATCTTCATCATTAGATTGGATTGTGTGAATTGAATTTATAAATAAGGGGGTTCATGCACGTTGCTTGAAAATATAGAGAAATTCACCTCCACTAATTTTTTCCATGTCCAAAAACCAGTGTAACTGAATGAAAATTTCACATTTCCAAGATGCACTTCAATTAATATGACATTCTATTTCAGTGAATTCAATCAGTTTCAAGATAATACATCGATGAATGAAAAGAATGTGATGCAATTCATTGAAGTATTATCTCAAAACTGATCGAATTCACAAAAATGAAATGTCATATTAATTGAAGAGCATACAATTATCTTAGCGCTGTGAACTTTTCATTACATTACACTGTTTTTTGAAAATAGAAACAAATAGTCAAGAGACATTTCTCGATGTATGTAAGCACCGTGCACGCACCCCCTAAAGGCGGAGGTGTTGCGTTTTGTGTCAGCGTAACAATAAGATATTTGGTCGTCGAGGGGATTTATCAACTATAATGAGAATCAAATGTACTAAAAATCAACTGATTTAAAAAATCAACTGACATAAAGCCACTGCTAATCAATTTCAAGAATTAAACATCCATTATTAGATGAGCGTAGCGAAGATTTTCACTGAACTCTTACGGAACTTTGTCTGTCCGTTTTTTTTTTTTTTTTTGTAAGCACTGCAAAGGTCGCAGGGTTTGACCGGTCGATATGAAACTTTTTTTTATATGCAAACTTAACCAACTTAGAACTGTATAGTTTTGAGGTCTAATCGGTTGGACCATTTTTGAGAAACATCATTTAGAAGTTTCTGAAAACCCCATAAGATTTGACTGAGTGGAAAAAAATTGGAAAATAAAATCTCTTCAATATGATTCAAATTTTCCACAAATGTGAACACGAGAATAATATACATGAATAAAAATTTAGTTTGATATTCGGACCAGCCGTTTTGGAGAAAATGATATAATAAATGTATTTTATTCATCGAAAAGATAGAAATATTAGTTAAAAAATGTTTCATTGTCGAAGTCACGGCTTTCTAGATTCATTGACATCGGATGAAGTTCATTTCAAATGATCAAGGTGTGTAGAGTTTTCGATTATACTTTATACAGACATCTCGCTCATCGTACAACGCACATCCTGCGTTTGCCTAGTCAGATGTTAGAAACAATTATTTGGTCACTGGTTGGTGTGAAGTTTGATACCGGTAATTGATCGTCATTATTTTTCCGACAAGTGAATTTCAGATGTCTCTTCAAACAAATTTTCATACAAAATTGAATACTTCTCATGAAAATAAGTCAACATAACCCAGTATGTTGACCATAGTAAACTATGGTGACTGTGACTACTGAATTTTAATAATAATATAGTTGATTGTCAATTTTTCGATTTAACATTTTGAAATATTTGACATGTCGATGATATGAATACTATATGCTAGATAATTGAAATTAATTTCTATTGCAATGTTCTAAATATTATGAATTTCGAAAATTAACATACTTCAATACATACTTGAATACACACTTGATTGAAAAATGATGCCGAAACAATTTTAGTCACTATTATTTCCAGAAATGATACAGTGTACATGTTTTCAATTCAGGGTTCTGGTACATAAGCATATGTCGTAGATTAACATTCACATATTGAAAATGCTTACAATTAACATCCATAGGCTGGTTCAGATAATTGTTTCAATAGAACCAAAGATTGTATCAATTGGAAAAACAGACTACATAGCTACATTTGGGCCTGCCGAGAATAGTATAGTGACCATCGGTTAACATACATTTCAATGACTAAAAGTACACTGCATATTATAGCGATTAAAGTGCATGTGATTGAATATCTGACTACCAGATCCAAATACCAGAGCAACACTATAATCATGTATAATAAGTGGTTATAGTGACTGAGAAACAGTTACAGTAATGTCAATTACAACTATGACAGTATAATCAAGATGAGAATATCGGCTATCCTTGATCGCCCAGCGATACGTAGCACTCTATAGTCTTACTTGCAAACTATTTCAGTTTGAATAATGCTAATAAACGTCCAGTATAACGTCTACTCCAATTCTATCCCGTATTTTGTTTTGTCATATGATTAGGGTCAGACTGCACAAGGAAAGTAGCCGAGTCTCCACTCTCCACTTTCCAGCTATAGAAGCCTACGAGCGACTAAGATTAATCAACAAGAACTTTGTCTCCCGGGTCACATCCACCACACTCCACCACGGGGATGGATTTATTCCACAACTTCCTTCTGCCACAACCCAACCTCCCACCCCCTCCTCACCCCCGAGAACAATCTCGTTCTCACCTTCTCTCACATACAACGCCATCGCCCCACACTACTACATACATAACTTGAAAAACGCAAAACTTTAACCCCGCTTCAGTTCCCTCATTTGATATTAAATGGCCTTCGCAAAAATTGGGGTTCAACTTTGTCCAAAATGTTTTACTGACGAGTCTCCTTCCCCATCACCCCTGAACATCTCACTACCGCTATGAGACTACAGAACCGAGTACTGAAATACTCTGCACATTTTAAAGAGGTCGGAGAGCAAACGAAATAATTTATTAGGTCGGAATCAAATGTGTTGTAAGTGATCCCCGAAGATACGAATCCCTTAGTCCACTCGGTCTACTCAAGCACCACAAATCTGCTGTTTACACAAACCAATGAGATACACACACACAAATATATGTAACATATATACTCATTAACTCATATATATATATATATATATATATATATATATATATATATATATATTATATATATATATATATATACACACATAGGGTGGATTGCAAGAACGAAGTTTAACCCCGGTCTACTTTAGACGCCGTCTAAGTACAAAATAGCATTGGAGAGGCAATGCTATTTTGTACTTAGACGGCGTCTAAAGTAGGCCGGGGTTTAAACTTCGTTCTTGCAATTCACCCATAGGGTACACCTATAGACCGAGCAGCATTGGGCATACTCATATATACGAAAATTGTCATAAGGGAATCGAGTTGAGTGCTTGTAAGGTTTCAATTGGGGTGAGTCAAACTCTATAATATCCTCTCACGAAACGGTTCAATATCATACCATGTAGAATATTTGTTCGTATATAGGTACGGTCGGGGTCACATTAAGTGGTCGATCAGGCTACATTAAAATGCAACCTGAAGAAAATGTATCAGACATTATGCGCACCAAGAATAAAAGACGGCGTACATGCGCACTCCACGAATAGTCTGTGAAGATATCATTCGTTAAATGTGGAGGGTGGATTTGATTTCAATTTCAATTTCAATTACGGATTGAATAATTTTATATGAGCTCGCAAGTGCACATAGGTGCACTTGCGATCACACAAAATGTATTTCTGTCCCGAGTTAAATTCAGAATTGAAATAAATAAAAACCACATATATTCAGCCGGAAATGATTACAAATACTATGCGTGCAGTGCTTACATACATTGTCATCTAGTTTTAGTGCGTACATTTCCTTCAGGATGCGTTTTAATGTGGATTGATCGACCACATTATGTGACCACAACAGTACATAGACGAGGAACCACTAATTAGGACCATATCATGCTCAAGTGAATATGCGAATGATATCGAATGATAATTGCAGACATTATCCTCTGTTAATGATGTTGGTATAGGAGAAAACGCCAAGAACGTGTGAGATGCTATGTCATCATTGGACATTATAATCTTATTCCATTAAAATGTCAGGATCGATTCTATTGAAAATATTAAAAATATATTTGTTGCTATTATCATTTATGTCTACGCAACGCTCATCCATGAATGAATGAAATCAAACGTATTTGAGAATGACCGCAATGCATGCATGAAAAATATAAACAAATACGATTATCAAAATTGCTAGTTGCCATTGCAAATGTTCATCAATTATTCAACGAATTCATTATTTTGCTTTATCGAGCATTCACTTACTTATTCATACGTGTAATAACTGTTTACATGATTCATAATTATATTCATTCATCTGTTTAAGTATATAGGCCTACTGCCTCAAATGAATTCAGTTTGAATTTTCCTATGCTTTAAGCACGTTACCATATGTACATACACATGCAAATAGTCAAGAAGTGACATTTTAAACACCGATATGTCGTTGCTATACCTTCCATCAACCCTTCAACCCCAGTCGATAACGCATAGAGTTCCCGACCACCTTCACCCCACTCACACACCCAAAAGCTCAGAGACACACACCCAAAAGCTCAGAGACACACACCCAAAAGCTCAGAGACAAGGCAGATTCCGCGCAAAAACCTATCCTCGCCCGGGTAACACCATCTACATGCATACTTTCCATATCTCACCTTGTGTACCAGCACACTACATTTGCCCAACCATGAACAAAACAGAAATACAAGTTTTTCAAGATATGTATATGTATTTCGCATGTATTTCATATCAGGCCCTGCTCTGCCACACATATAATATCATAGTTATAAGGATAAGGAAGATCGGGTAGGTACATTGACAGTACACTCTGTTTATAGATAATGCTCGCTTTATTTTCCTATACATAACCGGCCGATTCGGTTGCAAGTTATCTACCGTCCTGATACCTAGACGTCCACCGTAGACAAACTGATCTGCACAGTACAGAATATACAGATCTATTCCACTACTATCCCCCCCCCCCCTCCCCCACCACCCCCAAGCTGTAGGGGTGGATGCAAACACATCCCCTAAGAACACCTTGATAATTCTCCTCTAATAACTGTTACAGCTTAACCCTCAACTATCAAACTGCCAACTCACTTGAATTGTTGAGTTGACAGCTTTAAGGTTGTTTTCGCTGACGGCAGGCTTTCGGAAGTCGTCATTGAGTAACTTGTTTTCGCTACAGTTATCATTATCACTGATCATTTCTCAGAATAATAGTAACCAAAATTGTCTTGGGATTATTTTTCAATCAAATATGTATTCAAGTATGTTAATTTTCGAAATTCGTAATATTTAGAAAATTCCAATAGAAATTAATTGCAATCATTTTGAAGTATTATAATTTATCATCGACATGTCAAATATTTTACAATGTGAAATATAGAATGAACTTTATCCGATGCCAATGGATCTAGGAAGCCGTGAATTTAACAATGCAATATTTTTCCACCAATATTTCTATCTTTTCCATAAATAAAAAATATGTATCAAATTATTTTCTTCGAAACGGCTGATCCGAATTACACGTCAATTTTTATTGATGTGTATTATTTCTGTGTTCACATTTGAAGAAAATTTGAATTATATTGGAGAGATTTTATTTGTCATTTTTTCCGCCCAGCCTAATCTTATAGGGTTCTTAGAAACTTTGAGATGATGTTTCTCAAAAATGGTCCGACCGATTTGACCCCAAAACTATACAGTTCTAAGTTGGATGAGTTTGCGTAAAAATAAGTTTCATGTCAATCGGTCAAACACTGCAGTGCGCACAAACAAAAAAAAAAAAAAAAAAACACAGACAAAGCTCCGTGAGAGTAGGATGGGAACTCTTCGCTAACGCTCATCGAATTATTATAAGGTCTACATTTCGAGTCCATTGTTGAAGTTTTTTTCATGAAAAATTGGTTTCAGAGAAGATCCATTACACAAATGAAGATTTAATCATGTATGTAAAATCTCACTTTGTATGATCGTAGACGAAATCACAACTAATGAAATGTTTTCAATCTTTAAAACTGTGATTATATCCGTGAGCTATATTATGTCTTGAGTGATATAGAGACAACAACTTTATACGCTCTTTCATGACAGTAGATTATTCGTTTAAACTCAAAACGTGAAAGCTTCAATGAAAAGTTCATTTGAGCGAACAAAATAGAAAGGTATTAAAGCTATTAGAATATATAATTCACATTTTCATTGGCATGATAGAGCAGGTAATACAATATAATTAAATATCTGAATAAAATGTGAAAAAATGAAAACTGAGTGCACCTCGTATACACATATTGTAGTTATGAATGATTTCAACATTATTATTGTTCACGAGGTAATAATATTTTCACGAGCATCTACAACGAGATTTAAAACTACAATTTCTCACTCATTGCAATATAGATGCATATACACTAGAGCAAACAATAAGGTAGTGACATGCTTTACAAGAGATATCCAATTATATTATAACAATATAGTATGTTTGAGACTATACAGAGTATACGTATACGTCGCGAATTGTTTACTGCTAACCATGTAACTTGTTCCGTCTCATCAAATACATCAGCTTCAGTTAAATAATGTCTTCGAATATTTCAAGGAAATAATACGAGGAAAATGTGGAGAAAAAGTAACAACGGAAGAAAATGATAAACAGTAACCTCTTGTCTCTCTCTCAGTTTTAAAATACAAATAGTGAGAATTATGGTACAATATAGGATCTACATAAAAATCACAAGAATATATGTATACATATATATATATATATATATATATATATATATATATATATATATATATATATATATATATAGGCCCATATATATATATATATATATATATATATATATAATGTGTTTGTGATTTGTGTGTTTTCTCGTGAACTTAAAATACTCAGATACAAATGATATGAATTTTCGAGACTTTTGCTGTCGTGCTATACTAATGAAATCAAATCATAGAATAAGACTCAAAAAAAATATTACTACTTTCCATAATAGAATACAGTATTTGCTGATGGGTGTAATTCTATCATCCATATTCATGAATATAGAATTACAGAATCAGACTCAATTGCAAATACTATAATACACGATGACGGGAAGTGTCAATACAACTCTTTAGAAGCTCATTCCATAGACTGCTTATTCTATCATTTATATTCATTAGCATATAGAAGCACGACTGCAAAAATCTCGAAAATTACATACTAAAATGAACGAAATGAAATTTCATATATTATAACACTGATATTCATCTGTATATATATATATATAAAAAATATATATATATACATATATATATATTTCATATATGTATATATATATATATATATATATATTTCATATATATATATATATATATACATGTGGATACGATCCAATATCGAGATATGTGGGCTGTTTTAGCCATGTCATAAAAGATCCATCTCAAGCGGGACTCGAACCCGGGACCTTCAGATTGCCGGTCTGCTGCTCTCCCACTGAGCTACCGGAATATTACTTCTATATCATGACTATACTTAGATTGACGACACTTCCTGGGGCTAGCCCTATAGAGGGCTTAAATGCACCCAAGGTGTAATTACCACAGGTCCTTGTGTACACTCTACTACCTTCACCTAGGCATGAGAAATAATGTGAACATTAAACTCCTTGGATACGATCCAATATCGAGATATGTCGGATGATTTGTATATATATATATATATATATATATATATATATATATATATATATATATATATATATATATATATATATATACAATTCCTCAACAGAAGTCAACTTAATCAAGAAGCTTGAGAACTATAGAAAAACTATCCAATCAAAGGAATCGATAACGACATGAAAAAAGTAGCTCATGTCACCTGGGTGTTGAGGATGAATCAAATCTCGATTCGATATTTCCCACCTACCATCGTTCAGGTACAGCTACAGTTACAGTTAGAGTTACAGTTAGAGTTTCAGTTTCAGTTATCGTTACAGAGGTTTTTCATGGTTTCCCTCCGTATCCCATACGCTGATGCGTGGGTTGTTTCCACAAAGTGGACAACGACCGTTTTTTTCCTACTATCCTTCCCATTACATGAGAAACATAGAATCTCATCAACTCCATAACGCTTCATCTGACGCCAGTCAAGTTACCATTACAGCAACTACAAGTAACATTTATATTCAGGTTAATTTTCAAGTTACCATGACACCATCGAGTTATATAATATCATTATCATTAAATCACACTTAGTGATCGTCGGTAATCCCAATATGAATAAATACATACGGTAAGTAAAAGTATAGCAGAAACAATTTTAAAAATGTACACTTTACAACAGGGGGGAAATGTACTCCCAGATTTATTTACTGGATAAGATTGAACATAAAATATGTTTCACGTACACTTACACTTGGGAATAGTCTTCTCTCATTAGGACACACCTATATCAGAACAGAAAACTGTAAAATTGTATGCAATATTTGAAAAAAATGAATTTTCAATTTTTTAAATTCAAAAATTTGAAATTATTACTTCGAATTGTTATTTAAAAACCAACGTTGATGTTCTGGATAGAACATGAAAATGTGCTCTGAGCATACAATCAAGAACAAAATTGTGAATAACACGAATAACATTTATTCGGAAAGTCAATTGATTCAAGCCAATGTCACCTGCGATTTTGAAATGTAACTTATAGTTGAAACACGCGAATTGTTCATGAATGCAAACTTCGCCAGCAAGATCCAGAAAAAAAATCGATCATTCGAATTGCAACCTTTCGAAATGTTACGAAAAAAGACAAAAACCAAAAATGAAATTATGATTTTCATGGTGGTACACACTGTGTACATTCTGGGCGCCATTTCCGTGTGTATACTGGTAGTCGGCACGTGGGATCGAACCCACGTCTGGACGGTCTGATTATTCAATTCCAACAGTCCGCCGGTGTATATTATAAGTCTTTCAGTTTCGCAGATATCCAGCTTAAAGCTCTGTTCAACTACTTCATGTAAGCAGTGTATAGTTGGTGGATACGCGCAGGACTTGGCTCGCGGAAATCTACCGCATGCAGCTTCTAAAACTTTTACAAACGTTATTATTTCTATGATTGTAGTAATTTCAAAGTGTACATGTAAGTATTATGTGATACGAATAATCCGGCAGAAGTATAACCAACGAACCCAGGACAAACAAACAAACTCGCGGATAGAGTAGAATGTTGTTTCGTGCTCTCGGGTTGACAGCGTTTGCTCTTTCGAAGAAAACTGCTGGATCTTAAAATATCCGTTGTCTCTCCAACGTTTCGGCAGGATGCGACTTGCCATCTTCAGGGGATCCGTAATGTTCGGCGTGCGTAGATCGAACACGAAACAACATATATTATATATATATATATATATATATATATATATATATATATATATATATATATATGGGCCTATATATATATATATATATATATACTACATACGAACATATATATAGGCATATATATATATATATATATATACGAACTTTGATCTATTTTTAATTCTCTATTTCACTCTTCTGGCTAAATTCATTCTCCTTTTTTGCTTTCTTCGCGTTCGGTAATGGATGTTCCGACGTCGTTTCAGCTAGCGTCGAATCGGGGGGCCGGACAATGATAAATGGGACAGTGTGGCACGCGTTTTGGAGAGGGGTTGCACCCCTACCCCTCAACCACCTACAACCCCTACCACTCCCGACCCCACCACACTCGCACACACTTACACACACACCAACACACGCACAAAGCACCATTCACGATACTGACGGTGATTAGTATCTTCAGTAGATGAACACAATCAGAATGAGTAACCAACCACCCAGGCAAAATGCAGTGCAGTGGCAATGCCGGGACCTGACGCTTGTAACATACCCATTAGGTGCCCATCGCTCTATCCGACCCTTTACTCTTCCCAAATCCCACACATGTAAATTACAACTAGTTTTGGCGTAGAATGACAGTTCTCATGCTAATTACTGTACTGTATTGTAGTCGTGTGGAAAATACTTGGAGGCCTAATCATGCGTCGAGAGATGTTCGTCGCGTAGCACGGCATTGTTTAATGGCATGGCTAGACCTAGACGTGGGGATAAGAAGTGATAAAGATGAATGGAGATCTTTTCTTTGAAAAAAAACGATAGAGAGTGTATGTAATAATACACATACGAACACACACTCATACATTCACATATATATATATATATATATATATATATATATATATATATATATATATATATATATATATATATATATATATATATATATATATATATATTATATTATATATATATATATATATATATATATATATATATATATATATATATATTATATATATATATATATATATATATATATATATATATATAGATATATATATTATATATATATATATATATATATATATATATATATATGGAGAGAGAGAGAGAGAGAGAGGGAGGGAGAGAGAGAGAGAGAGAGAGAGAGAGAGAGAGAGAGAGAGAGAGAGAGAGAGAGAGAGAGAAATTTGACGGTAGGCCTATGTGGATGTTTGTTTGCGTGTGTGTGTGAGATATTAAAAAAATCTTTGTATTCTATTTGTTATTTCTGTAGTCCCACTATACAGACGAGACTCCAGTAGGCCTAAACTATACAAGAATTAGAGATTCATTTTCCACAAACCATATCTCAACAAGGGAAAGAAGGTCGATAGTAAATATGAGTAGATTCAATTCAATCTCATGAGAATTCCAGCAAAATTCAATAATAATTCTTGAATAAGAATCGGTGAAAGGTACCGCACACATTATGTTGGACGCATAAACATATATCACGAAGGTGCCAAACTTGGCCTGAATCAATATAGTAAACAATAATGCGCAAGGTGTTTTTTGTTCGTATAATGGAATGAAACAAACATGAATTGATCTGTTTATATCAGTCAATTCATTGAAGATGATGTACATTTTAATTGGAATGATACTTTTGGAGAATTGTTCTGAAACAGTTGGCATTCGTGCAATTGCCAAGTGAGTACATTTATAAAATATTGATTAATTTCTGTTTATTTCCCTTCTTCAGCGGTTGGCCGAACGAAGGGACTCGCACGCCCGTATTAGAACCTCCAGGACCCCTATTCCTGAGATAAATGAGATGTGAGTCAAATCAGTGAGAAAACTATCTCATATAATAATGACATATTTCATCTCATATTTTATGTGAGATACTCGTTTTCTCGCTCATTTTTATTTACTCATTTCTATTTAAATAAAAATGAGTGAGAAAACTAGTATCTGACATAAAATATGAGATGAAATATGTCATTATTATATGAGATAGTTTTCTCACTTATTTGTCTCACATCTCATTTATCTCAGGAATAGGGGTTCAGATCTCGTCTCTGTATACCACACACACACATTGATTGTCGGAATGCTATTGTGAATGTCACTCGTCTATTCGATCGAAATATCTATTACAGTTTATGGTCACAAGAATAAAATTTGATCAACTTTTTTGTTAATAGATTTCTAGGGAACAAACAATTCTGGGAGAAAGATATAGTATATTAATAACACCACATATAGATGGAATAAAACACTTGTATGGGAAAAACTCACAAGTGTGTTTTCTCTGAAAACGCTTCTATACAAAAATGCACTGTTTTTTATACTGTAGCTGTAGACATGCTGTATTGATCTAGATGAAAATTATAAGAACTGAATTCAGACAAAAAAAGCGTTATACATCACAATTATACTTCAATGAAGTATGTATATATATATATATATATATATATATATATATATATATATATATATATATATATATAGACTACACATGATGATTTAACTCTCTGGATACGATCCAATATCTAGATATTTATAGCTATGTCATAAAAGATACGCCTCGACCGGGACTTGATCCCGGGAAGGGACCTTCTGATTGCTGGTCGGCTGCTCTCCCACTGAGCTACCAAGTTTTTCTCTTATGTCATGGCTATACTTGGAGTGATTTTTGAATATGTATACTGGTAACCAACTTCTGTGGGTCAAAGCATGATTCAAATGAGGTGACTTGTGTGTTGACGTCAGGAAAAATTGCATGCCTTCCAAGTCGGAGTGGATGTCAATGTTACGGCTGAAGAGAAACACTTTGAAGGGTGCGCACTCGAAATGATTAAACATCGTCATTATAGTTTCATACACGACACCTGATTCATCAAAGTTAGAGTAATTGTCTAAAAACTAGATCATTTTCCACAATCAGCAATAGGTAAAAATCTATCAGAAACACAAGTTTCACTTTGTGGTGATGTCAACATGGATGGAATGATTTCTCGCGAACGCAGTCTGTTGATAAAGTCAGTTGATGTAGTTAATTGTAAGGTGCTGAACTTTATAAACACATAAATCAATAATTATTGTGAACACCCATCAGTAGGATGAGTAGGCCTATACGTAAAACAGCAATTTTTAAATAAATTGTATTTCATTCTATTCTGCAATTCTTGGCATGTCATACAACAATAAACATAACAATAAACAATTGATAATGTATATCAACGAATTGTGAGCAAAGAGCAAGTTGGATTTGACGGTAATATCGACCCAGGTTTATTATAAAAATGTTTTCATTCACACGAAGTACAATTTGTACAATCATGGTGATTGTGATAGGTTTCCGTTAACATCAAATAATAATTATTCTGCTCAGGTTGAGTGATACAAATATGAAAATGGAGTGAGAAAGAAAGTGTGTAAGGAGACAAAGAGAGAGAGAGAGAGAGAGAGAGAGAGAGAGAGAGAGAGAGGGAGGAAGAGAGAGATTGAGAGTTAGGTTGAGAGAAAGGAGGGAGAGAGAAAGAGAGAGAGAGAGAGGAGAGAGAGGAGAGAGAGTGAGGAGAGAAAGAGAGAAAGAGATGAGAGGGAGAGAGAGGTTTTTGCTTTTTTCTATTTCAGGGTGAAAGAGTAAAAAAGACAGAGAAGAGAGAGAAATGATTGGTAGGCACTTAGAAATCAAGATGGCGGCTTACGCTATTTCCTACACATGTTACCCCTATGGCTAGGCAAACTTTGCTACTACTATCTAATCTAATGTGTTAAACTCAGAAAACAGTTACAACTCCAACGAGAGTTTTCAACTCTTGTTCATTCATCACGTACGGGAATGGAAGTCATCACGCGCAAATTATTAAAGCAAATATTCTGTTCCCGAACAAAACCGAACCGAACCGAACCGAACCCTTTCTACTTACGGCCATTTAAGTATTATATTATACTAATCTTCCTTCGTGGTTAGAATAGCAGTATGAGTGCTTGGCATCAACTGCCAGTTTTTATCCTAGTTCCAACCGTTGCATTTGATATTTCCGATCAGGCGACCCTTGCGCAATGCTTTTAAACCAAACGAGAGATAAGTCTATCATCAAGATGAACATCGGCATACTCCAATTCAATTTTGAGCCAAGTCGAAGAATGTTTGGGGTATATCACCCAACCTGACACCGCTCAGCTATATTAACTTGGTACTGACTTCAACTGGCTTCATGTTATTTATCTCAATGGTGCAATCAGCTAATGAATGAGAAGATTCTTCGTAGCCTCAACTCATCTTTACTCTTCTGTTTGGTAAATATAGGCTTATAATAAAATTGATATTGTAGGAATACCAACTGTTTGTTTTGATTTCACTGCTATAGTCAATTCAAACATAAAATGTTCACTGACTGATCACTTATCTTCACCAATTTAGCATATTTTATGTTTTTTCTTCAAAATGGTTGACCCGATCAAGCTGAAATTCTTCAGAAATGTGTATCAGAATGTAATTCAACTTTACGCAAAATTTCATTTTCTGGAAAATATTTATTTTTTCCGCTGTGGTATTTTTGAAATTTCTGAAATTCATAAAAAAAAGTTACCACTCGATAATGCCACAAAACTATAGGGCCTACAGATCTAAGTTAGATGAGGAACCATATTGAAAAAAAGTTTGAAGTTGATATAGCTGTAGCCGTTTGACCTGTGAACCGACAAAAAAACATGAAAACAAAAACGAACAATTTTTTTAGTATCTCAAATTGAATCCTCGCTAAATCTCGTCTAATTATTCTTCATTGCGTATCTTGCCCTCGGTGACTTCACGGCTTTGTGGACTTGACACTTTTAACCAAGGTGTGTCGAGTTCTCGCGTATATTTCATACATTTATCTCTCTCATCTTACAACGCATATGCTGCGTTTGCATAATACAATTCTTAGCAAACCTTTTTCTGACTATGCCTATGGCTCTACTGAATCAAATAATGGAGAAATGCGACATAAAATGGCATCATGTTGAAAGTAACTGGGAATCGTTGAGCAAAATATCAGTTTCTGGTGATGGCGTTTGAGCGACTAGATTAATTCAAATCATCACATGAGAAAGACACACCAATTTTTGCTACTTTACCAATTGTACTAGCATGGGAACCAAGCCACTAATATCCAAATTTGAAGAATTGATATCTGAACAGTTGAAACTATAAATAAATCTGTTTGTTTGTCCATAATGGTTGAGACGCTACTTCAAAATCTGAAGCGAGAGGGCTCGGGTTCGAGTCCCGCCGAAGACATGGGTTTTTGTCAACGACATTTCACATATCATCATATTTCCATCCTCTTACTATCACCCGCTAATTCGTACCCCCATATACTCTCACTGTTGGCAGTGTTGTTAGGCAACATTAAAAAGGCATAGGTGAAACAAAAAACCACATGTGTTGTAAAACCAACATATATTTATGTTCCGTAATGTTACATTTCCACACATGTAGGGCCTATAGGCCTATTTAGACATTCATAAAAACTACGGGTATTATTCATCACAAAAAACGCACAGAATAAAACATGTGAAAATCCGCCGAATAAATAAAACGTGTCAACAGAACTAATTAAAACAGAAAGTATATAGAAACGCATCGAGGCCCAAAACATTCTTATCGAAATGATATCTATAGCGCTGTAAGTAGGTTGGCGCGTATGCGATCTTATTTGTATAAAAGACGAAATGATAAAACGATAACAAGCATTTCAACTTCTGAAACTCTTAATGGAAAATAGACGGAACTCTCCCCCCCCACCCCTCCCCCACCCCTCCCCCACCCCCTCTCATTCCATCCCTTCCAATCATACCACTTGCAATCGCTAGTCACGCGTTGTAGTCCTACAGACTACATGATCAAATCCAAGTAACATTATTTTCACGAGCCACTGAGCACACGTTCTACGTGTCAGGTGTGAAACGACTCAGAAGTAAGCACAATGGTACAAGCATTCATAATCGAATTAGAAAAAAAAAAACAAGTTGGACGAGCTACATGATTATTTATGGATTGGTAGAAATTAATGTTTCCAATATATAACAGAGCGTCAATAAGTGCTTGATGGATAGGATGAGCATTATGAGTGTAACACAATGATAACTATTGTTACCAATTTTCTATTCATTGTATTATTTGTTATACATTTTGTTGTAAGAGAGGAATCTAAATTTGATCTGTCCAACTGCCATTCTGACAATACAATGATGTTTTATAACTATTGATATATTGATGATTGAATAATACGGCAACACTATGGCCTATAGTGAATATTTGAATGTTGAAAATGAACAGAAAAGAATTCGATAACACATTCCAGAAAAAAAATATTCGGGAAATGTAACACACGAAGAGAAAAGAGATACACCGAACATAGTGAAACTTTTGTGTTGTTCTATAATGAAGTTCGGTTTTATACTGTAACCAGGATATGATTATGGCCCAAAAATGGACGGACACACACACACACACACACACCAACACACTATAGGGCTGGCCCATATATATATATATATATATATATATATATATATATATATATATATATATATATATATATATATATATATTTAATGTTGCCCAACGACCCCACCAACAGCTAGGTTATACGGAGGTACGAATGAGCGGATGATAATGAAACGATGAAGTGATGATAGGTGAAAGGATGTTTACAAAAACCTCAACCATCTTAATGGAGCATTATATCACACTTTACAAGTCATATGGAATATATATATATATATGAAAACTATGAATTCAAAATGTTATCATTTGAAACTACCAATTTATGAAAACCAAAAGTTTCGTTGATAGTGAGAATCGTTATAGCAAGTTGTAGGTTCAAAGGTCATGTACTTGCGGTCATGTGAGATGATCGATCAAACGAGAATAAAATGCATCTGAATAAACTTCACTGACATAAACATCCAGAGATGACACTAGTAGACAATGTACGCACTCATCTTACCTTTGCGGTCACAAAAATGGTGTTATTCTCAACAGAATCTACTCATATTTATTTGCTTATGCACACATTATTTTCTAGTTGAAATGCGTAAAATATTCAGAGCCGCTTGATGGCTCAGTCAACTATCGCTAGCGGCAGTAACTGAAGTCACCGTTGGACGTGGGTTCGAGTCCCACATAAGGCATGGATTTTTGTAAATGTCCTTTACCTATCATCACTTCATCGTTTTATTATCACTTGCTCATTTGTACCCCCGTATAACCTAGCTGTTGATGGGGTCGTTAAGCATCATTCAAAGAAAAAAAAGGATAATATCATTAAGTTTTCTTCAGGATCATTCAATGTAGCTTGATCGACAACTCGATATGATCGCAACCGTAGTACAGTCTGTGGACAAAACAATGTTGAAGGGATATTTAAATTTCCGATAAAACCATTTTTTATGACCTTATAAGTGTATACACGCTAACCAACCATTCCACCAGTGAGCTTGGGATGTGTCAGTGCTAAAACTCGGCATAAGCAAGAAAAGCGAGCATTGTAAAACTGCCCTGGAGTCGACCACCAATGAAACGATGTGATGTGCACTTGGTCCAATTATAGTTCCAATATACGCGCGGGTCGGACATGACAGTTTAAGAGTCAGTCACCATAGCTGTTCGACTAACCGTTTACTGTCCATCGGAGGTGACCATTTAATGATCTCTTTGGGTGAATAGTATATGTGTTGGGATTCGTGCAACCACTCGAACATCTCTTTGAGTCGAAACGCCAATTAAGCTAGCGAGTGAAGGTGACTAACTCTATTAATTCACTAAATGAGACATTTCTCACCCATCGACATTCACCCCCCTATAGAATGAAACGTTACAGTAAAGATATGGCGGTGTTTGTTACGTGTGGGGATTATGCTAACCAGGTTGCACTGTAATAATCGCTTTCCGTTAGATCGTTTAATTATAATCACGAGTGTTCCGATCGATTGATGTATATAGAATGTAGGAGTTTCGTACGAGTACAATTTATATACCTATTCTACAACGACCAAATGACTCGACGGTGTCGACAGCGACAACAATGCCACCCGTAACCATGTAATAATGAATTCAGAACATCAATTACACTATATTGTGGAAAACAGCAACTATAGTATGGGCAAACACATTTTAAATTCTGTCGTTTATTCTAAAGACAACTATTTATGAATATTCATTTTTTGAGTCTATTACTTGGTTGAGAAAACTTTAAGACGGTTATTTCGAGTCTTGTTCCACAGTCAATTAAGAATGAAGTTTTACAAAATATAAAAAAACAGTAGGATCCCCATTTGTCAAAAAATCAATAAGAGACTAATTTATTCTTGTTTAGTTTTCTGTTGGATGAAGATTGTATAGGTCCTATATGTTTTATGTTGTTGGTGAACTACTGGTGGAAATGTACAATCATAAAATCACTCGGAAAGCCCTCACACGGTTTGATATATCGATGAATAGACATCTTCTAAGCGGTGCTAATACGATTATACGGGCTTGAACGATCACACTTGTATATAGCATTGGTTGAAATCAGGTCAGAACATAGAGAGATACATGAGACCAACAGTTTTTGAAAATAGTTTCAAGATGGAAAAAGGATTCAAAAGAATGACGTGTTCTGACTCCTGAGCAATTACATAAACCTATAGTGAAGTGTAATATACGTTACTGTTCGAGCAACAAGTGTAAAAAAAAAAGTATCTTTCTCTCTCTCCTTCTACTCGTCGCTTGTTGTTGTAAAACGATGCTAATAAAGCAGAGAGATAAGAATTACGTCGTGATATTGTCGTCGGTGTCATTCCTACGAACAAAGAGCTATTCTCATAATGACGTTCACTCCAGAAAAAACTTGGAACAACTAAACTACTAAAGGAGAAGGAAACATGCTCAATCTACACTAAACAAATAAGAAAAGGTTATCAGTGTATCTGTCTCTATTCGGATGATTCTTTTTAATGACAATGGTCCAATTCCTAGAGCCCTAATTAACTCTTTTTGTGCTTTGCTTAATTTTATTCAAGTTATAAATGACACAAATAAAGGTGAAACAGAAATAATTATTAACTCAATTATATACTCGCGAGTCGTGGGTTGTGCGACAAGCAATTAGATTTCACATCGTTGCAGACAGACACAAAAGGTGATGTATTTCTAACGAGCAGTTAATTGTTAAAAGACAGAGTTGAGGATGTAATACTTCACGATAACAAGCGTAAAAATGAAACTTAATGAGTTACATATACATTTATAAACATATATATATATATATATATATATATATATATATATATATATATATATATATATATATATATATATATATATATATTATATATATATATATATATATATATATATATATATATATATATATATATATATATGGATGTATTTGTGTGCGTGCGTGTGTGCGCGTGTGTTCATGCAGGACATATTCTATAATATTGAAAGTTCAACGGAATTATGGTGGTTTATGAGAAACCATCAACAAATTCAATTAACTATAATCACGTGATGAATGCTCAACATCTCAATCGAACTTGATCAGCCTTTCTTCCGACTAATGTTGATTAAATGCAGATATTTCATAATATCCACATGTGATCGCGCAACCAAATATCATTCACATCGATTACCTCGCCTCTGTCTTCTTCAACAGATGAGTAAAACGAGTAGGTCTACAAGGTCTACAGAATAGTATAATACAAACAATCTGAAAAATAGGTTCGGTTTTAGGCTACCCTCATCTTTATATAAGTCAGAGCTCTTTCGAATAATTAAATTAATGTTATATCTGATTTGGCAATCTTGTGTGCATTGTTGAAAATATTTTTTTTTTTGTCACAATTGCTATTGAGATATGCTACTCCATTTTGTTTGAAACAATTGGAATTGAGAAAATTTATATTTCATGGTAAGATGAAGACGTATATTATTTCTTGTTGCTTATATTTCCAAATGAATTATACATAACACAAGAGTAAAAATACGACATTTTTCCAAGCATTGCTGATTCACATGCGAATAAGCGAAATGCTAGAACAAATGTATAGGGAAACTAGCACTTCATTAGCCGCCCCCGTGGCTCATACAACTATCGCACTGCGGTAGAAACTGAAGTCAGATCGGGCGTGGTTTAGATTTCCGCATCAAGCATTGGTTTCTGTAAACGTCCTTCCACCTATCATCACTTCATCGTTCCACTATCAGCCGTTCATTCGTACCCTCGTATAGCCTAGCTGTTGGTGGGGTCGTTAAGCAGCATCTAAAAAATCAATTCCTTATACAATCCACTAACAAATCAGTAATCAATACACTCGTCGAATAAAGCTTGATAAACAGGAACCTTAATGCCCATATAATAAATCATTACGATCTTTCAGAATCAGCAATAACCAAATCGAAGACTCTTGACTTTCACCAAATAAATGGTTTCGTTATTGAAACGGCAGTGATGGCGCTAACTTTGAATCACATTTCCATCAATACACCGGTTGTTCGATACAATGCCGATTTCTTTACATATAAACTCTCACTTTGAGAAATTTCTATATCAAGTAATAACTCTGTATAGGTTAACACAAAAGGGAGTGACGACTTTTGAAGTCTAGAAAACCCCGTTTCATTTCCACAGCCAGTGGATGAAACAAACCTATTGAGTTTGAAGCCTTTGAATGTGCATTAACTATACAAGTCTGACAATATCTAAAAGAAAGACTTTCGAATGTTCGGCCATTAAAATCCGTTCTTTATATCCTTTTCATGGAAAGTGTTAGAGTAGTATGACCTGATAGTGAAGAAACAAACTGAGTTCAATCGTTGCTTTTAGAATGAGTTAAGGCACGAGGTTAGTCAAACATTGGTGCCGGATACAAGTATGTTTACCGGTACGCGATAATTTTTCTGGCCGTCGGATTTATAATTGGAACTAAGAACAATAGTTAAAAATCATAACATTTTTGTAGATAATTTCTTCTCTGTGGTTGAATAGAAAAAAAATCAACGTATACTATAAACCTGCGCCCAAGTCAATATTCGATAGTTATTCTGCTATAAAAAAAGTAAAAATGTCGGGAGTCGAACCATGGACCTTCAAAATGAGAGGCAGCAATGTTACTTGCAAATGTGTGCTTGCATATCGATACTTTATCATATCATAGCACAGGGCGGTAACTGAGGCATGACGTCACAAATCTTGGCCTTCCCATTGGTCAATTCAAGTCCCATTAAAAAACTTACAGAAAGATTCTCGCCGCCTCGGTGGCTAAGTCAATTATCGCTAGCGATAGTAACTGAAGTGACCGTTGGGCGTGGGTTCGAGTCCCGCATAATGCATGTTTTTTTTAAACGTCCTTTCACCTTTCATCACTTCATCGTTCCATTAGCAACCGCCTATTCGTACCCCCGTATAACCTAGCTTTTTTTATATTGGGTTTAACGACGCACTGTAATGACAGCGAAGGTCTATTGGCGTCGGATGGATGATTAATGGGGTGATGGGATGATGAGATGAAGGTTTCCTGGTTAATGGGAAGGATAGTGGGAAGGAAGCGGTCGTGGCCGACTTATTATGGGAGCCATCCCGGCATTAGCCTAGACTACAGAGGGAAACCACGAAAAACCCCTGTAAAGATGGTCGGCGGCGGGGATCGAACTGGGTCCGAAGTTCCCGTCGCCTACCAGATCACAAGAAGCGAGCGTGCTAACCACTGCGCTAAATGTGCTGGTACCTAGCTGTTGGTGAGGTCTTTAAGCAGCATTATAGAAAAAAAAAAAAAAAAAAAATCTCACTACCGGTACAGGGTGCTGTGGGTATGAACATTGGTGAAGATAACTGAATCCTCATAATAGCCATAAGATTAATTTGGTCAAATCAAACCACATTTCGGAGTAAGTTTACTTATAAGTTATGCGACTGAGTTCCGACCGGTGCTGTGGTGACCGCTGCTCGGCGGGCTGCATTCAGGGGTGCTGCAATCATTTGCTCAATTCACGTGGAATTCACGTTAGTCATTTACTTTTTGATATCATTGATAACTCCCAACACTGATTGCGACACATTCCACTGGAAACCGTCAGAAAAATGAAATAAATTCATAGTTATTTCCTCTCGAAAATGTGCTGAAAGATAATGTGAACATATAGGCTACTTGGTGATGAAACAACACAAACGAGAGCAATGTATATACTAAAGTATATGCCGAACGGAACGGAAAAATCCACCTCAACGTTTTCACATCTGCTACAAATCAATTGCCATTTGTCCAGTGAACGAAAATCAAAGAAAAGCTGCGTCTTCACAAGAAACACAGAAATCATATTTTTTGTGTCATCTCACTCTTAGCTCTCAGCAAATTTCTGTCGCGCCGCTAAAAAGATGATAAATGTTGATGATTTGTACCCCTTGAGTAAGAGTAACGTAACGCGTGAAATATAAAAGGCTTCTACATGCAACGCCAACGGTGTCTACAGAATGCCGTATCAAAGGGGGACGCTGAAGAGCGTATATCGGAATAAAGCCGACTCGGTCGTGTGATATGGGCTTCGGGGTACTTTTCAATGGACGGTTGTGAATGTGGTCAGGGGTCCAGGTGTGGTTCGACACCCAAACCCATGTTACACAAGCGAGTCGACTTTATTCCGGTATACGCTCTTCAGGCGCCGTTATCTAAGACATCATGTCCGAGGCTCAACTCAAGGGCTACCATCAGGACCCCTATTCCTGAGATAAATGAGATGTGAGAAAAATCAGTGAGAAAACTATCTCATACAATAATGACATAATTCATCTCATATTTTATGTGAGATACTCGTTCTCTCACTCATTTTTATTTACTCATTTCTATTTGAATAAAAATGAGTGAGAAAACGAGTATCTCACGTAAAATATGTGACGAAATATGTCATTATTATGAGATAGTTTTCTCACTGATTTTTCTCACATCTCATTTATCTCAGGAATAGGGGTCCAGCAGCAGGAACATACCGGTACCTACAGGAAGTACTGTTATACCAGATCAATTCCAGCGACTTTCCGTGTAACCAGTCTTACAAGTCGGCCCCTTGCCTATGTAGGCCTCTAATATCATCAGGTCAGATTATTTCGATTACTATCAATTAGTTCTTCATTAGTTCAAGTTAGACGTGAAAAAATATTCGTTGAAGCCTTCATATTTATGAACATACATTAAACAACATACAGAAAACATGTAACCATGCAAGCGTGCCTAATCTAGGCCTATTTTAATATTATACAAAAGCAACCATTTCCAAAAATATCAATGAAATAGCACAATGCGAGCAAAAACATATCATTATTACATACCCTATCACACAAAACAAGATACAAACTTACCATTTCCAAACAATAATTATCAAAAAGCCATGAAAATAAAATAGTATCAAAGAATGAAGCACCGGCACATGCAGCGCAGTGGTTAACGCGCTCGCTTCATGTGATCCGGGTGGCGAGGGGAATTCCAAACCCAGTTTGATCCCCGCCGCCGACCATCTTATCCGAGTTTTTTCATGGTTTCCTTCTGTAGTCTAGGCTAATGCCGGGATGGTTCCTACAATAAGTCGGCCATGACCGCTTCCTTCCCACTATCCTTCTCATTACCCAAGAACCTTCCTCATCATCCCATCATCTCATTATTCATCCATCCGACGCTATTAGATCTCAGTTATCATAACAGTGCGTCATTAAACACAATATATATATATATATATATATATATATATATATATATATATAAAATCAGTATCGACTAAACGTGGCTTCAGCACATCGACATCTAATTCGTAATCGAACGTCCGCCCATAATCACCGATGCGCTCTTTACACAACAACCTAAAGTCCGTAGAGTTTACAAGGAATGTGGTGAAGAAAGAATATGTTGAGATAAATCGGGCTATTACAAAATGATGGAAGATTTTCCAACGCAACTAACGAAATGTAACGCTGATTCTTTTCTATGCTGGTTAGGGACTTGTTATACACGGCAATTGCGGAGCCTCCCCTTGCAACTCATACATCTTATAAAGAAAGAGAATATCATAGCGTTGCGGATGGAACTCCGTCTTACACACGCTAGCTTTTCAGAACATCGACACAGATTATCGAACAGAAAACGAATTCCCTGCTGATTTTCGGAATAAAGACTTTGTCTATATATAAGAAAACCGGAAAGTACATAAAGATGGAAAAATGGAACGGGAGAAGAGGGAGAAAAAGAGATGAGAAAGAGAGAGAGAGAGAGAGAGAGAGAGTGTGAGAGAGAGAGATGGAGAAAGAGTGACAGGGGAGAAGGTATGGCGATCAAAAGATATATTATAAGAATGAAAATATTGGTGAAAAGAAAACGAGATTTCTCATCAAACTCTTACACAAATGCTCCACATCTCTCCAACACCTCAATAGATAAAATATTGGATACACGTTCGTAATAAGGAATATAAGTCATATACCAGTACGGTATATTTTTTTCTGAGATGACTATTCTATTCCTAATGCGACTTCAATGTATCAACATTCACGATTACATAGTCATATCCATATAATAGTGGACCCATCTCTTCTTACATATTTTTTTTAAACTCTGGGAAGAAAATCGCCAATCCAGACTATTCAAATATCTCAACGACTATCACTTTCTTTCTCCAAATCAATTCGGGCTCAGTCTAACCAATAGTGAGTTACCATGCAATCACGCCTTCTACATAATAACTAGTGAAATATACACAACTCTGGTTATTGGTGATGAATCGCCAGCCATATATGCTCTAGGCCTATATCATTAGATAATCATTTCAAAATGATGAAACATTGGTATTCGTGGAATTATTCAAATCTCATTCACACGATATACATCATCTCGTTGAAATAAATGACTCATTCAGTACACAAGCGAACATTATTTGTAGCGTTCTACAAGGTACGGTTCTGGGACCGATTCTATTTAATATTAAAATAACGACTTATGTGACCTCAACCAAGACAATTGTTTCTCCTGGCAATGCGACCCTACTAATTACTGACGGTACAAACCAACTATTTACTGACGATAGATGGCCTAAAGTAATATAATAAAAAGTACCACACCAGTCTCTCTTTTGTTGGCTGAATTATAGTGTATGCCTAATAAGTCTAAAAACGATCCATTCAGCTCACTCAAATAATACTGAGACAAAAACGGACTAGAACATTTTTTAAAGCTCCACACTACAAATTGCAATATACCTGACCTAATTCTTAGCTTCAATGTACAGAATATACTGAATATCTCGAACTAATTATTGACAGAATGAAACGAACATATTTCTTCCGCCATGAAAAACCTGACATTTTCTGTTTATAGTTCACAGATTATAGTGAGTAGCAAATGAATCGATGTTTCCGATCGTATTCCTAGCTCTAGCTATGTCCATCATGCAGTGCGAAATCATTGGATGGCGTGGTGCATATAAATCGGATATTTATTGACTTGAAATACAAAATTCAATCTTTGGAATGAATCTGTGTGAATGTATCCTTCCGTTGAATAGCACTAATGAATTAACCGAAGTTCTTGACATCAGACAAATTTATATTAGAACGATATTGATCCATTTTGAAACTCGTTTTGATGAATATAAAATGAATCGGGTAACTGCATGATAACCCATTCAATTAAGTTCGAGGAATTCGAAAGCCCCATTTATTTTTAAAAAGACATCGACTACTTTCGTAGAAATTTTATTTTCAAATACTTATGTGATGCATAATCAACAACCCCATTCACCAATGAATATATTTACAGTCGTTCTGTTCTTATTGATATTTATATTCCATTCCCAGAGTTCGTTTATAATATATGTTAATATATAATATGTTATCATTATAAACATATGATACACATTTAAATATAATATACTACACGATCATTTACTTATTAATATTATCTGTGTCACCTGATTCGTTATGTTTTCGAAACAGCATTATTACTTCATATAATCAAATATTAGTCAGCCTGCACACAAAACCTTCTGTTCTTACGCAGGCTCCACATTGTCATTTAATGTTCCTCATCACGCCCTAATATTTTGTCATTTGGCCTAAATTACATTTCCCATCATTATCATTTAATCTGATTGTTCCAATATCATGTATGAATGTATGTATGTGACCATGCTGGCTTAGAAAAATTGTTATCATTCTTTTATTCCCATATTTTAATTAGACCCTATTTCAAGATTCTGTTGAATTCTCAATGAAGGTGCACTGTCTATATAGTAGTAAGTCGAAATGTGAATGAAATGAATTGAAATTGAATTGATTGTCTCGTTCTTTTGTCTCAGCTAGCGGTATACAATAGTAAAAAAAAGTAAAGATGAAAGTAAAGTCGAGTGAATGAAAGAGCGGGAAAGGGAAGGGTATAAAGGTAACGAGTGCTTGTTTGCAACTGTAGGAAGTCGACATTAATTGTCAGGCGGGCAATGTGAAGTGGCGCGTTTTGTCAAGAGCATGCACGCTCTCATGTGTCCAATGTAGGAGTTGAGAGTTGGGTGGTAGGTGGCTGATCAATGAATGGTATGATGGTAATTGCTACCGACAATGGTCAACTAGTTTCACGACCATTAACTTCTGACCAAATGGCAACCCCTTACACCCCCCCCCCCTCACCCCTTCGGTCCTCGTCGCTGCCCCTTCTTCCTTCGGTTCTTCCGTCCTGCCTACCCCACAAGTACGAACGACACGGTGATAATTATCGGATGCTCGAACCGACTAACGAGAAAATAACAAAGAGTTGGATTATAATCAAGCTGAGGAAATAGCTGAAGTAATTGTAATTATTAAATGACCCAATTTACTATAAATTATTATTCACCACGGTTTTGTTGAATCACATTCAATATATATATAGTCACTGATTCACTTAATGGGCCTATATATGAGCAATTGAAATGTGAGTGTTATGAAAGGGTATACAAGCCATATGTTTAGGCTACACGAAACAATTATTGTGAATAATATTTATGGTATAATATTTTAATACCTTATAAAGCTTCCTACATTTGACTGATATAAGCTTTATTAAATGAGGAAAGAATCTAATTCAGAATTGCTACATGGTGCAAAATATTAATTTCATGTAGGGATAGGCTCGGTTTTATAACCTTCCATTAAATTCGAAGTATACCCAGTTACGTTTTATTTGGTGTCTAATGGCGTTCCGAACCATTGGAGTCGCCGTTTAATATCGTTGGTGGCAGGATTTAGAGGACACTTTTACAAGCTGGTACAAGTGGCATTCGAAATTTGGGTGGTGGTTAAAAGTCCAACAGAACCTTTAATTCTATTCAATCTAATTTTGACATTACTAATTGATTGGTCTAGTTTTGGTTTCACTGTTGACACAACTCATCAGGTACTGTTATTCAGCTTTCTATTCAATAGTTTATAAACGATGACAGTGCATGACAGTGGCATTGTCACGATACGCCATTTACCTTGAATCGGGTTTTAAATGCACGTGGCTGTCAGAGACAGAAAATCGAAGAATTTAAGAGATATAATAATTGTCTGTTACAATAGATGACGATGACGGAAAAAAATTTGTTCAATAAAGTCAATTCAGTGTTGTTTCTTCTCGAGTTGATTGAGGAAAATCCACAGAGGGAAATAGAACGTTTACTCATTAATATTTCGAGGTTTTGTACACCCTCAGATTATGCTGCTAACAAAGTAACACGTTTTACATAACATGCTGCTAGTAGATGGCAGAAAACGACAGATATATTTTTCAGTATTGGCCACATCACTCATGGGGATAGTACTTATTTGGATCTACGTGACTGACAGGTTATAGGCCTATATAAAACAGCTTTTTGTTCAATGCGTTTCATCCAAAAAACATATTTTTACTAAATTCACCAATTAATCAGTTTGATGGTAGATCATCGCTATCACTTCTAGCAGGAAGTCGGTGTGCATGCCGACATTAGGATCATCAATTAATTGTTAGCATATCCGTCAATATTTCATTCACCTTGAATGTTGCTGGGGGATTTGAAACTCCTCTCTGATGATTATTGTTTGCTCGAGAACCCACCCAACAGCTAATAAATTATGTAAGAATAATATTTTATAGAAATCCATGCCTCATGCGGGACTCGAACACATAGACTCCGGACTGGATTTTATTGTCCAAGGCAGATCTTTGACTGACTGAGAGACGGGCAATCTTTAGGGTCGTGAATGGAGTGTTTTTGCCGTTCCTATTCTTCTTGTGACGAGCAATCAAAGTTCGAATTTATTTTTATTTTGCACGGCGGTGCTGTGTTGACAAGCAATTGCATTCGTTTGCTATACCCTCTCGAAGTTTGTCCTCAAAGTCTCCTCAAACATTCATATAATAAACAGTAATATCATTATTATAATTAATAATAATAATAATAATGATGATAATAATAATAATAATAATAATAATAATAATAATAATAATAATAATAATAATAATGATCGATACAAATACTAATAAATCTTCTATATTTTCAAATACAAGTTTAATTAAAAGAATACAATACAGAAATGCGATGTTCAGTATATGACCCAACTTTTATTCTGGAATCACATTGACTGGTCTACCACATAACCCTATAACCCTATTCAATGTCATTGGCACATCCCATTGGGAGGTTATAAGACAGGGCCATTATTGGATAGAAAATCAGAAACCAGAGACACCTACTACATTAAGAGCAAGACAAGCATGTTGTATCAAACCGTTTTGATCTATCGAATCATATTGAATGTAATTGAGTTCATTGATCTATTTATATATATATATATGAAATCAATCACATACAGCTACACTGTCTCATCCTAATTCCATCCTATTTCATTATGTATGTACAATTAGGTTGTTGAAAAAAACAAGAATAACATATGCTTTAAAAATGTGAATGAAATGAATGAATGAATGTAAAAAATGAACGATACTGGGACCCACATTATAATGATAAAATGAAATGTTTCAATCATTTTTCGGTCGTATTGTAATGGTTTGAAGACAGGTAATTCGGATTTTGGAATTATTATAAATAGAGTTGCAACTATTTCCAATGTTCTTCAAATATATAAAAACAGATGTAATGCACGAGCACGTGCCGTATTTTTTTTTATTTTTAGATGACCCCTTGATCGATAACAAGTATGAATTGTGTAAATAAATTATAAGTGAAGCATAATTTGAACCATCTCCTGACTGGCTCAAGTCCTTATTTGTTGACACCATAAATGACTGCAGTAGCACGACTGCTCATCAAGCAAGAAGAATCAGGCGGAAGGAAGTAGGCTATGGCAGCAAGCAAGCGGCAGCAAGTCGACTGGGCTTTACCTTGTTAACAGTTAACACGTTGCCAGACGTGCGAACGCATAATAAACATGTATTTAATCACAAAATACGAGCTAGTCTAGCTTCTACGTCGTACCGTGGCAAGCAAGTCTCTCTGCCTATCTAGATACCACGGTATTTCTCCCTACCATTCCCACTACGACAACATAATTTCGACTTATATATTCAGTTGGTATAACACTTCACAAATTGCTGAACATGAATTCATTTTCGCAAGGGCTTTTATATCCAATCAAAATGTCAAAAAGAAAATCTACCCCTTCCCTCACTCCCGCCTAACGTTCGTACTCTACACTCTCATCAAATAGGAAAAATCCATTCCGAACATAATTATGCTTTGCTTGCCAATGTGGTATAAGAACTATGCACATGTGGCAGGTTCAAAGGTCTTCATTTTTCAAGTCACGGGTTTTCTCAATTTATGTTACTATACTCTCAATAATGTTTACTAAAACATTCATTCACACGATCAATTTTCGTTGCATGAAATTTCAACAATTGCACGGAATAATTTCATTGGGGATGTGAAGGCGCTTTCAATTTCTGTTGCGAGATTCTCATTTTAGTAGCGATACCTGTGGGCAACATAGGTGAAGGATTGCGGTTAAGTTGAACGTATTTTAACTTCGTGAAATTCGGGCACGAATGTAAAGATTTCTGTTCTCATGTGTGGGAACAAAGGAACCGTGGGTCTTCAACTTTTCTGCAATTAATTCCAGAAATTAATTTCAGGAATTCATTTATCTTGTGAAGTGGCTGTAGGACAAGTGGCCGATTGGTTAGTACACCGAATCATCATTCAGGAGACCGGGGTTCCATTCCCACCATGCTCGACCATCCTGACAGTTTTTGTTCGTGGTTTCTCTCTGTCGTTCAGGTCAATACTGGGATGGTTTCTCACCAACAGGCCATGACCGACTCTTTCCCACTATCCAAAAACACCTAATAACATAACCTTCCATCTCATCATCCCATCAAATCATATATCTTTCACCGACGCCAATAGATTGTAGTCATCAATAGAGTGCAGCGTTGTCACCCTCGGTAGCTCAGTCAGCTGAGGCACCGCTTCAGAAACTGAAGGCACCGTTGGGCGTGGGTTCGAGTCCCGCGTAAGGCATGGGTTTTTGTAGAAGTCCTCTCACTAATCATCATTTCATCGATCCACAATCACTTGTTCATTCGCACCCCTGTATAAGCTAGCTGTTGGAGAGCAGCTAGAGCAAACAATAATCATCATCATCAGCGTTAAAACCCAATATGGAAGAATGTTTCTAATTACGGTTTAGCTTACAATTTGAAATGGTTCAATATCAGAACTATACACGTAACTCAATGTGACTTTAGTGTTTTCCTTATATTATAGTGCTCGGTCGTACACAAAAGTTTCCATTAGCCTGCCCATCAACGCTTTGAAAACTCCGACGAGGTCCGTCAAAAATGTGGTTTTATCATGCCATGTCCACGGCTTCATTACATGGGTGTCGAACTGTGTCGCACTAATTGCCAACTTTCTCGTCATGCTGAGTGAGGAATAAAGTTCGGGATGCTGGATTCGGATGATGATGATTATTGTTGGCTTAACGACCCCACCAACAGTTGCGTTATACGGAGGTGCGAATGAGCAGGTAATAATGAAACTATGTTTACAAGCGAGAGGATGTTTACAAAAATTCATGTATTATACGGGACTCGAACCCACAGTCACCGGTAACTCAAGTTTCTAAAGCGGTGCCTCAGCTGACTGAGCAACGGAAGGAGGCTGTTGATGTTGAGGCTCTGGTAACACACGCGTATGTGCAGCACACGTGTATGGAAAGTTGCATAACTGTCAGGCATCGAGTCTAATGGAAAAATTCATGATCAAGAGTTGGGTATAGATCACATAGGCCAACATTTCTGAGACATATGTATGACATTTTCTTATGAATCTTGAGTCCTAATTTATGTATATATATATATATATATATATATATATATATATATATATATATATATATATATATATATATATATATATATATATATATATATATATGTATATATATGTCTTGGCCATGTCAATAAAGATACGTCTCTACGTCTCTAAGTATAACCATGAAATAAGAGTAATATCTCGGTAGCTCAGTGGGAGAGCAGCAGACTCAAAATCTTTTATGACCTGACTAGGACATCCCACATATTCCGATATTGGATCGTATACAAGAAGTTTAATGATCATATATATATATATATATATATATATATATATATATATATATATATATATATATATATTAAATCGTGAGGATATTTATTTTAATTTACCAGCATTTCAACTAGAATGGCCTCGCCTTCTTCAGAGTGCAAATTCTTAGTGAATTTACTCAAAATGTATTATCTCGGAAGAAATATATTTTCAAGATGTGAAAATCCACTGTTCATTCGATTCAATACCCAGGATCAACCTTATAGCTCACCTGAAATAAAATAAAGAACTGTGGATCAATCAAGGTGAATCGAAACCCTTCTCAACTGAAAACCATAACTTATAAAATTGATAAGGAAATCATGGATACAAAATCAAAGAACAAAAACATATAATTGCAAAACTTTTGATATAGAAGGAAAAACTTGAATTGCTCTTTCACAATCACTTCTAGGAACCATTCTCTCAGATGGCAGTGTCAAGCTTTCCTTCTCAGGATCCGCTCGTTTCCTTCTTCCCCCCCCCCCCCTTCCCCCTGCCATGTTGGTCGATCCTTCACCCGGTGAATGGATTCCTCTGTGGGATATTCTGGATGTTTTTTTTCTGTCTAAAATGGTTTCCATGCTACCGGTAGTCGTTTGCCATCGTATCGCATATTCTTTCTAAAACGAACACTTACCTAACGTTCAAAGAAGATCGAATCAATCCAGTAATGATAACTTGCAGATGAAATCCTGATCACGTCCTTGAAAATGATGAATGAAAGGTGTTCCCAAGATAGAATGGCCAGGTTAGGTTTTTTCTTGTTCCGGAAAGCTTACTCTTGTATCAATTTTTTTTTCAATTTTTTCTCAATTTCAATACTTTTTATTCACACATATTTACACATATTATACTGAAAAATAATTAATAAAGAAAACATATAACAAGCAATAAATTACACTTCATTTAAGCACTATAAATTAAATTAATGAATGTGTGAAACCCGCATAAGGAAAGTTCCTTGTGTGCGGGCATAGCAAAGAAAAGACAAAGAGATAAATCAGTTCAGTCAGAAAGAAATGTTAGATATAAATAGTTGGCTTACATACGAAATTGTCTGTAATTACTAACTAAGAGTAACAATAGAAAATCATAATGATTATTGGTAACATGTTCTTAACTATACTATATGGAAAACAGTATTTTCTTGTATTTACAAAATATATGACGCTAAAATACCACAGATGAAAAACCAACAATAATAATGAAAACTAAAAGTAAACTTATTTGGAGTTATTTATTGGACTTATTTATCATACTCCAGCATTCGACAGAAGCGTGTAGTTCCACTATATGCTACTCTGACTCTTGCACTCCTTTTAATTACGCTACAAGTAACTCAAATACTTGAGAATACATGACCGAAATAGAAGCAAATATAAACGTATAAGAACAACATTCGAACACCGATGCTTGCTGTTAAACCAACTCTATCAACTCTTCACGAGATCTTACGCCAGTGAAACGCCAAGCAGTTCGACGGATATATCCACACTATACCGTATTGCCCTAGGGATCACATCCCAGTGGCGAGCTAAACCTTATATCGTACGATATACCTCGCGTACTTTAATCCCAGGAGCATATTGAGCTAAATAAACATTATTCTGCTAGAGGAAAAGGAAAATGTTTTTCATCGTGTTCTTTTATTGTTTTATGACCGAGTGGTATAGTATTGCATTTAGTAGTATAGTTCTTCACAACTCAACAGATTTGTTACAGATATAAAACAGTTGAGTGAAATAGCTCCCGTCACGTAAAAACAATATTCTGTGTCCTCAGAGACAAGTCGAAAGAATGTTTATTGAGAATAGAAGTGTTATTATAAATTGGTGATAATTTACCGCCCCCACCCCCCAAAAACGAATACTGTATATTATGCACATACGCTGTAGATACGTATACTAATTTTTATACGGAGTTTTAGAAAGAACCAACTTGTCTTAATTAGAGAGCGTATAGGAATGAATTTAGAGAGCAATATCAATTATTTTGGGGATAATTTTCGAACACCTTTGAGATATTGTGATTGTAATTCATGAGAAGCACACATAGAACTTCATCACCCCTATAAACCATACGCATAAAAATCATCACACTAATGGATATGTAATATTTACAGAATTACAGATTACTCAGAAGTTGGAGGTACAAAAACGAACATTTCAGTTCCATATCAGAACAAAATCACGTCATCGGTGTACTAGTTTTCATGCATTGTCGAGTCATGTTGTATGTAGGTATGTGGTAACTGGTCTGACAATTGGTAGATGGACACATTCGATACAATTCGACAGTTCAAATCAAAACTGATCAAACACACACATGCTGAAAGGAATCATTTTGTTCTCATTAGATGAGCGTAGCGAAGATTTTCACTGAACTCTTGTGGAACTTTGTCTGTGCGTTTTTTTTTTTTTTTTGTAAACACGATCGACATGAAACTTTTTTTTTTATGCAAACTTATTCAACTTAGAATTGTATAGTTTTGAGGTCTAATCGGTTGTACCATTTTTGAGAAACATCATTTAGAAGTTTCTAAAAACCCCATAAGATTTGGCTGAGGGGAAAAAATTGAAAAATTAAATCTCTTCAATATGATTCAAATTTTCCACAAATGTGAACACAAGAATAATATACATGAATAAAAATTTGATTTGATATTCGGACCAGCCGTTTCGGAGAAAAGAATATAATAAAAGTATTTTATTCATCGGAAAGATAGAAATATTAGTTGAAAAGATTTTATTTTTCAATTTTTTCCGCTCAGCCAAATCTTATGGGGTTTTTAGAAACTTCTAAATGATGTTTCTCAAAATGGTCCAACCGATTAGACCTCGAAACTATACAGCTCTAAGTTGGTCAAGTTTGCATATAAAAAAAAGTTTCATGTTGATCGGTCAAACCCTGCGACCTGTGCAGTGTTCACAAACAGAAAAAAAAAAAAAAAAAACGCACAGGACAAAGTTCCGTAAGAGTTCAGTGAAAATCTTCGCTACGCTCATCCAATTATCGACCATATGGCAAAAAATGATATAGAATATATGTGAAGAAGTGAGTACGATATGCAGTACATTGTGAACATCTCATGTTGGGGTGTTTTGTATTGGTCTCGTCACGCTGTCCTAAGCACACACATAACTAGTGGCCTAGTACATCACAACGAAAGAATCACACGGCGAAATGAATTCACACAAATAAAAACCAGCTGATTTAAAGAATAGCTAACACGTCGTCTATCCAAACCTCCAGTTCATTTCTTCTCTCGTAGCCTAACAGTACAGACGTAGCAAAAGAAATAGTTGAAGATGAGACATATAGCGCTCGACTATTCTAGTATGTAGTAACTTTGCTTACTTTGCACATAGCTCGATCAGTCGAACGCAAACACAATAACAGCGAAGGCAGCAGAAAAAAAAAAGTAATTTCGTGGACCAGAATTTAGGAAGTGTGTTCTACTCTATGTAAACAGAAGAACTGCGCTCTGTATACACACTAGTCTACCATTATACCCACAAATTACAATCGGTCTATATCTTCAATATTCTCAAAAAGATATGTAATGAAATGGTATAAATACTACGAGCCACATGTAGTGTGTGCTTACTCGAAATCTACGTCTTAATGTACTTCCTAATATCTCAAAACTTTTCGGATAGTAAACATTTCCACTTTTTTTTCGTCATGTTACAATTATTTGTTGTGGGTATTTTCGAAACTTTAATCATCAATTTATCAAAATGTACCTGAGCGATTGGTACCAAACCTTAAAAAATCGGCGCCATGTGCCTGGTAACATGTATTTACGCATCACATGTTTTCCGTGAAAGAAAATTCAAGCCTCATATAGAATTTGATCAGAGCTTGCTGAAATCCTGACAAAACTTAATGATTCTACATAGTCCACATATGAAATTATGAAAGGAAATTTGGCAAATTAATTTCTTATTGATTCCACTGCGGGCGACTAATGAATGGTATGCATAATACAAGCGAAAGAGAAGCGTCACATATAACCCGGCACTTCCACCCATGTTGTGCGCCTATAGTGGTAGAGCTACGGGCATCGCTCGGAGTCATGATTGGTGACTACCATTTTCTCACTAATTAGTCGGTTTTCAATTACTTCTATCTGAATAATTTAGGCCTCGACATAAGCACGCGAGTACATCTTCATTTCGATCGGAACTTCCGTCTCAAGCAGGGCGGGGACGCTGAAGAGCGTATACCGGAATAAAGTCAACTCGGTCGTGTGACATGGGTTTTGGGGTACTTTTGAATAAATGGTTTGTGAAATGTGATCAGGGTTCAGGCAGGGTTGAACAACCAAACCATCCAAACCCATGTCACAGATCCGAGTCTACTGTATTCCGGTATACGCTCTTCAGGGGCCCCCATAGCACGGGACAAAAACAGACAAAAAAGTGTGCTCATAGGCCAGTTGAGTCGTTTGCTTTGTAACATGTACACCATACGTGTTTACTTCTCTATCATATTAGGTGACGTGAAGAAATGCTGATTCCGGACACATTTTGACAGCATGTCGCATGTCGGAGTTAAAACAACTTGTGAATGATGGAACCGGAAGGAAATGGTGATAGCTCATTTGAACACGATAGATGATAGAAGTGACAAGATCTCAAACTGAAAAACTCACATTTGTAAAAAGAAACAACTTGTCATTTGTAAAAAGAAACAACTTGGAATTGAATATAAAAGTTCAACTCAAGAACTTTACCGCTCTTACTAATCAATGTGACTTGACCTTATCTAATGCGAACACTTCCATACTTTGAAGACACGTAATAGTTATGGTGTAAGCTCTTTAGATATCTTTAATAGGGAAAATAACAACGGCAATTCATTAGGAATCATTCATTTACTATAAGAGATAATAATAAATGTTTTACCTCTGGTGAGGTCTAAAGAAGAGATGAAATTTATCGTGGTGTGTTCGAATCTAACGGATTTCTGGCCATATGATATGTGTTGCTGGGTGGACGTATAACGGCACATAAGTGGTGAACTTACACATGATGTGACTACATCGCACTTGAGAGAAAGAATGGCCAAAGTCCACTATACAGCGCAGTAAATCTTAATCAACGTAAACTTCGTTATTTACAAAAGCTAGGAGGTAGCAACAGCCACCGGCCACCCGACCAGCCACCCAGATGAAAACTAAGTCGAGTAAATACGAGCTAGTTTGTCATGGACATGTTTCTGCTGCAAAATTGTTATTGTTTTCGTCGTCAGGATTTACGGTATGGAATAATTTGTTTATATATATATATATACTATATATATATATATATATATATATATATATATATATATATATATATATATATATATATATATATATATATAGATCTCTTGTAAAAGCTAGTGGACTAATAATTACTTGTGGACTAGCTTTTACAAGCGATCTATATATATATATATATATATATATATATATATATATATATATATATATATATATATATATATATTTATATATATATATATATATATATATATATAGGCCTATATATATATACATTAAAATTTATTTACATATAGGCCTACATAATTCTCATAATTGAAGTTTATTATACATATTACGTGAACATTCATGTGGTAAATCAAAACTGTCGATTTTCTCTTCGCGCATCAACGAAACATCCCTCAATATACAAGCTGTTGGTGGGGTCATCAAGAAAACAAATGCTCATCACTTTCCTGGCGATATTTAACCTACGTTATATTTGCAAAATATCCATCTACTTGCTGATGAACAATTTTCGGAATGTTTTCGAAAAGAAAAATCAACCACTCAAAAACCTAGCTTCTCGTGAAATCGTTAAGCGATCAATAATGACACACATATCACTACATCAATTCCAGAATTTCACTGTATGCTATTAGAAAACATTCATTGCAGGTATCATGTTTGTGAATCTTCCGATCAACCATGCACTTCACGGTTACTCATTGCTTCAGGTTTACTGAGTAATGTTTAAAGTTGATACACTATCAGTGTACGTACACCACTGATCTCTGTACACATGGATAGCGTATAGTCGCGAACTGCCGGTAAGCGAGTGAAGCGGAGAGAAATCCAATGGCGCTGGTCGGTGGCCTATGGATCCCCCCGTAAAACTTGACTGGAGTGAATCTAGCTAGTCGGCCATCTTGTAGGCCTACCTGCAGCCAACCTGCAGCTATTACGCTACCCGCATACCAACCAATGAGCGGATATTTTTTTCAAAGCTACTCCAGTTGAAACCGGGAATAGAGCCGATGTTGTTTACTGGGAGAATACTAGAAATAATCAGCAAAATTATATTCGCCCCATTAAAGATTTTACTGTAGAATTTCTACGGCAATCTGACATCTGACGGACTTGCGCGCTGATGTTCACGCCCAAAGCCAAACATAATATCTTTGACCAAAGCTCATCACTACTGTGTGTCCGTAGACAAGAAGAGATCGCAGTTGTCATCTCGGGTCTCGTCAACCCCATGATCCATAGACAACTGGCAGACATCTTTGGCAGACATATTATACACTCTTCTTTCAGCTTCAGGTTTCTCTCACTGCATATGCTATACATGTGTATAGAGATCAATGACTTACACTCATACGTATAGCATCTAGTAACTCTTCACACATAAAAATAAAAAAATTAACATAGAGATGAAATTGAACGCTCTCGCTCTTTGTAGAGTGAAGCTTCCGAATATGTTTAGTCTTTGAAATGTATAGAAGTATGTAAACAGATAGTAAAATGCTTACCCATTCACCTTAAAATATTGCAAAGTTACGAGCTACATGTGCCTGCAAATAACACATTGTTTCCGCCTATAAAATGTTGAACATCAGATTACATGAGATTATATAAACTCACTCTGTAAGTCAGGGGTGTGTATAATATATTATCGTGTATAAACAAAACGCATCGAGTCACGCGCATGCGTATCGAGTCACGGACTATCGTACCACTGTGACGTAGTATTATTCACTGATCATCGTTCAGTATGTAACAAACTATAAGATGACACGTCACCTAGTTTGGGCAGCGCTAACCAAATTCATCCTCGCTTAAGGGTACGCCATTCCTTATAAAGTTATATTCATTCAGCCACAATATGTATCAAAATTACGTGAAACAACATATCTCATGCTCTGCTGGATTAAATGAATATCGCCTGTGTTTCATGAAGCCTAGCTTTTGAATGAATCTTTCATTTATTGATCTTCAAGTAATCATGAAACGTTTATTTTAGTTAACGGATGACAGTTGGACGTCATGGTTTATATGGTAACATAATGATAATAATAATAATCTTTTTTGTCAGTTATATGATTTTACATGGTAAAATATTTGACAGGTCATTAATTTAACTTACAAAATACTTAGAATTAAAATTAATCTGAATTGAAATGTTATCACATAAAGTATCGTATCTGAGTTGATATTTTGAATCAAAATTTGGTCTTAAGTAATGAAATCCGAAATTCTGGTTTTTGAATCTAATTTGGAGAAGTTTCTGTTAGAAAAAGCGTTTACGGTATAATAACATTTGGATATTAAAAATTCTTCTAATTCACATTTAAAAGCTGGACCTGACGATTGTTTCAAGAATGTATGCAAGTGGTTATATAATTCAGGTGCTGCATAATGAGGGCTGTTTTTTGATAGAGATGAATTATGTTTTTGCAAATAATATATCTGCATTACTGTATTGCAATTGATGTACACCCCTGGCCATTCAATGGCCGCATTCACGTCAGCCTCTATCATCAGTTATCTTGTATCATGTACCTCTCAATTTTTACCTTCCTATTTTGTGGCACATCGTAAAAACTCTCCCCTCGAATGGTGTGTATGTGTATGTTTGTAACACACACATGCACACACCTGCTAGCCGGATGTGTCTTGATCCGCTGATCCATGCTTGCCAAGTAATTTACACATTGCTGCGTCGTTACAAGTGTCATTCAAGGTAGACAAACAAGGTGTCGATGAGAATATTTACACCTTGTCAAAGCCTCTCGACTTCATTGTCTGGCCATAGTGGTAAACAGAGAAGGAGATTGAAAGTGGTGGACTGGGAGAGAGAGGGGATATGTATGCGGGGAGAGAGCTCTAGAAAACAACATAGTGAAATATCGGGGTTAAAACGAAATTTTGAGTTTTCTAAAAATCCTTTATATCATATCAAATGGTCATTATTGAATAATTTCAAAAATGAACATCCATCAATATTTTGAGTCAGAATATATATTGGTAATACACTGGGTGAAAAATGTTATGACCGAGATGAGAGGTAGCTTTGCAGATATCCATGATTTCATTGATTCATTGATTCACTCGTTCATTCATTCATTTATTCATTCATTTATTTATTAATATATATATATATATATATATATATATATATATATATATATATATATATATATATATCGTTCAACTACGGATTGTACATGATGTATATGATCAGACTTGTGATGTCAGAGAATGATGAATGATGTAATAGAAAGATGAAATGAAATGTATTTTTTCTCTATTCTGGACAGTAGAAAGAAAATGGTTGTGGTCTGTTGTCAAGATACTCTACCTGGAAGACAAATAGAGTTAAAAAACGGATAAAAACCTCTGAAGTGTGCATGGTCGAATTCGTACACTGTTCTCCTGAAAGAAATATTTTACCGATTATTGTTTCATTCCACCTGAAATTCCTTCGAAGTAGATAGTAATTATGTAATCAAATGGTACACCATATGAATGATACATTAGAGATGCATTTCATATGCATTTTCAATTTTCATATTCAATTTTTGTTTTGATATTTCATTGGAGTCTGAAAAGACGAGTCATACTCATCATTCTGTTCATTTGCTTCAATGGTGTACTGGAAATGATAATATTGTTCCTATAATTGTATTGATATTTGTCTTTTGGTTTTCGTTTCATGTACTATGTTTGTGATTTGGAACGCCATTTTGTTGAACCGATACGATATGAACGAACGAACAACATGAAAATGAATGTGTTCATTTATGCTCAGTTATGTGTTCATTATTAAATGGTGAACCAAATCATTACATTGCTGATATTGTTGAGTTTTTATAATACTATCAGGTACAAAGTCAGTTTTCCATTTCTATAAATACAGTTGAATGTAGGCGTGGAAAAAACATTCGTTAGATCCAATAACATCATTATCAGTGAAGACCTATATGATATTGATTTATTTTGATATTTGATTCCGATTCAAGATTTTAGAACAAACAAAAGTAACACTTGAAGGAGATAAGACTTATCGCGAATGTTTCAATGTTAAAATGTGAAAAATAATATCGATTCAAAATAATTTTATAATGGAATTTAAGAGTTGAGACAATATACCATTTCGTTCGTAAATGTTGAAAAATAGATAGTATCATTAAGTTCCCAATTATATGTTCTGATACACTGTACCTTCAAAAAATATATATACAAAAATTATATCTTTATGATAAAATATATCAACTCCCGAATCTCCGATCGGTGTTGATAACTCTCCTCGTTGCGGAGATAGCTACTTGGCTTGCTTGCCCCGAGTCACGTGGTTTCTCGCCTTTACCCCCGCCCCCCTCCCCCGTGCCTAGTAGCTGTTCCGGCTTCACTGCTGCCTGTTGTACGAAATAGCCGTAGCGCAGTCTATTTACGAAGTATATTATTAATGGTCTCAGATGTACACAGCTAGTGTTGAATCCAGAGATATTGTTGTGAGGGGGCTTTTTTTCGTGGGGAGGAGGCAGGTGGCAGGGGTGAAAGATGGATAAAAAATATTATGTTCGATATATAAAAAATACGCCGTTTTAGATTCCAGATTGCGAAACACTTTATTGTGAGAGAAGTGTGCTAGTCTACCATAACTCTTTACATGTTGAGAAGCCATCACAATACAGGAGGAACCTTGGTACTCGGCTGCATCCTGCATGTCAGTGAATGTCTAGGGCTGTTTCTTGTTTTTTCAACGCCTTTGGCAAAGACTCCCCCAACCCAAGACTGAGTGCGAAGCCAGGGCAAAGATGAGCCTTATGATTGGTATAACCAGCCAGTCATACCTTCCGTGAATATCTCGAATTTCCCCATATATTACTCAATTTCTATACATTTTGATAACTACACGACATAGTTCACTTACTCCAGCTTCTCCTCATGCCAGGTGGTGTGTCATCACATTCACTGACAGAACACCAATTAAAAGAATGACATCGAACTTTTTGTTTCTCTGTCTCCTAATGCTGCTTTTTCTGACTCGCGTTGACGGTTGAGTGCGACGCGCTAGAAGCGTTAGATGCTCTGAGTAATCAGGTATCGGGTTTCACGCGTTCGTCGCAATTCAGCCGTGAGCTCGCGTTTTGCCGCTTTTACCTCGCGTTGAGAGCGACGCGTTACAAGCGTCAGACGCGCTGACCAATCAGGTATTGTGTTTCGAACGTTCGTCGCAATTCAGCCGTGAGCTCGCGTTTTGCCGCTTTTACCTCGCGTTGAGAGCGACGCGTCACAAGCGTCAGACGCGCTGACCAATCAGGTATCGTGTTTCGAACGTTCGTCGCAATTCAGCATAGCATTTGTTGGACTTTTACCATTCATACCGGCCTATTCACGGTCTATTATACAAACATGCCCATCTGTTCTTGATGCTCTCTCAATTTCTAGATAGTCCGAATGTGCCACTACTGAGGTATGTCCTCATGACAGTTAATGAGAAAACCAAGGCCAGGTACCTTATGTCGTCAAATATCGAACTTTGAAAATAATCTGACAGTTCACGTTCATTACACTAGGAAAACGCCTTATATGCGTTGTGAGATGAGCTTAGAAGTATGGAAATGTAGAATTAAGAACATTTGGTCAGCTCAATGTACATGTACATAAAATGAGTTTTCTTCGTTGTTTCACATCCGATTGTCTCACAAATCGCTTAAAATATGTATGATAGATCTTCCTACATTCAGTATAAATTTGAGAGCTTTCGGAAAATTTTGGTTTTCCAAGTATTTCCCCCCGGCCTATTCTCATGGGGAATTTCCATACTTTCCAAATTTTCTCCGGAGACACCGTTCGACCGATTTTTCTGAAAAACAATCCCAACCTATTCTGGTATAACACCAATTCAGGAAAAAAGTTTCGAGTTGATTGAAACTTTTTCCTGACCTGTATGCCACGTACAAAATTACACACACACAAAAAAAAAACATAAAAACCAAGCCCAAAATTTTTCGGTATATGGAATGAAAATCTTCGCTATGCTCATCTGATTATAAAGCAAATATTTCTGTTCTCCTTTGACGCGCGCGAGTGATTGATTCCAACTCGTGATCTCGCGTGATCGCATCAAATGCGACCAACTCGTTCAACAAGGAGGTTTAATTCGATGGAAGTTTCAATTATTTGACCATTGTATCATCATTTTTGACGATGCTCTCCGTTAGTTTATATTTTGAGCTTGACTATAATGAGATTGTTCTAATCAAATAGAAACCGAGAATGTTGTATGGAGGAGAGAGGTGGAGGAGACAGACTCTTATTCATTAAAGATATATATGTATATATATATCAGCTGAAATCGTATTATATTGTGAAAATAATCATCTCAAAAAATTAATATCAATCAACACTTTTTGAATCCAAGCCTAATATCGGTTGCAATATTGAACATAAGATGGATGTTATCAACGTTCGTAATACAATACTGGTATACGTGTTTTTCTCGTGATAGGGTATACGATATTTGAGGTTCCAGAAGGTAATTCTGGTATTGCCTATATATACACACACACACATGAGAAGTGCGATTTGTGAGAGGATCGACTATGATGGGTGGGCGCTGTGATAAATAATGCTATACCATAGCGACCAGAACTCCATACGCTCTATAAGTATATATATAGGAGGCCATCGTTCCCGGAAAGGGGGTTTAAATAAATAACGTTTCCAAACTAAATCTTTTTTCCGTCCGCAAAAATATACGAGCTCTCGGAAGGCACTATCTATACGCCGAGATCACGTGAGGTTGACATTATTTCCTCAGACGGTTCAACCCAGGACGATGTCACTGTATGGCGCAAATGATAATCTGAATCAAAAATAATTTGACTTTAATAATGATAATCAATATTACTATTATTAACAAACATTCAGGTGAGAGAATATAAATCTCTCCTTCTCTCTATATATATCCTTCACTCCCACTCTCTCTCTCTCTCTATTTACACATATAAATATATATTGACTATGAGTACAACTATAGGCCTACAACTATTATTTTCATTATTGAACAATCTTACAATATTAAAGCGTAATGTTCTTTTCATTCTTACACAATCTAATTCTCATCTATTGTAAACTCAATGTTGATATTAATAATATAATTTCAATAAATGACGGTTTGAACTCTACTAGATAGCCGGTACTTCTGGAAACGTTTCAACTACAACACATTGTGGGATATTTGTTCTGAGATGATCTTTATGTTAGTCATATTACCCAGTTACTTGATTGTCTCGAATACTCCAAATCCAAGACCAGGTCAAGTCCGGCTTAAGTCATATTCAGCGCGTGAACGAACAAGTGCATTGTCCACGTTAAAGTACACGCGACAATATCACTATCTTCTACCGTATATACTATTGTTATCTAGCGATCAAACGACCTTTTGTTCTTACACTATACCCCGATAATGTTATGCAGGCGGGCGTCATAGAAACCTCCCACCACACGCTGAAGCCTACAGCTCCTGGCAACTAGAGCTGAATGTATACTTCACGGAAAGTCTTCACCTGCCGCCCTCGTTAGCTCAGTCAGCTGAGGCGCTGCTTCAGACACTGAAGTCACCGCTGGGCGTGGGTTTGAGTCCCGCACAACGCATGGGTTTTTGTGAATGTCTTTTCACTTATCATCACTTAACAGTTTCATAATCATCTGGTCATTCGTACCCCCGTATAACCTAGTTGTAGGTGGGGTCGTTAAGCAAATGATGATCATCATCAGTCTTCACCTGTCCTCTACTGAAACTCTTTTCGGCTGGTCCGATCTTAATGAAAATTCGTGAGAATGTTTACTTATGTTTAATGAAAGTTTTCATTTCTCTGAAGAAAGTGATTTCGCAAACTTTTTCCGCTGGCCCATTCTTATAAGGTTTTTCAAAATTTTGTGATGGATCTTCTCCAAAATGGCCTGACCGAATTGCCCAAAAAACTATACAGTTGCGAGTTGAATGAGTGTCCAAAGAAAAGTTTCATGCTGATCAGTCAAACCGTTTGACCTGTGCAGTGTTTTCAAACAAACAAAATAAAAACAGACGAATCTCCGTAATGGTAGGATGAGAGTCTTCGCTATCGCTCATCCAATAATATTGAAAATTATCACAAATATTGCATGCACTGCGTGCGAACGGTTATTTAAAACAAGGAGCAGTTAAACAGATTGTACGAACTGAATCAATCAGTTTGGGTATGGCTTGATGGGTAGATTAGTGCCGATATAGTACTACTGAATAATATTACGCATTATCACAAGTCCACGATATGACTAAGACAAAACTGATGCGTGAACTTCTGCAGTCACGATGCATTGACAAAAAGGCAACATGCATATTTGTGCCGAGAATCCAGTGTTGGAGGCTGTACGTGTTGAATTAACGTCAGATTAACAGTTACTATAGTGCTTGATACTTTCTTCACGACAATAAGAATTTGACGCAAAAGAATGAGTGGAAAAGAAATAAGTCGCAAAGTATCTCAGACTTTAACGAGTTTTAACCCCTCATGGTAGTTCAATTTGAAGTTCAATAAAGCGGGAACTTGAGAAGAACAGAAATTGTGGAATATTTCACCAACAGAAAAATGTGCACACGATATGTATTGGCACCGCTCAATTGGTACCTACACTTAAGAAGAAAACACAATAGCCAAATAGAATATGGTAATGCATAGTCAGTCTCATTATAGTGAGTTATGATCGGAATCAATCATCAGAATCAACTATAATAATTCAAATCAGTGCACAATTTATTGAGGAAAAATTACCAATATATGACCAATTGTATATATGATGACAGCCGGATTGTTTGTTCGCGCCCTTCAATGAACTCACCACCTACATGTGCCATTGCTTCCAAATACCAATAATGGATTGGAGGAACAAAAGGTGTGTGCTGAATTATTGCTTAAAATACAGAATGCATCCGTTCGCGTACCTATCTACAGATAACACGTACACACGTTGATGGGAGACAACAGAATCAACTATAAGGGGGTCCCCTGAACCATTTCAATGATCCTAAAGAAACACGGCACCAAGAAAATACTGCCTACGCCCTCGGTAGCTCAGTCAGCTGAGACACCGCGTCATGATGTGTAGGCACGTAGTTGCCGGTAAGTTTAATTCTATTACAGAGACAAAATAATAGATAAGTATTACTTGAGAATGTACATCTCTACGTTTCGACGGAGTATCACTCGTCATCTTCAGGAGTGTTGGTCGGTGGTAGATCAGTGAACGAATGATACACACCAACCAAGTCAATCTCTTTGACAAAATATGTGATTCATTAAATTATACTCTTGCTAACCTCAAGCTTTAGCATTGTTTTCTTGTTCCTTTATTTTCAAAAGATGAAGTTTTTTCTTGACTGTTGACAGGCCAACCAACCTGTTTGGAAACTATTGTAATGATAAAGTGGAATACGATGGTGAAATACAGCTATTCAACTATGCGGCCGTGGTTCTTGTGGTAACCTATTTCCAGTGCAATCAATTGTTCAAGTTGGGATCGCAGACACACGGTAAGTTGAATCTTATGTTTCTCATGAAGTTTGAATCGAGTTGACAGCTTTTATGAACACACGAATGGGAATAAATGTACAGGTTTCTTCTTACTAAGGTCGCAGTTCTATTATCTTAACTACGCTCACTTTACAAATTATCTTTTTATGATTGATTCAAGATTCTGCAGATTGGCAACTTGTTCGCTGATTAGACGAGCTTTAGTGAGGATTCAATTTGACATACTGTCAAAAAAATGGTGTTCGTTTTCATGTTTTTTTTTTATGTTTTTTTGTCGGTTCTCTACAGGTCAAACGACTGCAGCTATAAAATTCAAACTTTTTTTCAATATGGTTCCTCATCTAACTTAGTTCTGTATAGTTTTGTGGCATTATCGGAGGGTGACTTTTTTATGAATTTTAGAAATTTCAAAAATACCCATTTGAATAACATGGCGAAAAAAATGTATTTTCCAAAAAAATGAAATTCTGCATGAAGTTGAATTACAGTGTGATACAGATTTCTGGAAATTTTCACCTTGATCGGGTCAGCCATTTTGAAGAAAAAACATAAAATGTGTTAAATTGGTAACACTCGAAGCAGTTTTTGCCCATTTCTACCCAAACTATTACTAACCACTCGTCTAACAACGCATATGGCGTTTTCCTAGTTATAAAAAACAGTGGGGAAGTTTCTCAATGCACAGACAACCAGTCCGTCTAACCATAAATGTTTTTCCCATTTTATTTTAATGCACCCATTGTGTATCTAATTGTTGGTGTTCATGGACTCATGAATGAGAAGAAATGAGAAAGTTATCTCCGTCATGGTCAGTAAATTAGTATTTCTTCTTGGCTTTGTCTCAATTATATATTATTTTAACAAAATAAAAGAGTAAGAAAATGAGGATTCTGCAGTGTGGTAACACTCTGCAGAATCAATGCGGAAAACCAGTCGGGCCTTTTCATTTCTTGTTCCCTCTTCTTTTCAAGATGATAGAATCAACAATATATTCAACTCATGACAGAGTGCGGAGTTATTGTGAAGTTCTATTCAATATGATTTTCGACCTATAATGGTAGCTATCATGGTACAGTGAAATTTGAAAAACTGGAAACGGTAGCAGCTCGAATGGATTATTATCACAGCACATTTCAAGAACCTAATATAGAAAGTATACATTTAAAAATGTAACCAATAACTTGACCAGTTGGCCTTCCACACTAAATGTGGAATAACCGAAAAATAATAACAGCAGAAAATATTTTTACTACAGCACATTTCAGCACAAAAAGAGCAAATTTCAGCAACATCATCTAAGATGAATGAACTTCAAATGTGGAGGAGAGGGAGAGGACACATTCACCTGGCAGAAAACTTGCTCCTTTCTCACCACATCGGAATTGGAATAACTAAGAAGCTGTAGCAGCACGAGACAAATTTCTTTCACCACATTTCAGCACAAAAAAGCACAATCGGAAACATCATAAAAAAATACAAAACTCAAATGTGGATGAGTCAAGTTAATGCGTTATCAATGAAGTCACGACTTGACGGATGGTGTACTTAAAGAAAAATCCAACTTTGTTGAATCCTCCTTTCATATGATGGATTCATTCAATTACTTGAATTAAAAAAAAAGGCGAAGTCAATCGGACATCCAGCTTGGTTGTAGTGATTTTCATTACCGCGGTCAGCATCACGAACCTGACTGGCTCGCTACCCTCCGTGACGTCATTGGGGTTACCGATACCTAATCAGCCCTACAGTATAGCTGAATGGAGCTATACAGCCATGCTGTTTAGTAGCAAATAGTTAATATTCACAAAAGTGCAGATGCAAAATACATGAACTTCAGATTATATTCTAGTATTTAGTGATTTTCATATCACTGTTTATACTAATTCTCTCTGATTATTTTCTACCATCATTTTTTTACTAATCATTCATGTGCGATTCATTATTATTGCGTGTTTTGAATACATTTTCATTCGATTGTTATTATGTGTCGAACGGCAACCAAATATATATATATATATATATATATATATATATATATATATATATATATATATATATATATATATATATATATATATATATATATATACTATGGCATAGTCTTAAATGAAGATTTATATAGTACTGTGGAATGCAGATATAATATTTGGGGTGCTTAATGAAAAGCATATGATATTAAGTGTTTACATCTAGTTGCCCAAGTACGGTGTTAGGCGTGGTAGATACAGTTAGCCAGCTTGGTTGCCGTACGGTTGACAGCGGTCGCCTCACCATACCCTCAATGCCATCACAGGCTTAGAAGACAAGCACTCAGGACAAATTCAATATGACTAGAATAGAAATAGATGGAAAATACTCTCACAGTAATGGTTACGTAGATATTTCACTTCACAAAATAAGAATTACTTCTTTCGAAGTCGGACAGAACTTCAAAACCCCTCCAGACGATCTATTTCTATGAGTAGAAAAAACTATTCAGGCAATTGCTGATATGGAGTGAAATACACATACTTCAGGGACGCTGAAGAGCGTATATCGGAATAAAGATACTCGGTCGTGTGTCATGAGCTTCGGGGTACTTCTCAATGGTTAGGGTTTTAGGTTGGACACCTAAACTCATGTCACACAAACGATACGTCTTTATTCCAGTATACGCTCTCCAGGCTCCCCCATACTTCTTAGCGTATACTCTTACACGTCCGGCCAATAGGAGTAGGTGACGATGTCATGTGACCAAACGTTGACTAGTTATAGTTGATGGCGATTATTGTTTGCATAATGACCCTACTAGAAGCTATAGGTTCATTTGGGAGTTCGAATAAGTAAGTAATAATGAAACCATGAAGTGAAAGGACGTTCACATAAACCCATGCCTTATGCGGAACTCGAACCCACGCTCAACGATGACTTCAGTTTCTAAAACAGTGCCTCAGTTTATTGAGCTACGGAGTTTTCTATAATGCGTTATCGTACGGTTATACTTAAATAAAATATACACAAATAGACAAATAAAATTGCATTTTTTGCTACAATTCAATCTAAAATTACATATGGCATCATACTATGGGGGGCTTCAACTTTTGCAAAAAAAATATTTGTTTGCCAAAAGAAGGCCGTAAGGATAATTGCACGAGTTAATTCTAGGGTGTCGTGTAGAAAATTATTTATAAAACTTAAGATCTTGACTGTTACCTCTTTATATATTTATGAAATGATTATGTTTGTATATGACAATCCACAGTATTTTAAAAGAATTGGTGAGCACCACAGTTTTAATACTAGACGAATGACCGATCTGCGTGAATTAGGAGTTAGACTTACTGCATCAAAAAATGACCCAATTAACTCAGGACCAATAATTTTTAACAATTTACCAGAATCACTTAAAACATTTGGAAATAATAGAAACACCTATAAGAGGAGGCTTAAAGATTTTTTAATAGCCCATGGATTTTATAACTTGACAGAATTCAAAACAAACCAGGATTGTAATTGTGACCACTGTAATTTTTAGAAGTTATTTGTGTAAGCTTCATAATTGTTTTTTGTTCTTTATTATTGTATTCTATTTTCAATTTTTGTATGTTTATATTTTATTCTATTTTAACACTGACGTATTTCAAAACTCGTGCAATCGCTCTAGATTGCACACATGAGTAGAATGTACATTGCAATTTATAGTGTATGCTTTGTATGCTCTGTAACATCAACGAAATAAAAGATTACTTACTTACTTACTTACTTGAATGGGTATACGAGGAAACTGCACTGACGACTAAGTATAATTTCAATGAATGATATTTTTATGACATTGAAGATTTCTATTAATATATGATTTCGACACATTATTATAAGCGATCGTCTCAATGTGTACCTCCTATCTTTTGAATGTCATACCTAAATAACGAAAGAAAATATTGAATATGAATGGATGGGTCTTCCCAATAGCGATAGAACTTGAAATCGATATTCAGTTCGTTAAGTTCAAACACACTGATTGCAGGTAGTATAGCAATCTATTGGTATCTCGCAATTTCGCTATAAATAATCGTTTTTTTTTTAAATTCAAAAACATATCGGCAATCGCTGTAACTGCCGTCAACAAAAATTGAAATTATTTCTGTCTAGATTCAGCAAGACACCACTAGATAACTATCTTCACTTTGAAAAAATTGTTTATTGTAATGTAAGCGATGCAGAATAATTCGTTATCATCACCTCCCCTTCCCGCATGCCCACAACCCCCTTGCTATATATAGCTCCTCTAATTAATGTCATGCGGTGAAACTGGTTAATTAGATAAAACTCTGTGAAATTAACCCTCTGCAGACTTGTGACCCGTATTACTATTAATTAATGATTAGCGCGTACAGTGCAGACTCGTGTGAACAAAGCTTTTAATAACAAGCCTATGTATAATATTTAGGAACTTGTGTATGTCACCTTGCTTTGAAGCGAATGCACCTGATTAAATCAGCATGTATTATAATACTCTTTGCCGTGGTATCATCATTAAATCGCACAATACAGAATTAAAATAAGCTTACAGTAGATTATCGGACTTATATTTACAGAACGTACTAATTACTGAATGAACCGGAATGTTTGATAAACCATACTTTTATCAGTACAATAAATATCAGTCGTCAGTGAAGTTAACAAAAAAATAGAACGTGAAAATACACAATATTTGATGTTACGTTTACACCAACAAAAGAAAAATATACGATATCAAAAAAAAATGGAGAAAGAACACAGAAATATTCGACAAAGAAATATCTGAATAACCATGGTGATTGAAATTTGTCAATGCAATGTACGTACGTCTCAAGTTCGAATGAGTGCATGTAATTACATTTTGAAACTTCTTGCACCCAGACTAACACATTCTCGAGATTCGATATCAACGTGATTAAAGAGTAAACATTTTCAAGTTAATTATTCAAAAGAAATCCCAATAGAAGAGTCGTTCAAAAACGTAATCAAAAACGTTCTCGTCATGCGTTCACATTCTAGTCCAATCCATGCTACACCTTGCAGTTTATATCTAGTAATGTCCACACGTCGGTACAGGGCTGGTGCTACTTGTCCAACCTTCTCCTTTAGCGTAAAATTAGGCTAGACTCCTCTAGACTTAGAAACCAATTACCTTAATGAGACCGCCCACCCCCACCCCCCCCCCCCCCCCCTCAACGCTCCGACCCCAGAACCATCACTTCACAAGATAATGGAATTTTACGAGGATCCCATTAGTTAAAGTATAGAGAAAATCTTCCACCACTCACCACCTAGCCACGTTACGTACGTCTATTTTAAGACCTTCAGGCGTTCATGTCTCAAGCAATTAAACACTTTTTCTAAACATTTATCGCACGCAAAGAAATACGTTTTTAGAAACAAAAAAGGCAGAATCATATTGGCACATTCAAGATAAAATATGACGATGTTCAATTTTTCAAGACTGGGATAAGAATTGAATTGGATCACTCCGATCAACTGTGGTACTGGCTCGGAGATTTTCTCCCATATATTGACTTCAGAGACGCTCGGTAATTATTACTTATTTCTAGGACCTATTGGCGTCGTGTGAATGATGAGATGAAGGTTTCTTGGGTATTTTGGACCGTCAGTGGGAGGGAAGCGGTTGTGAACTATAATGAAGGAACCATCCCGGCATTGATCTTGTTTACAGAAAGATACATAAAAACCTGTGTGAAGAAGGACGGTGACGGTGACGGGAACCAAACCGAAGCTCGATCTACCCTCTTCTCCTGACCACACGGAGCAAGCGTGATAGCCAGTGAGGTACCAGTGCCGGTGGCTCAAAGTTATACATCAGTACGTTCACTTCAATTCAGTAAACACAAGACAAATAGATTATTTTTTGAAAAGTTTAAAAATGTAGGGAGGAAGAGAGGGAGAGAGAGATAGGCTGAGACAGAGGAAAACCATAAAGAAAGAAAGAGAGAAAGAGAGAGAAGAAAATAGAGAGAGAGAGAGAGAGAGAGAGAGGGGAAGAGAGAGATAGGGAGGGAAAAAGCGAGAAGGCCAGATAGAGAGAGAAAGAGAGAGAAACAGAGAGAGAGAGAGAGAGAGAGAGAGAGAGAGAGTGAAAGAGAGAGAGAGAGAGAGAGACAGAGAGACAGAGAGAGAGAGAGAAAGATAAAGCGAAGGCGAGATATACGTATATGTGTACAATGGAATTATCGCATACTCATTACTTTCCAGTTCAATGTAGGCATGTTTGTTGGAAATAGTAGATTATTAAAACAGAAATATCATACTTTCCTGTCCCTCTATAGTTGCTTTTATACCGTAATATACGCAACCTTTTTATCTGGCAGATTAGAGAAGAGCAGAAAGTTTCCCGATTAGTAGAGGCGCGCACATGCGGCGCACTCACAACAATATACGAGAGCACGCCAAATGAGAGGAATATACGAATAGTGCACGTCATAGTAAGGGTGCAGACACCGAACTTGGATTCAAATGGTAACGATTATGAATGGGTGGTAGACAAAGTTTAATTGGGAGGGTCTATTTTGGGAATCCGAAATAAGACGGTAAGTTGTAGAGTATACCAAGTTAGAGGAGTTTATTTCACATCATAAGGGTATATGTATATATGTACGGATGAATGAAAAATAACGAGAGAGTTATGATTTGATATTTGAAATTAATACCAAAAAATATCATGAATCTCTATGAGAAATGGAATCAATGAAAATACTACTTGGAATAAATTAATATACGGAAGTTTGTATTCAATTTACACATATTGCACAAATCATACTTATGATATCGACTTTTCTACGTATCGGAATATAAATACGTTATGAACATACGTATGAATACGTTTTGCATACGTTTTGAACAGTAAGCTTAGTTATCATGCAGAGGAGCTCCAACTTTAATATCCACCAACTTAAATATACATGTTATATTCAGTGATCAAATACAGCTGTATGTTACATCGATCTAACGCAATTCAACCGAAAGTTTCATCCCACACGAGAAATGTCTAGAAACTACGATACCTGCAGCTATGAGTATATAATAAGCATCAGGGGTAACTGCAGACACCCGGTGATGGAGTTATACAAATTAACGAATTACTGAGGTATTTCGAATAATGGTATTACATACAGAAAAATGCTCGAGATTTGATGGCAGAGATCTTGAGAATGATCGTATTCTCAATGCTCTTAATAAGATGTAATTAGTGGTCCGCTAGAAATTGAGAAGTTTTAATCATTAATCTGAACGGTTTTCAGAATCTAAAATGACAATCGGTTAGGAAAATATCGCATGCCATCACCATTATTGGATGGTTGCAGTGAAGACTTTGATTTCATACCGGGAAAAGTCAGACTTCTTTTCTTGTTTGCCCACGTATTCGATCATCTCAGCATTCAGTACATTTATTCACCTATTAGTTCATTAGAACTTTTGGGCGCGGTATAGGCTTACAGGTTGGATCAAGTAACCAATTAACTAGGCAAACGCGGAATACGCGTTGTAAGATGAGCGAAACTCTACACACCTTGATCATATAAAACGAACTTTAACCGATGTCAATGGATCTGGGAAGCCGTGAATTTAGGAATGCAATATTTTTCCACTAATATTTCTATCTTTTCTATTAATAAGAAACATGTATTAAATCATATTCTTCGGAACGGCTGGACCGAATTACACGTACATTTTCATTAAAGTGTATTATTTCTGTGTCCACATTTGAGAAAAATTTGGATCAAATTGGAGAGATTTAATTCTTCAATTTTTTACGCCCAGCCTAATCTTATGGGGTTGTTAGAAACTTTGAAATAATGTTTCTCAAAAATGGTCCAACCGATTTGACCCCAAAACTATACAGTTCTAAGTTGGATAAGTTTGCGTATGAAAAAAAAAAAAAAAAACACACACAGACAAAGCTCGGTAAGAGTTGCATGGAAATCTTCGCTAACGCTCATCTAACTAGAACATTTCATGGACAATGGTGTCATATCATGTCATATGTCATATCATGTCAAACTCAGGTCGATTGAATATTGGGAAGATCATTGGGTTGAATTTACAATTCCGAAATTTTATTCGATAGAACGGAAGTTTCGCAGACTGGTATTATTGTTTTACCAGGAGTTCATACATATATCTCACTAATCTTCTACTGCGCATGCAGCGTTTGCGCTTTCATACGCAAATATATTATACCAGATAGATAATTTTCACTTACAACTTGCGATCTACAAACCACCGATGATAGCTAGTACCGTATAACCTAGCTGTTGGTGGGGTCGTTAAGCAACAACAGATAACTAGTATCAATGTGAAAAACACGGCACCTCCACCAGAATAAAATGTACAATTATTGGACAGAGTTGGGCTATTGTATACGGTTATTCGAAAAAAACATTTCCGAGTTATTGTGAATCAGATTATGGAGAAATAAGCCCATGCTATGAGGAGGTTGTTATAAGAACGGAAGTGGAAATGATCAATATTGATTTTCCATTTTATAATCTTTTCATTCAAATTACAATTTAAGTAGTGTCATCCACATACCCGAGAACACATGTCAAAGGCTCAAATCATTGGAATATATATATATATATATATATATATATATATATATATATATATATATATATATAAATATATATATATATTTATAAATATATGTATATATATATATATATATATATATATATATATATATATATATATATATATATATATATATATATATATATATATATATGATAATACTACACCATATAAACAGTGGCACAACGTTGTTGTTGGATAGTTATCTCTGGCTAGATGTTGGCTGCCTGAAATGATATGCATCACGAATGTTTTCGTTCCGGAACACAAACTTTTTGGTTGAACAGTGAAGGGCGAAATAGGTTCCTCAAATGTCATGAATATGTCTTTAAAAAAGTAGTTCAACTGTATGACTGATATACGTAATTCATGTTGTATTTTCATGATCAAAATTTGTAATAATGTGAATTATTAAAATTGCATTCATTTTGTATAATTATATGAGGCTTACATTTGTTCGAAACGTATGAATAACATTTTGTGAATATGTGAAAATTCATAAATTGATGCTACGATTTTGTTCGACTGTGTGTTAATATGGTATAAATTGTTTCTAATAGTTTTAGTTACATAATTGTATTTTGCTAATGGTAGCACGCATGTTAATCCTAAGAAGGCTAGGAAAGCTACGATTTTTATACCAACAGTTATACGCCTATAGGCCTATTAGGTATCCACGTGAATTCAGGCCGCAAATGCAGATAGCCGCAGGTCTGTTTTTGACTTGGTCTTCGGAAAATACTTGGCATGCTCTGAAAAGACGAAGCTAATATTTGAACAGTCTGTTATTGACAATCCCGTTGCATTATCTTTCAAAAATTGTAAGTTTATATTCTCTGCCAAAAAATTCATGAAGAAGGGATTAAATGATATCTGTTATGATAACTATATTTTACATTTTTTTGTTCACATTGTTGTGAGCACGCACACGGAATTATCAAGCAGGAGACGCAGGTTAGTCACATCCTTGTTCCGATAATGTTAAATTGTAATGCTTAATTGTTTAGTTACTTTCAAACGACATGTTAGAGCTTGGATTTTAGAAAAAGGCAGAGATTTCTTTTATATTACTAATTAACTCAACCATTTATAATTTCTAGAATACTTATGAATAAATTTGTCGCCAGTTAATTTCAGAAATATGGTGTTTAAAAGTGTATGTTTTCACGTTTTTCTTTCATGTTAAATGTTATATCGAATGTGTATGATTTAAGTTTCAAATATTTGAAGTTTTTCAAATTTTTTTCTGTTATTTTCTTCCACCTTCAGCGTTTATTAGGCACCTGTATATCAGAAGTTATTTCATTGTCATTTTCACCTGTTTTTCTTCATTTGTGTACACATTCTACTAATTTAACTGATTCAGCCCGCACACAAGCCTTTGGTCTTACGCGGGCTTCTGTTTATAATATATTTTTATGTTTACTGTTGTATTACATGCCAAGAAAATTGCAGAATAAAATGAAATACAATTTAATTGAATTTATTTATAAATACCTGCTGACTACCTGCGAGAAACGATGCATTCTCGTAACACCCTCACTTCTCGTCACCCATCTTGTCTCACAACGCCTGTAAATTGTTACCGTTCCATCCCTCACTATATGTTGCACATTTTCCTCTCGGTTCACCTAGGATAAAGGATATTCACAATCAGATTCCTCTATCTGGACCCCTATTCCTGAGATAAATGAGATGTGAGAAAAATCAGTGAGAAAACTATCTCATATAATAATGACATATTTCATCTCATATTTTATGTCAGATACTCGTTTTCTCACTCATTTTCATTTAAATAGAAATGAGTAAATGAAAATGAGTGAGAAAACGAGTATCTCACATGAAATAGCAGATGAAATATGTCATTATTATATGAGAGTTTTCTCACTGATTTTTCTCACATCTCATTTATCTCAGGAATAGGGGTCCTGTGGTATCACGTACGCATCCTATATTTACCCTTCATTCTAGCCTCCATTTCCCACTGTTTTTCCTTTATTGATCTGAAGTATCTTTTATTATAATTAAACCCATATTTCGAATTCAATTGTTGGTCATTGCTACCCTCAGTATTGAGAATAATCAATTATTTATCTTGTATCTGGAATGGAGTTGGCCTAGTTGACGCAGCAACAATTCCGTGAATGGAACATATAGGTCTGTACGCCTACTACAATTGATAATATGGAGAAATAATTATGAGGATAAGGATTTGTTCATGAATGTATATGCTCACTATATGTTTCATAATATACATCATTAACAATTCCTATTCACGAAGTAATTGAACGAAACTTACCTCAAAACAACTTCTAGAATCATCTCCAGTCCAGAGAACGATATATTCATAATCAACATATATTGGCTAAATTATTTCGTTGGAACTAAAAATGATTCCGTTAAATACTGCTCAAATCAAAACTTTCTTCCGCTAGCAGAATACTAATACTTTCAACTTTACTGCAAAAAAAAAGGAACAATACCGTATAGGTACATCAATTTTAAATTAAATTCATTCCAAGATAATAATAATGCCATGCAGAGAATTAAGCCTCAAGAATTAAGTAGAAGTAGAAATTAAGTGAAGGATTAGGTAGAATGTCAGCCCCCGAGAATAAATATTGGAGGTTATTCATTCTATCGGATTTATATTTAATGACTCGCAAAAAGTTGGAATCGTTTCTAAAAAAAATATATATGATTCTGGAAAAAAATACAGCTTATCAGATCTTTCGAACTGAAACCTGTTTGTATAATAGTTCATGAGCACCTTAGAGGTTTATTCTTGACATGACCGGCACACACGAATGATTGTTCTACTTGTCAAATTTTGTTAGCTTCAAGTCTTGCGAATAACTACGAAGGTTAAAAAAATAGAAAACTGGATGTGTTTTTGTATGTTTATTGAACAAGTGATAGAACTTAAAATGCTGAACTGGTAACAGAAAAATGCTAACCCGTATAGTTTAGATATTATGAGAATGAACCGAGTGAATACGGGATAATGTCTTGTATTTTCCTTCGTATCATGCATCTCATTAGATTATTGAACTCATCATAACTTATCATCAGATTGATTAAGTCATGGCATATTAGATTAGATTATCAAACTTGCATGAACTAAATTATATTTTCTCAGATTTACATTCATTCAGAGTATATTATAAAAGGTAAGATTTTCATTTCATTTTTTGTATCACACATGCAAATAATGATGATCCTGATATGACTAATCTTTATTTGAAAGATGAAGATGATATTTTTCTCATATTATATATATTTCACACATTATTTATTTTTCTAAGTGTTACATATCTATCCATGATTTGTATGTCATTTTGTTTACCACGCATCTCTCATATTTCCAAATTGTGATTCCTATCTCTTACAAGTATACATATGAAGCTAATATGCACATTATTAATTGTTCGAGCCTTCGTTTTTCTCTTAATAACATCGAAACTTGATTGAAAATCATTGTTCCCCAATAATGGCTACGGATGAAACACATGAACTAATTAAGTACACTTTTCACTAACCAAATACATACGAAGCCTAAATAAAACAGAGTCTGAAGCTACGTTTTCATGGCATTGCCAGCAACTGGTTCTATTTCCATCCAATGCTACTCTTGTATAAACAATGGCAACCAACACCGTTATCGGTCAGAAAAAAGCGTACAGCCGTTGCACAGAATCGCTGGCGTGAAACACACCTTGAGAGAAGTCGGGTTGGATTTAATGAGAAAGTACAGTTTGTTGGTAATAACTTCTGAACACAATGAGATGAAAATTGTAATACCCGCTAGTGCAGATATGTTTAGTACCGATCAAAATGAGAACAACTGCACTTTGGACTCGTTTAGCGAATGGAAACTCTGTATCAGATGCAGACATGATAGAATAGAACATAAAATCAATGAATGCGACATCTCTAAAAGCTGTTGCTCGTGGCGAAAAGGGACTAGTGACGGTTATATGGATATAGTCGAGCGGCAGTTCGACGAGAGCCAAGTCCCACGTGAAGCCAGATACACTGTTTACATTGATTTCAATGAAAATTAATGTCTGCAAAACTAGATCATTGGTTTTCAACATACAAAACTCAAATTCATTGATTGGGAGGGATATAATTGGATTTGTTTATCCGGAACTGAATATTTATGTGTCATAATTGATAAAAATTTATATTCTAAGCAACATGCAAATTAAAAATTCAGATATTAGCGAAGAGGGTGAGATTATTTCGTTGAACAAATGGTTCATCAACAGTTGTTGAAACAGAAATGTTAATTAACCATCATATCGTTTATTGTGGTATAGTAAGTGGTGAGAATACTATTGAACAACAGAAAACAACAACAACAAAGAACTACAAACACAAAAACAAAAACAACAGAATGAAGCAATCAGGGTGTACTGAGGGTGAATAAATATACGTCAATTGATAAAATGTGTACAGAATTATGCTGACTCGAAGTGAAACGGAGAAACGTACACTGTCACACTTCTTCATTCTGGTTTAGTATACCTGATAATTTGAAAACAGAATTGAAGGTATGTGAAAACACGGATGACTACGACACTAGAGGAATTGTGATACAATATATTATATTGGAAGAGCATTCACATCGTTTACGACAACCCAAATCTTTTCCAAAGTTCTACGTATGAATACAATCGCATTCCTGCAACAAACAGCTGGGAGTCCTAGAAATACGTGTTCTAAATTAATTGAAGGAGGAGAATTGACTCCAGAGTCAACTGGAAGTGTGCGTTTCTGGAACCATGTGAATAAATTGAATGTGTCCATCATTTCAATGTAATATTATGTTATCATTGCTTCGTTTTTTTTTTCACGGCTATTCAAGTTAATTTGTCACGAATGACTATGTAATGTGGAGTAATGTAATGTATTGTATGTGTGTATGTCATGTGGAGAAAGATATAGCAGAATTGCTAAAGAGAGAGAGAGAGAGAGAGAGAGAGAGAGAGAGAGAGAGAGAGAGAGAGAGAGAGAGAGAGAGAGAGAGAGAGAGAGAGAGAGAGAGAGAGAGAGAGAGAGAGAGAGAGAGAGAGAGAGAGAGAGAGTGAGAGAGAGAGAGTGAAAGAGAGAGAGTGAGAGAGAGAGAGAGAGAGAAAGCGAGAGAGTGAGAGAGAGAGAGAGAAAGCGAGAGAGAGAGAGAGAGAGAGAGAGAGAAAGAGAGAGGGAGAAAGAGAGAGAAAGAGAGTGTGTGAGAGAGAGAGAGAATGAAGAGAGAGAGAAATTCTGATATACTAATTGGATGTTTTGAAAGGATTCCGCACTATTAAGTTTCCCAAGTGGATGCACTCGAAGTAGTTTGGAAATGAAGATGCAAGTAAGTTCTGTACAAGATGAGATGTGATCAATGCTCAATGTTATATCACGTTATATCTAATGAGATAGAAATATAGAACTGGATGGAGTTAATCCATTTATTACGGTATTCGTATTCACTATATCTATCATCTCAGTGTATTTCATATTATGATTTCGCAATAATCCGAAACAGTAATTACTATGTCGACAAAGTTCGACTAGTTTCATTGAAAGAAACCACACGAACATGTTAAGCTGGTACACGTATCTGTGTATTCCTGTGCTCGTAAACATCCAATCAGCTCAAGAGATCGACATCAGCTTATGTTGACAACGTGCCGCGCAATGGTATTGCTGTCATCTCGTTCGAGCTGCTTGCTTTCCACAACAATTATCACACTGCATCACATGTACAAGTTCGTATCCAGGATATTATTAGACGAGCTTGAGCGACGATTCAATTTGACATACTGTACAAATTTGATGTTCGTTTTCATTTTTTTTTTTTTTTTCAGATGTTTTTTTTGTCACTGGTCAAACGACTAAGGCTATAAACTTCAAACTTTTTTTCAATATGGTCCCTCATCTAGCTTAGATCTGTGTAGTTTCGTGGCATTATCGGGTGATAACTTTTTCTGTATGAATTTTAGAAATTTCAAAAATACTCATCAGAATAACACAGCGGAAAAAAAAAAATATTTTCCAAAAAAATGAAATTTTGCGTGAAGTTGAATTACATTTTGATACACATTTCTGGAAATTTTCATTTCGATCGGGTCAGCCATTTTTAAGAAAAAACATCAAATGTGCTAAATTGGTACCACTCGAAGCAGTTTTTACCCATTTTTACCCATACTATTACTATCCGCTCGTCTAACAACGCATATATGGCATTTTTCTAGTCTTTCCCAAACATTTTCCTAGTCTTTCTCAAAACCCAGATAATCAATCAGATTGGGCCAGGTGGTGTTACCATCACTTCTTCCTGCCAGTTCCGACTTCTTCTTCCTCTCCTTCACTACTATACTATCATCCGCTTCTTTTTTTCTTCCTGCGATTTCCCCCACCGTTAATGGTTCAAAATTGTTCGGAATAATTTCATCACAATTTTGAAATATTCTTTCGAAATATCTATAACAAACAATGGGAAATAATAGGAGAATCAATTAATCTCAATCAATAAAATGATGAAACTTCACGTTGGATAAAGAACTACATTTTGAATGACACACATATTCGCGGAGGTTGGTGGACAAGTAAACTTTTTCGACGAGTTTAAATAGTTTTTATTGGACTGTTTGTTGGCGCTTGAGGAACCACTTCGCACTTTTTCAGTGATAATTGTGAAGGTTTTTTGTTACAGAATTCTTCAAAATATGAGTTTGGAATATCAGCCCTAAAGAATTCCATTCAAATATTTAGAAACCATCTATACAACTAGTTAGTAGTAGTTAGTAGTTAGTAGCAGTAGTTAGTAGTTAGTAGGTAGTAGTAGTTAGAAAGTTACCAACCTTCAATGTTTAGATTCACTGTATTTTTCCAATTATCATTAGTGTCCTAATTTTAGTATGTTATCGTCAATTTATTCATTTTTATATCATTTCAATATTCAATCATTCAATTATGTTTCATTTTATTTGTCCATGTATTCCATATTGATTGTTATCCTGTGCACTCTGGAGTCAGGGACCAATAAAGGTTCATATATTAGTATCCATGTACCCTGTTGTACATATCACATACCAGTGAATGTAAAAAAAAGCTATATCATCTAGCACCTCTATTGTCTATAGTAAATTGATACTGCAAGCTACGGAATTTGGCAAAGCATTCCATATCTCTGAATGCACAATGGAAACGGGTTCAGTTCTCATTGGTTATCTCCATGGCCACGAAAAAATTACTCCTGTAATGAGAAATACACAAATAGAAAAAAGTGAATCCCATTAAAAGTGGGAATTGCAGTCAGAATCATTTTATGCTCAACATAATCACGTTGATGATGTTAGTGATGGTTGTTGAATGATTACAATGGTATCTTCTATTCACTGCGGTTTGTTTACGTATTTTGGTAGTATAGACTGTATACTAAAAATGTATCTAAAAATGAGAAAAAGTACTTCTGACTAATAACTCAATTTTGAATGAACTAATTTGCAGAACCATTGAAGTCAACTGATATTGAAATGATGGAAAAATAATTCAAAATATTTTGTCACGTTTTTCCGTGTAACGGCAAAATAAATTAAAACGCTCGTGGCATCCGGAAACTCCACTGGGTTGATTGTGGGTACTCGCATGTAATTATTCAGTTATAATTTTCATAAGTATTGCAGTTCAATCAATATTTTTGTTTACATAGTCAAGAAATTTTTACAAAATTTACAAATTTTATCAGATTCCAAATAAATCTCCATCAGTAGAACGGCAAGATTGATGGAAATTATAATTATCTGATGACATGCTCATTCATTAGTGTGAACATTAACTCTGGCGAGTTTCACAACTTGACAATAATTTTGTGGAAATCCCGTATGTCACGAGCGTTTTTGATTTTTTTTCCGGTACATGGAAATAAACGGGACAAAATATTTTCAAATATTTTCTCATCAACCTAATATCAATTCACTCCAATGAATCTGCATAAGTTGATTCCAAATATAGTCATTAGTCAGAAATAGTTTTTCTCAATTTTAGATGGATGAAGAACCTTGAATATATCATGCAATATCCTCAATGATCGTTAAGGCCATCCGCATACGTTCGTTTCCTCAGTGATATACCATAGGCAAGTGACTACTGGTTAGTATGTTTCAAATAGTAGAGAATAGAATCGTGCATAAGTCCCGGACCCGGGTTCACGTTCCAGATTAGTATGTGCATTCTGATTCAGGTTTGATGTTGTTAATTGCTCTATCTATTAATGGTATAAGACAGATGTTCAAGTAGTAACTCCTAAATAGGCCACGACCACCTCCTTCACAAATTCTTATCCGAGATATATGCAAATGTGATTGCGGCAATGCTATTTAATGGTAACCGTTCTCTTACGAAGAAGATTCATAGATGCACAGCGAGGTGAAAGGATTTTTGTAGGGTTTGTGTGGGAGGTTTCACCATTTACTAGACGTATTTATGGAATGGGAGACGAGCAAAGATACTCCTAACTTGAATCCAGACACACGATACGAATGATCTAGATTTTAAATGACCCTATCAATGCCGCCTCCTGCCTTTCAGGCTGATTCATAAACGTTGTAACGAGAGGCGGTACATGCAGCACAGTGGTTAACACGCTAGCTTCATGTGATCTTGGAGATGAGGGGAATGTCAGACCTGGTTCGATCCCCACCACCGTCCATCTTTACAAGGGAGTTTCGTGGTTTCCTATGTTGTCTCGGCTAATGCTGGGATGGTTCAGTTTCTAACAGTTTCTAACGTAGTGCGATAGTTGACTGAGTCACGGGGGCAGCTAGGTGGGCAAATGTGCAACGTATACTGCACAAAAGAATCTATGATTTTCATCACAGGCATGTGCATTCTAGCAATTCAGGAGCGAATATCAAATAATAAGCTCTTCCCTATCAGTGCACGCACATCGATAATCATATTACATACTGAGAGTTCAATATTCTGGATTGTGTTATTCATATCTTTCAGTGTGAGTAAACACCTAATACTCTCAGTACTAAGTAGTATTTTATACGTGTTTTTTTTCTGGCCTTTTACGAGACCTATACCAGTGCTTGTACAATATAATTCTGTAACAGAATAAAATAATAAAAAAACAACATGTTTGGATACGATTTAGTCAAGAGACAATTTTCACTATAGTTGTGCCAATGTATGTACGTACATGACATTTCTATTGATGCAATACTGAAAACAGTACAATAAAATATAAAATGAGAACAGTTTGTGTACATATTTTTTGAATCAATATTCGAAAATGATAATAATAACAACAACTGTGGAAAATTGCCCGTCGATCGAGTGGATTAGATTTATATAACGATATATTTTATATAATAATGGATGGTCAATCAGGTAAGAGTGTTTGAACTTCTATTTGATAACAGAATCTATTAGATTAGATTAGCTATTAGATTCTACTTTGAAGTGACACTGGGGCAACCTAATAAATAGCAGTAGGCTATGTCGTTGGTCAAAGAAGAATGACGTTGGCCAAGTCATCTTTCATACGTTCTTACGACTTTTCCCCATAAGATATAATAATTCATTGGTAATGTAATCAGCGATGCAACGAGCCGTATACGATATTCTTCCTTTCATCTTTTGTTGATCGAACCAAATATAAGAAACTTATCGATTAATAGTTAATACTGAAAAGAAACGAGGACACTAAATTTGGAACATTTTCGACTATAAATTCTGAGCGCTTGACATATTACGACCATTACTTCGTTCCACAAGTATACGAACAAGAATGGGTATGGGTATATGTAATCTAATGGAAAGATACTACAGCTGGATCGATATGATCAAATCCATAGGCCTAACAATTGGTTTCCATCCAGGAAATATTCTCATGCCTCTTTCAAAAGAAGGAATTAAAATCTGATTTATTGTAAACATCAATACAATGCTCGAATGTTTTTTTTGCATGTTTATAATGGGGTACGAATGAGAGGATGATAATGAAACAATGAAATGATGATAGGTGGAAGGACGTTTACAAAAACCCATTCCTTATGCGGGACTCGAACACACGCTCGATGTGACTTTAGTTCCCAACGCAGTAGCGATAGTTGACTGTGCCACGCAGGTGGCTGCTAGGATGCTGAAGAGGCTTCAACGATAGTTGATTGATTTCCGAGTATGAAATTTGGTCTGAAACTAAACAGTGACATCACAATTATTGGAATTGAACATTTGCTTTCGAAGTTTATTGTAGGCCTACAGCGGATTCAATGATTCATTAAATGGGCCTACCAGAGACTCGAAGGCCCGCCCCTTGTACGCGGAATTGACCCCCATAGAAAGAAACTATTCTGAAGACCTATGCACAATTATTTAAAAAACAAGGAAACTACTCCGAAAATACCACATTTTATCCCACCAAGGTATTTAGGTATTTTTTTAAAAATAATGAGTGATGTGGTGCCTGGTGATTACAGAACAAATTCTGAAACTTCTTCAAAACAGAATTTGTTCTGAAAGTTGAATAAATTACACCGAGATTGCTTTTAGGTCTACCGATTCTCAATGGTGGAGGTTCAAAAACTGCTCGCAGACCCTTATAGTCCACGATTCGTGACGTCACACACACACATTTATTCCATGCACGCCACAACAGTCAATAGACCACTGTCTAGACTCTAGAGCATATAGATTTTCTGGTTTAGTACAACTAATTATTGAAAGACAATATCAAGAAGCGCCTTCACGAGCACTAATATGGACACTTTTCATTTTTCAACTAGGAAACTGGTGAACAATGGTGGTACGTCCACGTAAAAGGAATATTAACCTCAATTATTGATTCAAACAATGTTATGCTGCGCTATTCTACAGGAGATATGTAATAACAAGAATTCGTGTCAAATTTGTTCACCATCTTGACAAAAATATACGATCAATGTATTCCTATACCTATGTGGAACGTTCCGTTATTTTCTTTAAGACCGCAATAACATATATAGGCCTACACACACACACACACACACACATATATATATATATATATATATATATATATATATATATATATATATATATATATATATATATATTTATATTTATATATATATATATATATATATATATATTTATATATATGTGTATATATATATATATATATATATATATATATATATATATATATATATATATACACCTATATATAGGCCCATATATATAAATATATATCAACTAGTTGTTTGTAAGTACGTAATACTCCTATGTTACCAACAGAGAAATATACTTCCATCAAAGGAATGAAACTTGAACTATTCAACAAACTTCATTTTGATGGTATCTTGAACGTTCCGATGCGTAGGAAACGGCTATGAGAATCTCCCGCAACCACTCGGTTATATTCTGGTGAGGGAGAGGGGACGGGGAGGGGGGAAGTAGAATCAGAAGATATCTGCTGACTCTTCCTCTCGTACTCTAACGACTCTTCCTTCCCCGCGCATTTTCTTCCTCCAGTTGAGGTGTCACTGATTTATTTGCTCATCCATATTCAAGACAGTGAACCAAAGGCTTTGTGAGACGTACTCTAGACTAGTGCTAGTGACTACTGCTTGCACACACCAGAAAAATCTTCTGTAGCAGATAACTACCTTGCAGAGAGCGGACCAGTTTTATGCGTTTATAAACGAATTTCCTTGTCAAACTTGAACGGGTAGAAGCTAGATCTTGAAAGAATCATTCTGATTTATTTCCAATATACTCGTAAGCTTTTAGCGTCCCTCCCCTAAGACCTATCTAGCCAGGGTCTGTTACATGGTAATGGTATGATGGGCTACTATAATATACTACCACTACTTCAATAGGTGAAGATGATCTTGGATCTTCTGCGGCTTATCGGGGGATGCATATTGAGTAATAGTTGGAGAACGAATGGCAAGCTTGCTAGAAGTGAGATGGATTTTGCTAAAAGGAGAGTGATGTCCTATGGAAACTGAACGATAAACGCTTTTTATCCGAATTGAATGTTTGTACTGTGAAATTGATTTGGCGAAGTGAATCCATTTGAATATTATTTGAATGTTTTAATTATCTGGTTCGAGTATAAATTCGCGTTGCAGAGAGTTGACACTTCAAGTGTTATGCAAAATTCATATCTACATGCGTCTTCAATAAGAAATTACGGTCTTTCAACTTTTGAAAAAGAGACCGAAAGGATAATACTTTTAACGCTGTCGAATATAATACATATAACGGCACGCAAGTCTTTCTTATCGTAAATAGGAAAGAATGAAGTTGCCACGAGGTAAATAAATATCGTGTTTTGTCTACGAGTCAACATCGAAATAATCCAATGAAGGGTGCAAGCGGATAAAAGACGCCTTGAGGCATTTATCCGTACACTAACTCACTTTCTGCACCGTCAATGTATTATGTATAGTAAAAGAACATGGACGAATATACCCGTAACCAGACAAATACACCATACGCTATCCTAACGGCGTAGTTGGCTGTCCGTTCTTCAAGATTGTGTGAGTAACAAACGTATTTAGTTTGGACGCCATATTTGGGTGAATAACGGGATGGAGAAATCTCACAGACAACACGCGGAAAACGCTTCACATTGGAACGTTGATCGCAAACTAGACACACTAGAACTAACTTCGTAGGCCTGTAATAATAATTATAGATCAAGCTTGAAAGCAGGAAGTATAGGAATAATCTAGAATGACACATAATATGTATACGTTCGTATTTATTTATCAAACTTTCACAAATACAGTAGCTGAAATCGAATTTATGAATGCTGCAGACAACAATCAGAGAAGCATGATTGCACTAAAATTGGAAATATATTATCAACTACAAGAGATGATAGTCCTAATTATAATGGAAATACTTTCAATATGAAATATGAATACAATATCAGTACAAAACTTGAACAGGTGCATGAGATAGGATACAAGTATATGTTTCGAAAACCATTTATTTTGAACTTCAGTATAGATCCTAACAAGACAATTATTGGAAGAAATAAGATCCCTCTCCGTGTAATAATCCTTATATATAGTTCTTCTTTGTCTCCAGACATTTTCGAATACTAAAGCTCATGAACAGAATGTTAGAAAAAAATCGTTTCCAGTTTGACGAAAAGTCAACTAAGTTTGATGACGTAAGAAACTAGTCACAGTTTCTTCTGTTAGACTTCGCAGGCCAGAAGGAACCTCTTATCTGATTACATTGAGCTGTTCATACGCTTTAATACATTCGATACATGTCAACCAGTTCATATTTAGAAGAATGTTCTCGAACCAAAGTAACAAGAAAACTTCCGCCTTCCACCTTCCGGACCTCAAATTATAAAAATTAGTTTTGGTTCAGTTCAAAATCCAAGAATAAAAACGTACAATTTATTCGAAACTTATGTACAGTTCGTACTACGTATATTGAGACGCTCAGAAAGGGAAGGGGGATAAGAAGGAATGACCCCACTAATGTTTCTGACCCTACCACTCTAGATGTCTTAACATCCTGACAATCACTTGTGGTCGTCAGAATACAAGCCAACTTGGGTTAAATATGCTTTTAAGATGGCGAAGAACAATAACAGGGCTTAACATTTCCCGCTTCCGGCGGCTAACAGACCCCAATGTATTTACTATAGCGTAGAGCCCCGATATATAGACATACACACACACACACATATATATATATATATATATATATATATATATATATATATAGATAAATATATACACATATATATATATATATATATATATATATATATATATATATATACACATATATATATATATATATATATATATATATATATATATATATATATATATATACACATAAATATATATATATATTTATATATATATATATATATTTATATATACTGGTATGCTACATTTTGATTCACTTTTATGTCCCCCCTCCCCCCCACAAACAAATCAAAGTTCCCACAACCGCCTGCGTAATTTCATTGAGACCTCGAAGGAAAAGTGTGCCACTACCATATGACACTCGATGCACATATCATGAATAAAACTGAACTCAACTCACCTTTTTATCCACCTGCAATTCAAACTTACCGGCTAATTTCTTAATACGGAAGGATTTATATCGTATCGGGTTTCTATGCATGCGACGAGAGCGTGTTGGTGGCCGCAGAGATTAGTGAGAGTGAATTGAGAAAAGAAAATTGCCTCCTTTCCTCCTCGTCAACCCCTCACCTATCGTAGAAAAATATTCTTCCCTAACTGCACGCAGTAGAACCATTTTCTCTTCAGTTGTGGTCGGCCTAGTTCCCCGCGTCACGCGAAGAACGTCAGCAGTGCCCACTGCCCAGTTAGCTGACGCGCTGTGTACATATGCAGTACGTCGTGGCGCGCGCGAGGGAGAGAGAGAGAGAGAGAGAGAGAGAGAGAGAGAGAGAGAGAGAGAGAGAGAGAGAGAGTGAGAGAGAGAGAGAGAGAGAGAGAGAGAGAGAGCACGGAGGTCACTCTCTCGCACCGTGGTGTGCAACCAATCTTTGAAAAATATCTAAGTAAAAAGAACTGCACGTCACATTCCTTTCGTAAAATCAATTTATATGCAAAACCTTTGTTCTTATAACTCACACACGAAATAACAGAGAACACCGTTGAACATTCGAATCTTGCAACCATCATTTTTATATTATGTAAATTTGATCGAAAAACGAGATTTTCTCTATATAATAACAATAGAATGTATTAACACATTTATTTCTTATTGTGAAATGAACTGAAAATGAAAGTCAATTTTCGTAAGAATTTAATAACTTAGGAAATGGTGGAAGTGCCAAGTTGGTTCTAGCGGTAATATTGAATAAAATAATTCCATCACTGTTGTTTCGTTTAAATTTCAAATATCAAGACAGTGGATGGTGAAGCAGCGATTCACACTCAACTTGTTACACCCATCAAACTGTATACTTGATCAACGGTGATGGTAATAATAACAAAAATGTGGATAATGGTCTCTTTTATTATAGTTACAACAATAGCACAATGTTGTCTTTGTCACTGTGTGGTAGTTTGAGTTGAGTATTTTATCCTCGCTATGAAAATTTCATACCGTACATAGAAACAAAACATGTTTATCAAGTTTGTGTGTTTCCCATTCTAGAATCAGCTTAATGCGTCGTGGTTTTTATTTGCGCTGTTGAATTTGCTGACTTAAATTGTGAATACGGAATACTTGTAGCGAGGTTTTGTTAGGCAACGAGGCCGCGTACATCTATATAATAGTGCTTACCGAGCACTTATCACTTAGTAAGTGCTTCAACTGATGGTGGTGCTACAAAGCGTTGAAAATAGAAGGTCTGAAAGTGAAATAATAGCAGACTCCACAAATTGTCTGCATAGAATATTTTACCAGGAGTCCAAAGATAAAAAAGGCAGAAGGTTAATGTATAATGAAACAATGTCTTTGGTGGAACAATTTTTGAGAGGAAATTAGTCAATACGCTCGTACAATGTTGTTCAGCAGTGTTCATCCAAAAGAAAAGACACTTTATTAACAGAACAATAGGAATGATACTCCGTTCTCGGATTACATTCTAAACAATCATGACAAGGCTATAAAAAACGACTGAAAAATAATTAATGCAGAATATGAATATATATATATATATATATATATATATATATATATATATATATATATATATTCGTTGCCTGCCAGAGAGTGCAATTGGAATATATTCATAAAATCATCGAATCATCGTCTCTAATTTCAAGAGTGATACTACGCAATAAATTAATCACAAAATCGAGCATTACAATACTTCAACAACAACAGAAAAAAGTGATTGAAACATTATACGAATTCAAAAGTAATAAAAAATTCAGTTTTGAAGTCACATTTTTCTCGGTAATATATAATCAGTTTCAACTGTATCTCTAACTCTCAGCGCAAATTCATGTTCAGCGGTTCAACAATTGTACTCGATACGCGCTTGATGCATATGACCAGTGATAGACGAGGGTAGCGTAGATCGGACGTCAGTTGTCAATGCGCGTAAAGTTTCAACAATATGGACAACGACTGCTTCCTTCACACTGTCTCTCGCATCAACCTTCATCCAAACCTTCATTTACTCAACATTTGGTTTATTATTCTTCTGATGACAATCGTTTTTAGTTATCTTCATGGTGCGTTGTTGAACCCAATATATATATATATATATGAATAAATATATATATATATATATATATATATATATATATATATATATATATATATATATATTTTGCTGTGCAACTCGATTTACTCTTGTTTCTACTTGAATTTTCATCAAACGCAAACATGACAAAGAGAAGACGCAGGAACAAGAAAATAAAGAAATAAGAACATAGAAAACAATAAAACGATTTCATTTGAGAGTTCTTTCCTGAAAGAAAATAGGGTGAGAAGAGCTGTTGGAAGAGAGGGTGGTTGGCTGGTGGAATGCTTGTTTTGGTGGTGGGGAGAGGGAGAGGGGGGGGGGGGGTTGCAGACGGAAGTGTTGGAAAGAGTGCGATATCATGTGTAGAAGATTTTCCTCCACTGGGTGCATGTCTTCTGTTATTTCCAGCTCAAGAGTATCATGGGTATAAGAACGACCAGTGTCGTATACACGCGACACACAAAGGCTACCTTCGACAGAGCTGTGCAATCACGTCGGCTGGCATGCACACAAATCTCGGAATCAATTCACCTCGTTCTTTGAGCGTCGGGACGGTCGGTTACACCGACGTACAAGAGACTCGAGTATCCTCATCCCACTTTCACCAACCAACCAACCGCAATCAAGCGCAACCATCAAACGTAATATTCACATTGATTTCCGTAGTCAGTATGAGGACCTACGAAATTATTGCTACTAGGAAAACGCTATATATGCGTTGTTAGACGAGCGAATAGTAATAGTATGGGAACAAATGGGTAAAAACTGCTTCGAGTGGTACCAATTTAGCACATTTTATGTTTTTTCTTCAAAATGGCTGATCCGATCAAGCTGAAATTTTTTAGAAATGTGTACCAAAATGTAATTCATCTTCACGCGGAATTTCATTTTTTTGGAAAATAAAAATATTTCCTTTTTTCCGCCATGTTATTCTGATGGGAATTTTTGAAATTTCTTAAATTTATAAAAAAAAGTTACTTCCCGATAATGCCACAAAACAATACAGATCTAAGTTAGATGAGGACCCATATGAAAAAAAGTTTGAGGTTGATAGATGCAGTCGTTTGACCTGTGGAGAACCGACAAAAAAACATAAGAACAGACAAGAAAAAAAAACAACAAAAAAACATAAAAACGAACACCAATTTTTTTCAGTATGTCAAATTGAATCCTCGCTAAAGCTCGTCTAACTATGCACTTATATAACTTGCGAACTTGTCTAGTCATTAATATAATACTGAATTATGCACTCATTCTTCATAGAGGTGATACAATAGTTCAAATCGATATATTGGATTTTGAATTAAATTACATAGCCAGAACAATTGCTACCCTTGGTAGCTCAGTCAGATGTGGCAGTGCTTCAATAAATGAAAACACCGTTGGGCGTGGGTTCGACTCCCACATAAGACATGGATTTATAAAAGTCCTTTCACTCATCATTTTTTCATATAGTTTCATAATCACCTGCTCATACGTACCCCTATATAACATAGCTGTTGGTGGGGTCGAAAGGCAAACAATGATCATTATCATAAAAAATGTGTATATGCCAAATTGGCCAGGTCAATTTAAACCTGCATGAACTACGATCAGATTTGATAGTCGAATTTCAGAAAAAAACGGGGAGTTAAATTATTACAGCAATGACAGTAATGAATGGATAAAACATTAAGAAGGGAAATGTATGTCGAATAAATTAGATCAAGTGATGTGATGTATTGATGAATTGAAGTGATGTATCGAAGTAAGTGATGTATCGAAGAACAAAAATGTTCTGGGAACATTGCCACACAGATGAGGGAAAATCAACCATACTTTCACATTTTCCATACTACTGCGTTGCTTGATATTGAGATAGCCTGTGAAGTGAATGGACAGAGGGAAGCATTTGCTCATTGTCAGAACCATGTAACTTACTCGTGAATGTTCAAAATATAATTCTTTCGCAAACTGCTTATACTTATCACAAATACTACACAAATGATATTCACGACGCTGCTGGTACCTGTTCAGTGGTACAACATTGAAACGAGAAACTATATCACGATATACAGGCGTAATATAATGAAATTGTGTGTAATACAGTTGTTGATGTATCATTCCAATATTATATAATGTATTGTTGCACATATAGTTATATGAACTTTATTCAATTGATCACGAATTTTTCTAAATATCTACCATAACAATCAGATCGCACAACATCTGGTATGTAACGTCAACAATTCGAAAATCAATTTTCGCACAGCATTTAGCACGCAGACAGATCGAGGCACATAGTTGATTAATACATCTTCGAACAGAAAGCACTAAATCTACTCAAAAAAAGGCCAGTCCCATTCCTTTCCGACTGGCCATACAATCCACTGCCATGCAACTCCTTCCCCCCCCCCCTCCTTCCCCCTTCCCCCCTCCCCCACCCCTCCACATGCCAACAAGACCATTCCACAACTGGTATCGATAAGATTTAATGGAGTTTACACGCATTGATCAATGATCACAAGTTAATAGGTGGCACACAGTTGCCATGGAACGGCTTCTCTTCATTAAGTTATACACCTCTCGTACTGAAGGGATAAGGAGGGACGAGACAAGAATGATTGAATATAATCCTAATGAAAGACGCGTAGACCCATTTTATCAGAACTTACATGACGTTGAAAACGTATTACCATTTCTTACAGGCATCGTATACTATAGCATGGCAATGTCAACCATGGTCATTTTATTTATTTATTTATTTATATTAGGTTTAACGACGCACTCTACTGATGACACGATCCATTGGCGTCGGTGAATGATATATGAGATGATGAGATGATGAGATGGAAGGCTATTTTATTAGGTATTTTGGATAGTGGGAAGGAGTCGGTCGTGGCCTATTTTTCTGAAACCAACCTTCCAGTATTGACCTAAATGACAGAGGGAAACCACGAAAAACCCGTGTCAGGATGGTCGACCATGGCGAGGATCGAACCCCGGCCTCCTGAATGACGCTTTAGGTTATTAAACACTCGGCACGTCTCAGTCATAGTCGTGTATTCGAATGAGGTTAGATTGAGATAGTATAGAGTCGCCGAAGGGGCATTGGACGTTCACTATATCATAGTTGTTCGAACTTTGAACCAAAAACAGGACAAAAACATTGATTATAATTCCGGAAATTGAGATAATGATTTCTAGTTTTCTCTGAAATTGGGGAAATGAATATCGTCATTATTCATTTAAATCTAGTTCCAGGTTTGTGATGTCCTTTAATTCAGTTACACAGGTCGAATAATCTAGTTACCGACAACGAAGTCTCATGATGACTTCACTCACAATATTAATATATATGACCAATGTTGAAAGTATGGTATGATCACGAGATGGTCCCTCAAAAGTAAAAATACATTCCAAATCAAATATTTTGAAAACATAGGATGTCAAGTTGTCAACCCCTACCAAAATGGATCAAGAATAATCACATCCAAATCTGATTACGAAACATTCAGAAGAGTTTTCTATTCGGGTTCTTATTTCAATTTAGGCCTACAATAATGAACATCATGAATAGATACATTCAGAGTGAACTGTATAAGTAATAACTTGTCATTAAATGGAATAAGAAAATAAGTAGCCAAAATAAAACAAGAAAATAACAAGGAATTCTTGTGCGTGGGCAACATAACTTGAAGATTATTTGTCCAAAGTTGCCAAACAAGCAAATAAAGTTGACTGAAATTCATTCGAAGAAATTGCAGTAACAAGAGGAGCAATAATCATAGAATGATGATAAATAGAAAAAACTAACAAGAAATATACGTGGAATTAACAGATTGAACAAAATAATCCTCAGCATTTTCTAGTGAAAATGACATGATAAACCATAGAAAAAAAAGAAAAGTGAATAAGAAACAGGAAAGTGATTAAACAGAGTATGTACGGTACATAACGCGTACATACACATTTGTTGGAAAATACCAGATAAAGCTTGGTTGAAGAGCTTCAATAAATCCACCTTGGCAAAATTTAATACAATGTCATGACAACAATTCCATGGATTCTTGTGTTAAGCCCGTTCTCATCAACTATACACTATGACTCAATTATTCGATAACTATATTCAAAGAGTTGATTTATTAGTGAAGCAGATAAGAATGGAACCTTGGTAAACAATATCTGACCAATGAAATGTACGTGATGCAGCCATCTATATAGGATTAGCAAAAGGCTCAAATCATGAGTACGTGTTCCATTAGCTTTTTCTATGGAGTTTGATTTTTGAGAGAAGTATTCTTCAAGATGTAAATTAATGCAGATTGAACTAATAATTGATTCAAATGCAGAGCTTCAGCTTCCTGAAATAGCTTAATTGTGAAAAATAGTTGATCAGTAGTTTGTGAACGATGAAGATTGCATCAACATTGGTTTTATTTGTCCCTTTTTTCCCTTTCTAATCCACAAAACAATATTGCAAAATTGTCTGAAACAAAGGCTTGTAGACCATTAAAAGACAGTTGCAAGTGAGAATATGTCTCATCACACGTGCTCGCTACATCTTGAAGTTTAGGCACATATTAATGATAATCCCAACATGTCTATGTTCGAACTAGCTTGAAGATATGAGAAGAACAATTCGAATGGCAATGATCTGAAATAACGCTGCACCATGTGATTTGTACCAGGTTCCGTTTGCGAATCACTGCGATAGGAATGTGTACAAAATGTTAGATTGATTTAACGTTAGCAAATCGTCATTGATCAACATATTGTAAAAGCTGGTCTTAGTATCCGTAATTGAAATAGTCATAAATTGTACACCATGGACAAGAAAAGAGGTAAACTTACACGAAGTCCAAACAAAAAACAGTGTATATCATAACGAAATGAAATAATCTTGAAACTCGTTGCTATTCGCCAACAGATTTGAAAGCAACCGTTAGCTGTCTGTGCCTTGGATAGCTGTGTTCTATAACCAACTTGCTCCTGTTTTATTAAGTCTTTTCAGGCGAATTCAGAATGTGAAACGCTTTATTTTTATGCATATTCTGTTAGACAGTACATCTGGAATGGTTTTTATCTCGAGTTTTAAACGTCGTTACTTCAGTCATTTTTCTCCCTCATCTTATTCGTTCTTCTCCCCCCCCCCCCCCCCCGACTTTTCGTTTGCTCAAAGACCTATCTACCAAGTTTTACGAGGCAGTGGCTTCGTTCTCTGGCCTTTTGTATCCAACATCCAAATAGGCGATTGTTAAATCACTTGCCTAGCTCTTTACGATGCTGTTCATGGGCAAATATCCCCTGCATTACTTTATATCTCCCCTACCCAACCCCTACGTCAAACCTTTACAAACTCACCTTCAACTTGTACAAATCGTTCGATCTTGAAACTTGATTCGATCTAGACTTTTGATATGAAATTAGTCAACCGCGGAATCACTATTGCAATGCGTTGCGTTGCAGGATGACAAAAAAAATCGTAACCTGCATAGTACTTGCTTACTGACTTCTTTGTCTAATTATTACTCAGTCCATTATACTCAATCCATTACATTACTCATTACTTGGTCAGTTACTTCGTAATTATTAAGTTGTCCACGTAGTGTCCACCTAGTCACCCACGCTCATGGTCACCTATAGCCCATGCCTAGGTAAGTATGATGCCAACCGGTTTCTTTGAATTATTTTTTAATAACATCGAAACTTGATACAAAATCATTGTTCCCCTATTAAGGCTAAGGATGAGAGTAGGATCGTTTGGACGGGGCACCACAAGGGCGATCTTACCACCCCATAAAAAAAATATTGTTTCAGATTGTCATCCGAAGAGAAACGTAGATCGATAAAATATATATATTGTATATAGTCTAGAATAGCCAGGTAATTTAGTGCAATTTCCTCTTTGCCCGCTGACTCAGTGTATGTGTATGACTGCCTAGTTCAAGACCCAGACTTGGCACATACGTAACATTTGCCACTTACGTGCATACATATCGGTTAATGGATCACGATCATGAAGAAATGTGGCGCAAATAACACAATACATTTCATTTGTTTCATATGTCGGGCCTATATATGTTAAGAATGAATACAGATCAAGTATTATACACCCCACTAAGATGAGAGCATCAAGTTTATCGATCTACGTTTCTCTTCGGATGACAATCTGAAACAATCATTGAAAATGATTCGGGCATAATATCATAAAAAACAGTTCTGTCGAATATTTAACAAAATTATGTTATTATTTGCTCCACGCTGTCCATTTGCTTATCATTAATTCGTATCCTCAAAATATTATCGTCTTCCTATTTGTCCCACTAACTCTCTGTAGAGTTAATGTCTGACTATAGTGAATGACTGCCTAGTGAATGTCTGGTGTGGATTATTGGTGGCTCATAATGCAAGTCGGACATATTAGGCATGAAGGAGAGACATCTTATGTCAAAGGTATGCTGAGGGAAATTAAGATGAAGATCGTTAGGGAGAGAATAGTGCTTTAGGGATGTTGGAGACTTGAGTAGTAGATTGTAGAGTAAAGGATTTCTAAGATGGGGTTTATGGAGAAAGATCTTAAAACTTGGTGGGTTTCACTGTATAAAAGGGGGAAGGAATTTCAAAAAGTAAGGAATAGTAAGCGGAGAAAATACTTGTATTGAGGGCGGGGTATGTGGTGGGGGGAATTTTACTCTTAAATAAAGCAATTACGGGTGAGTGATACTCTTTACTAATGTAATATAAATCCCTTCTTCACTTGTCTCTAGGAGAATAAAAGAGGATGTGGGCCTGTATTCAAACTCCATCGTGTTATAATTTGTGAACATCAACTAGAATCAATGACAGACTCAATGGTAGTGTCGCTAATACTTAACAAACGGTTTTGTGTTAAAATTTGCTAATTAATTGTAATCGTTGAAATAAGAATGAGTAGACACTGGAATGTGCGAATAGAGCATCTGAAGGTTATGTGGGAGAGAATCGACGAGAAAATATAACAAATAGCTTGCTCGACGACGGGAATAGCAGACGTGTTCTGAGGGAAGAAACTTATTTCAACGGTTAACGGCTGTACTGTACAGACTGAATTGAAACTTCATGAGTAGATTGAAACAGCATAGGCCATACACTGTCATAATTTACTCCCATCTTTGTAACGGTAACATGTTTTGGAAACAAACATCTTCCACTGGAATATTCCTAAACAATTCCTAGTTTCGACATATCTTTTAGTAAAAGTGACAATCGGGAAAGTTAATTACAGACACTTTATGTGTACAGAAAATAAAGAGCACTGACCTTGAAGAGAGTCCTGAGGATCAAAATGATTTGAATCGTATTGTTCAAAGATCCTTCAATTTCAACAATTTGGTCTCTATTCAGTGAGAAGTTATATTCTACGAAATCCTATTCATATAATTCTGTCGAGGTGAAAGAGGAAAGTGGATAGGGGGCAGGAATATGGCCCTGAAAAAAGTATTGAGTCAACATTTTGGTAAATTCAATGAGAGGGAGGGAGGAGGAAGGAACATAGCGCTGCAGGTAATTTTTGAATTAGCAAGTTTTCGAAATATTATCTTGTGAGTATTGAATATTGGCTCATTCTGTTATAGGCCTAATGTTACTTGTAAATTGACGTATTGACACTGACTAATAACTATTGGCTGTCTAGTTTGCATAGTATTGATTTTGCGCATATATTGAGTGTACATACCTTTAATCCCAAGCCTTAATTGAGGAACAATGATTTGGTATCAAGTATCGATGTTATTGAAAAAGAAAAACATATTCCATTTCAATCTCAATTGAGTCCAAAAAAAATTTAAGTTCAAAAAATAGCTATCAAAAAACACAAGTTTGTGACTATTGCATCAGGCTTTTATTTTTTCATATTCTACACAAATTTGTGTACATTTTATTCTCATTAGTATAGTCTTCGTTATTATTCTAAATTGAGAATCGGAATTATTATATATAATCTTTATAGATATAACTATTTAAGAAGCCAGGGCGCCCGCTATCTAGTACCAGGGCACCACTCTACACAGCATCCCTCCTGAGGGGTCATTCCATCATAATATAACACCATCAGTGAACACGGTCAAGGTAGTTAGGACAAAAGTGGACAACACAATACAAACAATAAGATCATGCGTTGCTACACTCGAAAACAATGCAATGAAAACTGATTTGGTACACAATTATACCACATCTCCAACAATGTGGATGTAGCACCCCACATTCCACCGTGATGAAACAAGTTGCTTCCATATAACCTATGTTATGTAGTGCAAATCTAGATAACCCACTACTGCGGGTCAAGTATGGTCAATATATGCTTCGTTAGACGAGCGAATAGTAAGTAAGAATAGTAAGAATAGTAAGTAGCCATGCTGGCCTTGAGGGGTTCAATTACAATACTTAGGAATCACTTATATGGTCAGCAGCTAAGGATCTAATTTGATTTCTATCAAACAGAAGCTGTCATGCTCAAGTTTCCCAGTTGCTCAATTAAACCACATGACTTATTTAATATAGTGTGTATATAATATACGTATATATATATTTGTTTTTTTATATATTTTTTTCCATTGTGTTTTATATAATTTCTCTCTAGTGTATAATTTGTTTATTAGATAATTATTCAGAATAATTTCTTGTTATTTATATTTGTTATTTTGCTATTTTTTGTTATTCTGTGTCCAAGTGGCAACCGTATTGTCGGCAGTGTTTTAAATAAAAACTATTCTCTCTATGGGTAAAAATGGATAAAAACTGCTTCGATGGTACCAATTAAGCACATTTTATGTTTTTTCTTCAAAATGGCTGACCCGATCAAGCTGAAATTTTTTAGAAATGTGTATCAGAATGTAATTCAATGTAATTCGATAATGCCACAAAGCTACACAGAACCAAATTAGATGAGGAACCATATTTTAAAAAAGTTTGAAGTTGACAGCAGTAGACGTTTGACCTGTGGAGAACCGACAAAATAACATTGGAAAAAAAAAAAAATCAGTATGTCAAATTGAATCCTCGCTGAAGCTCGTCTTATGATAGTAGTAACATATTCTATACATATAAGTTGGAATACATTCCCACCCTTAGCTCTACATTATTGTATGAGAAATCTTGAATAATACTTTCTCCCTCTCCCTCTCTCCACTTCTCTCCCAGACCTGCCGTTTATCCCAAAAGCAGAGTATCATTATATATTTAAAAGTCTCTGTTTTTGGCTCAATGTTTTGCCTTTGGTTTGTGTACGCTCCAACTTTTGGAAACTGAAGAGCTGTTTTTTTTATTGCAGAATGCAACAGCAGTAACAGTATATGCACAAACCGTGAAGCCAAAAATACACAGTAAATATATACGTATACGACAAAGCACGTTGAGTACGACCAAAATGCCGCTTTCATCTACTATTTGAAGAAGACGAGACATTCATATTCACATCCATATGATTTTCTGCCAGCCGTTATAAAAGCGTGGGAAGTTTTCATGTCCCCTGAAACGAGACCTGCATGCTATGCAACATGTTTGTTGAAACTTGTGCCTTATGATTTCGGCGGGAGTGATGGGCACATCCAGTTCCGCTAGATGAGAATTGAGACAGTGAGAATTGTAGAGAAATAGACATTGTTGCAAATGTTCATGACCACCATACTGAACACATAAGTGAACATATAATTCGTGTTATTGCACACAAAACAATTTATTTCAGCAAGATTCAAAATTTATTTCTCTCCTAACAGGTTTTATAACCCAAAGCTTTTGATTTTCTTACATTTTATTTTCAGTATTTTTGGGGGGACTTTTAGTCCTTTTTATTTATGTAACTAGCCTTGCCTCTAATGAAATATTTTCAATGTCTACTAAAATTTTATTAACAGTTATAATTCCATTTAGTATAATTACAATTCTCCCCGATTCTCTATTCTCACTTTTTTTTTTGAAATGCTGCTTAACGACCCCACCAACAGCTAGGTTATACGGGTGTACGAATGAGCGAGTGATAGTGAAACGGTGAAGTGATAATAGGTGAAAGGACGTTTACAAAAACCCACGCCTTATGCGGGACTCGAACGGTGACTTCAGCTCCTACCGAAAGCGATAGTTGACTGAGCCACAAGGGCGGCTCTATACAATGAGCTTATATTCGTTCATATTGGTTCTTGTCTGCATATTGAACTAGCAATAAGAATTAAAAGGTGAGGCTCGGACAAAAGTGTTTGTTTTAACATATGACTCTATAAAAACTAAGTTTATGTGATAATTGTTTCATATTCCGGATAATATAAAAATGAATGTAAATGCACCCGAGCTCAGTAGAAAATGAGTTATACTCACACTGGAGGGGTTCTAGCAATAATGTTTCAAGAATATTCAAGAGAATATAAACATAGGCCTACCACTAGTCTGAGTAAAAGTGATCGCGATTATCGATATAATGATTCTTGAGAAATAAATTATTATACGTGTACAATAATGTGCCAACAAAGACGGGTGCATAATATTGTATCTAGTAAATTCCTTCGATGTATTCGTCGTGATGAGAAAAATGTCAATTGATCCATCTAGGAACTAACACATTCAAATAAATCGTCAATCAATATAATTATTTTGTATCATTTTTTGGAAGTATATATTTGGTATTGTACGGGCCTACATAATTACGAAATTAATACACTTGGAAACTGGTCCATTTCCATGACATACTCATCAAAATACAAATTGAATTACGAAGTATCAAATTGGGCAGATAGGACTACGTTTTCGAGGTTTAGAGATAACACCATGAAAATTTGAGAAATTGTCCAGATAAAATGGATGAACAGCAAATTATCTGTGCGTCAAATGTGACACTCCAGTAGCTTCTAGGTTGGGTCATCGGGACACGATTATACCTAATTATGTGGACTGAATTCCACCTGAATTTTCTAATCAAAAAGAGTCCTCAGATGCTAGATTTGAGAAAAATTTGAAAAATGTAATAAAACAAGAGCATGTTTTCAATATGATAAAATGAAGGAAAACAAACAATATATTCAGTTGAAGAACAGATTTGAAATCGGAATCAAGTTAGCGTAATTCATATCCCAATCCTGAACAGATGGAAAATCTGAGGGAAGATATTTTTCTTCTTATATCAGTTAGTTTTCCTGAAAACGTCCTGAAATGTTCGTGCTTTTCTCACTAAACACCGACAAATTCTATTATTTCGACCCAACATGCCCACTTATTAGAGTTGATACGTCACGAGATGCAGACAATATTTGTAGAAAATGCTGATGACTCAAATTTTATAATAACAAGACGTGGAAAGATCATTTGCATGTAACAGCAAGGATCGATATTTTGGCCATCGAGTCTTAGCTCACTGCGTATGAATACATACGGATAACACCTAACACATTGTGAATGTTAATTATGGATCGGCAGAATTTCAGAAGATACTTCTCTCGATGGTGTGAAGCATTTTCACTACAATACGTTCATCCAGAAAGTCACTGTGATGATCAATCGTATATCACATTGACAATGAAAATGCTACGCTGGGGGTGGTTGGGATCTCCGTGATCTGATCTCTATAAAACAAAAGCTTTTACGTTCAAGAGTTTTTCAATTGTTTCATTCAGCTATATACTTGATTTGTTCAATATATTTTCATTTTGTTTCAGATAATTTCCCTGAGGTGTATGAATTATTTACTATGTTATTATTCGTCACTTTTGCTACGAATATCGATAATTTTACTCTAGGATAATTTACTATTATAATTAAGAGGTTTTTCTCTCATGATTGATCACTTGTTGCTATTATCATACCGTGTATGAGTGGCAATCGTATTGCTGCCAGTGTTTTAATAGAAAATCATATACACACACACACACATATATATATATATATATATATATATATATATATTTATATATTTATATATATATATATATATATATGTTTTGTACTTTTCTCGGGTTGACCGCGTTTGCTCTTTTGGAAAACAATTGCGGTCCCAAAAGGGACCTTGTCTGTGTTTCCGACGTTTCAGCTGGATCTGACCAGCCATCATCAGGTGATTCTTCTTGGCTTTCCTTCTTTGCTTCTTGACGGACGCGGAACATCCACGAAAACATCCGACATAACATATATATATATATATTCACATATATATATATATATATATATATATACATACAGTCAAAGACCTACATACATATACATATACTGCAGGCGACAAACATGACATATGTCACGGAGAAAACTGTAAATATGAGCCGTTTTTTATGTACATTTACGTGTAATTAGATAATCGATATAGTGGAGCATTCTATCTCACTCTCAAAGTGTTTCGTCCGGGTGTTGTTTGGTTTGTTTATATGTAGAAACTGCACATGTCACACGGTTCAACAGACCATCATTGAATATTTCGAGCCATACGGACTCCTCTAACTCAGAACTGTATAGTTTCTGGTTCAAGTCCTTAGAACCACTCATGAAAAAAAATCCATCACCAGATTGTTGGGAAAAGTTTGAAAAAAAATCGCTTAGAAAAAAATCCTACTCCTCATGAACGTGATTAGGCTTACATATTTGATGAACATTATCACAAATTCGCATCGAAATCGGACACCGTTCAGGAGTCAATAATTATACAATTGATCAATTCTCATCATCCAGCTGGAATAATGGCCAATCTTCATTCAGTATCTTGCGGACTGTGATTCACGGCTTTGTGGAACTTCAAAATGTTCATCAAGGTGTGTAGATATAACGCGCATATCCAGTATAAGTCAGGGTGTGTAGACTTTCCGAGTGGACTTCGTAAAATATCTCAATCATACAACGCATATGCTGTATTCAGCTGGTTATCAATAATTATATGGACGCTGTAATTTTAGCACATACTCACAATTCAATAATTTATTTTTGCGCTTTATTTTTGTCAGAAACATAACATCAAGTATCCTTAAGTGACCATGAGTAATGTCGTAGCCTTCAAGTTTTCTGAAAGTTTCAAAGAAAGCGAAAATGTGATCTAAGTATGAAAATAATAATTTCTCCATCTTGAAGTGACACCTAGCACACGGCTTAAACATGCGCTTCGGCCTTGGGCCGTTATCAAGGCTGAATTATGGTAAATGTACTTCTTTGGAGCTATTATAGAACCAACTTCCCCAGCAACCAACCCTCTTTTTCATGACCCCCCTTCCCCCCCTCGACCATTCTTTAGACTTTTGACACAGACTCACTTGGCGCGCGTTAAGTTTAGTCGGCTTCGAAACAGTTTTTCTTACTTTTTTCCACCTCACCTTCACTTTCTTTCTCGTTTCGTTTTGCCACAAGCGATAATACCAGTCAGAAAATGTATTCCGTGAATTTATTATGAGTTAATCTACGAAAGAAGGAATTTCAAATCACGCACTTCTATTTGTTTCCCGCGTTCCGTGTTCCTCTCTCTCTCTAATCTAATTCGACTAGCCAATGCGATTAAGGGGATTATTACACATAACAAAAAGTGTTTAAAATTGATGTTTTGGGTGTAACTATCGAACGCAAATACCTACATACATACACATCTCATTTGAGAAATATGTGGAACCTAATTTAATAGTTTAATAGTTTAATAGGCATTACATAGTTGGTTGTCTGGTGTGAAAATGGTATTAATGCTGTGTTTTTTCAACAATCTGCCTATTTTATCCGTTATTCTACTGGCATATGACATAATTGCTGACATTTTGTACTCTCGTTTTCTGTCTGCCTTGAGATTATTCGTTTTGTTCATAGCCGTGTGATGAGTAAACTAGAATAACCATTATTTTATATGTTAAAGGACAGAGAAATAATTCAAATTCCTAAAATTGATATGATGATTTTTTATTTCTCTTCAAATTCAGGAAAAAAAATACCATTCACATTGACTGAAATCTCATTTCAGGGTTGTAATGTACTTCAATTTCATATTTTGAGAATGTTGGTATTATGTTGTCTACAAATACTGAATAAATCGAAACAACATAATAATTTTTGTTTGATTTCATTTGTAGGGATCGTATTATACGTACGAAGCATCGTCAAATGTAGCCCTACCACACACTATACGTTGATATCCCAAGTAAACTGATACGAGCAAATCCTGAAACCACCCAAACCTATCAAAACGCATCTATAATAGGCCTAAGCGCGTATATAGTATGTTCCATATGGCTAGTTCCGTAAGGCTAGAGGGATGATATCTGAATGGAATGCAAAAGAATCCCTTGAGTGCCTCTTAGCTAGCAGAGAAGGTATAAAAGGGATGACTATATACGTATATATATGTGTTCGTTATCCTGGTAACATAATTCGCCCGTCGGAGCCATTTCCACCCCTTTTCCCCCTTTTTGCTTTTGCCCTACTCACTCTCATACCCTTCTAGCTTGCCACGCGGTTTCAATGATAGCGACTGATTTCTGGTAATGAACGACGTACTAACAATGGACGAACTCACATGTCATTTGTTTGTTCGACCGGCAACACATTAATAGGAACGCGAGTTTTCGATACACTTCAATTAACCCCCAGTCCCTGCTTCCACACAACTGTAACAACTATGGAGGAGGAGGGGGGAGAAAGGGGGGGGGGGTGGCGAAGAGTAAGCTGTAAGTTGGGTCACGGAACTGCATATACTCCATCGTTGTAGGTACAGGACCCCTATTCCTGATATAAATGAGATGTGAGAAAATAAAAATGAGTGAGAAAACGAGTATCTCACATAAAATATGCAATGAAATATGTCATTATTATATGAGAAAAATGAAAATGAGTGAGAAAACGAGTATCTCACATCAAATATGAGATGAAATATGTCATTATTATATGAGATAGTTTTCTCACTGATTTTTCTCACAACTCATTCATCTCAAGAATAGGGGTCCAGGAGAATTTGTTATGGAGAAGCTAGAGTGACACGCATAAGCAACCCTTGAAAAAAAACGAAAATAAGAAGATAGTGAAACATACATGGTATATAAAGATAAATGAATGAGTTGAATATATTTTGTTATGATTGCCGACACGATATTCTTGTTGTGATTTCTCATGTGGAGTAGTCATTCGGCCACTCGGGCTTATAGAGAAGAGATAGATATTTTTTTTAAAATAAAAGTATACCTACCACTCCCTCATTTGTGTTTTCTCGTCTGGGGTAATGTTGTTAAAACTTTCAAGCTTTATTCTGTCGGTGTACTGTGAGATCGGCGCGCTATTAAAGATGTGTGTGTGTGAGGGGGGGGGGGGGGGGAGGACAATTTAATTAAAGTGAAAACGCGGAGCAGTATCTTATAATAAACACTGCTTATATAAGCCCGTTTCGGAAGATCAAAAACTTCTACTTCAAGTTAACTCCAAACTTTTACTGTGTTGCCAACCTTAATCGAGCTATGATGTGCTTTAAAGATGAGTAAAGGCATTTAATTTCATGTTGTCAAGTTGAGATACTGATGGAACTATTGAGAGTTGTACGGAAGTTTCATCCCATATATGTATATATATATATATATATATATATATATATATATATATATATATATATATATATATATATATATATATATATATATATATATGCCTATATATACCATACACGTATACGGCTATACGCGAGTATCCTCTCTTGTAGAATAATGTCGAAGCCTAAGAGTTTATTTCTACATTATTGCATTGCTTTTGAAAACAAACTTCTAAGATCTGCAGCGAGAGGGTGAGCGAGTGACGATGAATGATGGGCATGTGAATATAAGAAGTTGATGAAATTATTGGAAAATATTCGCGAATTGATATTAGATAGCTCATAAATATATGCATTTTATAATCACGTTAATAATAATTAAGTCAAAGTATTTGGTACTGAATCATCGTATGATATAACATATGTATATAAACCCGTGAAGGGAAGGCGGGTACATTGTACCACCGAGAGACTTGACCTGTCAGTGAACTCTCTTACAGTCAGAAGTATCATTCTCAAACAAGATCATTTATTCAACATTGAAGTAACTGATCGATAGACGCAACAAGAGCTAGTCTATATGCCTAATTGCGACCTATGAATACCAGTCACAAATTAATTCAATACAAAATACGTTGGTGAAAAAGTACAATTACAGATAAGGTACAATAACGCACATTAGTAGGGCCTATATAACTTACTGACTGATTTGAGTGTCAGAATGTGAGTTACTACTTGCTTTCGTTCGTCGAAAATGAATGGTAGCCACGTGCGAGCATGTGAAGTATAAAAGTAATAGTTAGCAATTCATGTGGAACATGTGATACGGAATGAAGTACAGGGTATTATGTTCAAAAGAATTCGGAGTTTCGGATTCTTCTTATGCAATAATCGATATTATCACATTATTCCAGGTGGAGCAACAATTTGAACATTTTGGTGGAAGGGCCAGGCGATTATCGAACCCGGCACCCCCACTAAAATTTCGATAGAGCCTTATAATTACATTTTTCATATATAATTGTATATTGGAGCATATTAGGATGGAATAAGATTCAGGTTTCAATCAAATATATATTAATTATTACTCAAAAAGAATCCGAAACTATGAATTTTTTGAATATATATATATATATATATATATATATATATATATATATATATATATATATATATATATATATATATATATATATATATATACATATATATATATATATATATAATATATACATAGTATTCAAGTATACGTGCAGTGACCTATCACCCACTCTCCCCTCTCCATCAAGTACCATCAAGTCGCACCACAATTGGACTATTGACTACTGTTCCCCTAATCTACCGTTCACCCGCCACGAGTCCCACTGAGCTACACTTATTATCGACGTACGAGTATGCCTATTACTCACCCCACTTCAACTCGACCAATGTATGCATAATGTTCATGTAAACAGAGCTGAACTATAAAATCAGACGGATAACTGTAATAGATAGGATATGTTTTACGACATTTTCGAAAACGTTCAATTCAATTCCAATTGAATTAAATTTCATTTTATTCTGTACGTTATCTCCGATACATAATCTAGTTGAAAATAGTAGAACTATCAGAAGTTTGCGGGAGAACACAAATTCTTGATTGTGGTCTGTCGAGTGAAAAACATTCATAAATATTAAAGCTCGTAGATCGGAACAGGTAAATAATATTTCAGATGGGACGACACTTGTGCATGAACAGAACAAAAATTAATCATACATTACTAACACTGAATCGTTATGGAGTAAAAGATTGCACTAGAGTGTAGAATATCCATTCTGGATTTGTCTACATATTTCACAAATCCATTAATGGAATGTGTATACTGTAGATAGATATATACAAGAAAATGCACTCTGATTGAAGAAAATCATTTTAGTGATACATGATTGAAATTAGTTGAACTAACAGGTGTTGTGAAAAAACTTCTGAAAATGTATAAACCGAGATCGGTGAGCACAGCATTTGTTTTCAATGTGTGAGTGAACCATGATATGTGATGTGTGAATAGATAATCGGAATATGCAAGTTTCTGAATATAATGCTATCAATGCTACATACACACACACACACAATATATATATATAAATATATATTCATTAAAAATATGTAAAAATATGTGAATATTCATAATAAATATATATATGAATATATATTTGCTTATGTGTATATATATATATATATATATATATATATATATATATATATATATATATATATATATATATATATATATAAACATATATATATATATATATATATATATATATATATATATATATATATATATATATATATATATATCCAGAATTGACTTTCATCAATCATCGTGAAAAAAAATCGTTGATATTTTAGTTTCAATCTCGACACACTATTTCACTTCGTCTCAGCACCCTGTCACCAGAAATTGAACTGGCAAATGGAATAATAATTGAAATGTAGGTACTATACTTCTATATAGGCCTATTATTTCTCACTTCGAATATGAAGTGTATAATTGTGTCAAGTCTTAGAAGCCTGGTATTGTACAAGTGCAGTAGGCTTGCACTAGATTCAAAGAATACAAACATGTCATCATGAAATTCATGGAAAAAAGTCACTATTTTGATGAAAAAAAAAGGAAATAAGCACAGGGATAATACATTTTACTGAACTCACACTTGATTGAATTTAATTCCCACATAAATAGCTTTCCCTCATAAGCTGAGAGGGATAGATGTGTTCCAGATACAATTCAGTATATCAGCTATTGAGGAACCATTTAGTTTGGAATTGCCTCAACACATAAGCAATCAACCACAATTCGTTTTCTTTTCTACTGCCATTTGCTTTTGACATATAAAACGAAAAGGAAAACCATCGCATTTCGCATACTATTCCCCACACCCACAAAAATAAGTTCACGTCTCCAATTTGGAGGTCCCAAAATTAAATTTGGAAACCTCATATTTTATTTTCGTTCTTCAAGCCCAAAGAATCCAATGCTACCAATTACGAAGTCGCGAAAAGAGAGAGTAAGAGAGAGAGAGAGAGAGGGAGAGAAAATGGAAGTAGGAAGTAGAAGGGAAGAGGGAGGAAGCCAAATGTAGAGATCCAATAGAGCTACAACTTAATGGGAAAATGGCTGGTTGGTTGGCTGACTGCTGATGGATGCGGCAGCGAAAAGAAACTTACAAACATCAATATTCGTTGTACATTGATGGTAGAAGAGAGAGAGGAGGCGAAAGTGTAGTGAGTGGGCGAGGGAGGGGAGGGGGGAGGGGAGGGGAGGGGAAGGGGTGCGTGGGAAAAGGGAATTTAAAGTGAGAAAGACATACATGAATAACACTGAAAAGTAACAGAATTTGAGACTGTTTCGAGTAGAAATGATGGAGAGTAGTAAAGGAGATTCGAGAAGAATCAACGAAGGTAAAAATAGAAACATTACTGAGATAAGAGGATCTCGATTCTGTTAGTGAATGGGATGAAGAAAAGATGCAGCGAGGTGGAAGGAGCAAGGAAGCTGAGACCGACGGTGACGTCATCATTCGAGTCACGCCGCGACAGGTGCGTGACAACACGGCGTGAGATTGTCGCAGGGAATCATCGTCGTGTGCCCGCTCATTCACCACGTTCTAGACAGCATCAACAGATTAACCCGGCACAGAGAATGGCCAACTCGGGGATGGTCTATCAGATGGTAACCAACTACATTTTGGAGAAAAATCGACCTTTTGGAGAAAAATCAGCTATTCTTTAAACTAAAATGTATGTTATTTCAAATCAGACTGAATTGCAAGAAATGTAGATATAGGCAAAACCAACTACATTTTTGAGAAAAATCAACAATTATTCGAATTAAAATGTGTTATTTAAGAATAAGACAGAAATCTATGCAGGGACGCCATTTTCTGTCCAGAATGCAGATCAGCGTTGCAAATCTTTCTTGATGATTATGATGATTATTGTTTGCTTAACGATCCTACCAACAGCTAGGTTATTTGGGAGTACGAATGTTCAGGTGATGATGAAACTATGAAGTGATAAGTGAGAGGACGCTTACAAAAACCCATGCCTCATGCGGAACTCGAACTCACGTACAACGGTGACTTCAGTTTCTGAAGCGATGCCTTAGCTGAATGAACAACGGTGAGAGGCTCTATTTAGGAGTCGATTTGAATCGACAATTTTCATGATAAATCAGCTCCTTATCGATTCATAGCGTTGAGAGCGAGCCTGTGTATGAGAATTCGTCTATTGTGATCGACAACACCAAACCACCATCTATTTGTCGATGCCCAAAAAATATAAAATACCAGTGAATAATTCTTTTCGGCTCCTTGATCGTGTCAGATAATTTAAAAAAGAAAGAATAATGGTAGGCCTATAGTTAGAGTAATGTTTAAGAACACATGTCCATGAGAGTGTAGGTATATATTTTCCGCCTATTTGAAACACTTGCCACGATTCATTGGTCGTGCCTCTAATCAAGAATATTTGTCAGTAACTAACTAGATATTATCCGATAATAATATATCGATGATGATTCTTGTGATGAATCATAATTATTCTTCAGAATGTTGACCAACTTATACAAATAGCTCGCATTTCTATTCAGGCCTAGAGATCCGTTCGTTAAACAATGACATGTTACAACAATCCCTTCCAGTATGATGAGCAATTAATGTATCAATGTGGAATAGAACTATATGGTGAGAAGGTAAACTAATAATGCATTGAAACGTAATTTTACGATGTGCGTTGAGCATAACAATTAATAATACATTTACAACTTTGTATAGGCCTTTACAATTACAGGATAGCATCCACGACAAGGGTAGCCAATGATTGGTCACGATAGAATATAATACTTCAAGCTCCATTTCTAGTATACAGCTCTATCTTGAATTGTTTATATCAGCGCTATATACGAGTACATGCGGCCATTTCGAAACCAACCCCATCCGAAAGTGAGATTTATAAATTGGTACACAGTCAAAATAACGGTGGCAATCGATGCCCTGTTCCGATTGTAAACGCACACACGCTGGCAGAATAGTGATTTGGACACTCTAGATAGAGATAGATATATACATGTCACGACAAAACGAAACGCAAACGTGAAGCATCACGTTCACGTCCCCAGTACATGCGTCAAAATCTGATTGAAGAACAGTCTGAGTAGAGGAATACAAAAAGAAACGATTTTCAAACTTCTACATTTTGTTAAGAATGACGGTCGCTGGAAGAGTGTAAGGGGATGGAAAGAGGAGGGGGAGTGTAAATTTAATTTTCCGTTCAAGAGAATCTAGAGTGAAGGATGACAGAAGAAAATCAGTGAAATTGTGACAAGCCTTTATTTGCACAAGGCACTATGATTATATTATCTAGTTTTCTTTTTTTTCATGTGACATTGTGTGTTGTAGTCTCTTCATCTTTATATCTTCACAACCAATATCTGCTCATTTCTCTAGATAATAGTAAGATACATAGGACATGGCTCCGAAATCGTTATTATATCTAACGGAAATGTGCAAAGTATAATTATCTGAATCACCATTCTGGAAAAACTCTTCCAACATTATTTCTGGCGATTCTATAGATATTCTATTATTGTTGATAATGATATCCTCAAGTATAGAACGTAAATTGTGAAGGCGTCGATCAGCATTGGGATTCGAAATTCCCTCTCTAAGAACCACGCAAACATTGATGACAAATAATCGACAGTCAATTTCTATCGTGAATCGTAAATCGAAATCCATTTCCAATTCAAACCACTCATCCATAAGAAGGGAACTTCTAGCCTGGCAATTTCTTTATAATGAATGCAAACTCAATTTTCACGTGAACTTCACCGGTTTCTTTATTAATTTCTTAGCATTCTTCGTCTATACGATATGTTTTAGGCCTTCTATTCTTCAGTGATAGCCGGTGGTTGGATTATTTTGTGGATCCCCCGCTCTGTTTTGTAGGTTCAGTCATGAACCAGCGTGCGAGTGTGCTTTATGTTAATCGCCGTCTCTTTGTCTTCATTTGACGTGGTTATGGGCGCGGAGAAGAAGAAAGTGGGAGGGGATCCAAAGCTCTCGTTTGCCGCAAGATACGGTATAGCCTCTTCCAGCCACGCTTGAGCATCCCTCCCGACGCCTTACACCCTATACAGACGAGACCGAAAGGATAATATGACAATTTAGGCAACGGGACACGTCATACATACCCTACCTTTTACCCCTCGTTTAAGTATCATCCGCGAACACCACACTACAATCTCCCGCAAAACTTTCTTTTGACCTCAGAATGGGCGAAAGTTTGATCATAACGTGGAGCAAATGCTCGATGTTTGTTTTTGATACTGGAGAGATAAAGTGCGTCAAGCGCATAAGAAGGCAGTTGACTTATAAAAATGTATGTTAATACGTGTTATTTGAAAAATGTATGCGACGACGAAGACAAAAACCAACATAAGATACAAAGTGGTACGGGACAATGTATTGGACTGTTCCAAATCTCTTAACCTTGGTTAACGGACATGCTCAACAGTGCTTGCATGATTCTACCAATAGAATAGCAGTGATATGAAACCTGAAATAAACTGATCCATTTAACAACAGTCACAGAAATAAGGCATAATCAGAATATACACTTGAAATCAAACATATATATATATATATATATATATATATATATATATATATATATATATATATATATATATATATATATATATATATATGTATATATATATATATATATATATATATATATATATATATATATATATATATATATATATATAAATGTATGAAACCAACTGAGCTACCCAGATTATATCCAATTGGCATATAGTTCGTTTCAACAATAATCATAAGGACTGAGCTTTCATGAGACTGATGAGATTAACTTATGAATACAATAATGCTTTCGCATATTTAATGCTTTCATTACAATAATGCTTTCGCATTTTTTTTTTCGACATTTTCAAGGAAAAGATACATTTATTCCACACTAGAGCCCGCAGAGCCTATTTGGGCTTGTCTGTGGCATTAATACAATAATCAACACACGAACGTGAACACGGAATGAAATGTCAAATCACAGCTATACAATAGAATCATCTTTTTCATTTTCATTTTTTTTTTGTTTACTTACAAAAATACACATGACAGTCAAAAAATCCACAAGGTCTCCAAAGAAGACTCAATTGTGGGAGAGAAAAAGAATATTATAATCTGTATATTTTCAATTTTTATGTTGAATTTATGAAAAACTTAGAAACTGAAATTAGAAACTGAAATAGGCCCAAAAATGAGCGGTGCATACTTACAACATAGAATATAACGGTAATGAAGATATGGAAACTGGATATAAGTATAATGGTGAGAATGTATGAGTGAGTATGAAATGAACCCTTTTCCTATTTGATATCGAAATTACATGAATAGCGAGTAATCTAGAAACAAAATGTAGGCCTATGTGAGACGTACCAAGATCGCTCACTAATGGAAATAATGCCGACAGCCGATCGATTAGGCCTATGTATATAGATTCATGAATTTCAATTGATGTCATTTATGAATTTTTCATAACTGAAAATTGAAGACTCTGCCTTCAGCATAAAGGTTGGCATAAGACACGGAATAATATCAAAATTGATGAACAAAATAAATAAAGAAAGCAATGTGACTATACAATAGTGTTTGAAACAGAAAACAATGATATTATTGAGCTATGGTATGAAAAGATAATATTGTAGATGATTACCTATTCAAAAATAGTATTTTAAAAAGTTGTAAAATGCATGAATATAAAAGCGATACATCTACACAGTTAACTAATCAATCAATTAACACAAACAATGCAATATCAGTAATCTTGGTGTTATCAATCAACATATTTATTCATTAGTTATTCATTAGAAATCTTTAAATTGGGAAGTACACTGTTTACAGGTAGTGAGAATAGAGCGGGAGCCCCGTAACAACAAGTGCCTCACTACCTGCATAAAAATATAAATTAGATCAGTAGAAAAAAATTCTCATTACGAATGGAATGAAAATTAAAATGACTGAATATGGAATATGAATGCCTAACCTAATCCCTGATCTAACATAGGCCTATGTAAAGTTCCAAGTATCCAATTGAGTGAAAATGTTTAATATTGTCTACAAAATATATTTAAAAAATCATCTGTTCTCAAATTTACAAGTGAAGAATTGTTTATATATATAATTATATATATATATATATATATATATATATATTGACAAATTTCACGGTACTGTAAGGTATTGTACACTTGTGCATTAGAAGCCTACCAGCAGGAGAACATTTCAGCAGCTCATGCGCCATCACGAATTAATTGGTTCTACTTGTTCTGACTGCAGCTGAATGTACGACTAATTATCTATTCAATCACCTAGCTGCACTTTCTTCTCGTTCCTAGAGAATATTAATTAATACGTCATACACTGCATTCAAAGCGGAGAATTAGGACAAGATTCCATTTGTGAAGATATGGAACTGATGACAATAATACTTAAGGAGCGTTTAATACTAATTCAATTCTGAGTGTAATTCAACGGCACGGTAATGGATGTAATTAGCCAATTACGTCGGTTACTCCCAGAGTCAATGATTATCTAAATGTAAAATGTATAGCCCATTACGCTATTAGCCCATTATTTGACTATGAAAACGCTAGTATGCATGTGCGTTGTACGATTATTGCATAAATGCAAAAAAGGGTAAGAAGTGATAAATTTCAAAATTTTCGAGAAATTTCTCGAATGTAGTCTGGATGATGAGTTGTAGAAAAATGTATTTAATTATTGTCATCCTCGACCGTGGGTTGACACGTGCAACTGCATAATGTTCAGAAGTTTATTCAGTATATTCAATAGCACGATCTTGCCTGTATACTATCAGGAAAAAAAATCATCGGGATAAACTGTCACTATGAACCTAATCTATAACTTGAATTTGAACACATTTTGATTGTTCAATGACTTTTCGGAGATAGTGGAATTATTTTCACCAGTGAAAATTTCGAAAAATGTATCTTATTACTACAGCTTATCATAAATAGCTGAATGAGATATAATCATGGAATGTACTAGAAATTCGAGAGGTATTTACACACCTTGGTTTTGAAACTATCAAGTCACTGTTTTCTTAATGAATCTCTAACGTAAGGAACCTGTTGATTATTTTCATCGTTATGTGCTTCGATTAGTTTGACCTATTGGTATATTTGAGAGGCTGAGTTGAACCAATAGAACGGGTTTGATCCACCTCATCTAAATCTCCAAAATAATGTGTATTCTGATCTCAAATTCCACGAAAAATATTTTTTCGAAGTATTTTTTCAAATTTCCTCTTTTGGGTTGTTCTCACGAGGTTTTCGAAAATTCGAAATGTTTCTCATCCAAAGTGATTCAACTGATTGCGCTGAAATATTATACTATATTATGGTAAATATTTCTCTCCCTCTCTCTCTCTCTCTCTCTCTCTCTCTCTCTCACACTCTCTCTCTCTCTCTTCCGTAGAGTTTACAAAAATTCTTCAATCGATATTCAGAGTAATGGAAATTGATACGGTAATAGCAAAACGTTATCAAGCTTTGAAGCTACAACTCAACATTCTCATTCGTTAATTGCATCCATTACAAAAATGAAAAATGTTCATCATTCTTCACTTTGACAATCTGTCGGGTAATGGTTCGTTGACAGGAGTATACGGAACCATACAAGAAGACAAGTAAACCATGGAACACGGAACTTTGTGTGATATGGTTTTTGTACTGGGATCTGTATTTTCGTAGAAATACACGTGACCGTGTCGGTTAATATGGAATGGGTTATAACAATTATTGTGATCTGTCACGTAACTGTGACTTAGTGAGGAATACTCTACGCTCAGACATTATGTGATGTAGGACTACAATACACACAAACACACTTACCAAAAAACACATACACACATATATATATATATATATATATATATATATATATATATATTTATATATATAGACCTAATATCTATACCTTACACACACACATATGAATATATATATGTTTATATATATATATATATATATATATATATATATATATATATATATATATATATATATATATATATTTGTGAATATATTTTCATGAATTCAATCAGCTTTGATGGTTTTCATTGATCTATTATCTTAAATTGATTTGAATATACAAAAATAGAATGTCGCAATAATTGAAGAGTATCCAATTATCTTGAAGTTGATACGTTCTATTGAATCAATGGTTTTTGAGAATGGAAAATATAGTGAGGATGAATTTCTGTAATTTTATAAGCACCGTGCACGCACGAGAAGTTGATGGAAGTACGACGTGATGATGAGTGAGAGGACGTTTACAAAAACCATGCCTTATGCGGAACTCGAACCCGAGCCTCATGCGGGACTCAAACCCTTCGAAATATGTTCGATGTTTCGATAAGTCAAACCGTGTGACCTGTGCAGTGTCACAATGAAAAAACGTATAGAGGACTACGCAGAATGCTCATCAATTACCGTACATTTTATACGCCCGAATCGGTCAAAAATCCGTCAAGCATACACACACTTGGGCACGCAAGTACGTACGTACGCACGCACACACTCACGCACTAAGACACGCACACACTCACGCACTAGGGCACGCACATATCACACACGCACACACTTTGTGACTATTGTCTGCGTGGTGGCACCCGTAGCTCACGTGTTATCTACTATGTTTTTCCAAGAGTTGGGAAAAGGTTTCGCCAAATCGATTCAGCCTGAATCGGATCAAACATCAAGTGATATGAATGTCGATTTTGAGGAGAAACGATTTTTTGACAAACATTGGCACTGTCGGATCACATCTGGAATATATGTGATGAACATTCACGCAAAACGTTTTGGAGGGTAGTGCCCACCACATTGAATATAACAAGGCATAGTAAATGCACAAATATAATCGGCGATTTTCGATTTCGATTTTTCAATCGAGATCAAATATTAGTAATAAGTCAATGAAGTGGCGCCCTCATTATCTGAGGCCACTAATTATTTCCTGCTACCTCTGTTCCTCTGCGTCACAACCTATAAGACCGTTCCCGACTGCGTGAATCGCGAGCTACAAGGTTTACGTCAGTGCCGCCGTATGGTAACGTCGTTGGCTCGTAAAGTGTATCAACGGCGTACCGGCGGAACCGACCAAAGTATCATACCGGGTTGCAGCTTACATTGCCTGCGATTATCGTTGCAGTTTTGCAGTCTTGTAGTTACACTGCTTACACACTATAGTTACAATTGTTTCCCAATTACATATTATAAAATGGCCCATGATCTATCTTTCAATACTTGTTTTTGTCCTAGTTTTATGTACAGTACTTACCCAACTTTGTTTAGTAATGTCTGAGTGATAATATATTTTCATCATGGTGAGCCTTACTGCCATATTCACACAGTCATATATATTCATATGGTCAGTAACAAGAAAACTCCTAGAACCATGCGACTGTTTTGTATGTAATTATACACATATTTGGGAAGTCATGGTTCTTGGCTTGCCGAGGTTCCGTCGTTGGTCGTAGTTTTCATTTGCGAATACGAATCGATTTTTGCATATGATATTAAAGTTGAAAATGTTGTTGTAGGAACTGCATTTTCAAAAATGACTGTCTGAAAGCATAAATGATTGGTAAGAGTATCAAAATATTGATCAATAACCAATTATCATTAGTATCCTAATTTTTGTATGTTATCGTTAATTATTTCAATTTTATTTCAATTTTATATCATTTTAGTATTGGTTATTTGATTATGTTTTATTATATTTTTATATGCATTTTATATTGATTATTATCCTGTTCGCTATGGAGTCAGGGACCAATGAAGGTTTTCACATATAATAAAAGATTTTCTTATGATGTATCAAAAGATCATAATTTCACTATATAGAACGTTAGTACTCTTTACGCTATTACGTAAGTACTCTTTTGGAATATATAGCTCACCAAATATTTCGTCGTCATATACAGATTTTATTTGTATATAAACTTGATATACGTCTGTGACTAGTATGCCCACTATTTGTGTACGGCATACGCTTCAATTGGAATCTAAGAAAATTTCTAAGTAAAATCTGCTTGAATCACGGGTACAAATCTTGAATAATATTCGCTCCAAAGGTATTCTAATTGTCTCCTTTCTCATCAAACGTGGAGAATAAAATAATGCCCCTCATTAGTAGTAACTCGACTCCACTCGATTCAAGTTGACAAAACACATATTAAATTAAACGAGAAAAAAACGTACAACAAAATAATTGAATGTATTTGTTGAACGCGTCAAAGTGTATAGAAGGGGATGTTATTAATTATTCAGACAACACTTCATCTCGTAGTTGGTTTAACTTTGTAACGCACAGCCAAAGCGTAGAAAACGAGAAGTAGTGATTTTTCTCAATTAGGATTTAAGCTCATTGAACCTAAAAACGAATCGCCTGTATATCTTCAATTACTGAACTTTCAGTTATTCAAATTCCAAGTTTCTAATAAACTTTTGAATTAAGTTGCCTTGGTAGATATTAGTAGCTATTGTTCCTATATAAGTTATCTGAGGAACTTAGAAAGGCTTATTCAGATGGAGTGGGAAAAACAATAATATTTCCCTGGCATTGTAAGTTAAGTTTGATTAATTGGGTTGAGTAGAAAATCGAGTTTATGATTCATTTCGTATGCTTTGAAGTATAAAAGAGAAGGGAATCGTAGGCGGCTGTTGAAATTAAAATGTATCTAATCAAAGCAATGTAAAACAAAAGGGAGGAAATTGAAAAGTGTGTTGAAACCGCCGGTGAAGATATAAACGGATGACACTGATAAATGACGCGTAATTGACGCGTGATAAGTCATCGTTTCATCGACGATCTGTGACGTGCCATTTCCCGAACGCTGAAGAGTCACAGCGAAATAACACAAACCGTCATACGTAGATCGCACTGGATCGATCCAACCAGCACTTACCTGAAACCAATGGAAAGAAAATATATTACAAATCAATAAAAGAAAGAGAACCAACTCAAAAATTTACCATACTTGAGAAGACAAATCTGTTTTTGTTTTCGGTCCATAAGTTTGAAAAAATACAATTTGTGATGAAACTTGATATTGTGAAACTTGGTTCTCTGAGAATGTAGAACCGATTTCTTCTGTGAAGAGTGATGGTGAGATTGCGCGAGTATATATATATATATATATATATATAGGAAAATATATACAAATCAATAAAAGAAAGAGAACCAACTCAAAAATTTACCATACTTGAGAAGACAAATCTGTTTTTGTTTTCGGTCCATAAGTTTGAAAAAATACAATTTGTGATGAAACTTGATATTGTGAAACTTGGTTCTCTGAGAATGTAGAACCGATTTCTTCTGTGAAGAGTGATGGTGAGATTGCGCGAGTATATATATATATATATATATATATATATATATGTTGAATATGTCTTTAGGGTTGTTAGTCTGCATATTGTCACTTGTAATAATAACAACGCTCGCTCGCTGCTAGCTCTCTGAAGCAACCAGACGTGTCCTGATGAAGGTAGATGCGATTCTACCGAAACGTCGAGTTTGTGATAGTGAGTAGACATAACTCATTATTATTATTACAAGTGACAATATGCGGACTAACAACCCTGAAGACAGTCAACATCAAATACATCCGCCAAACCCTACGGGAAAAAAAATATATATATATATATATATATATATATATATATGTATATGTGCGCGACTGAATTTCATTGTTGAACTATATACACATGACAGAAATGTGTTTCAATATTTATGTTTGATGGTGTTATGTTTGATAAGACAAACAGAATTCCAATAACTATCTACGTTCATTCCGTGAAAGATAACCTACACAATACCCTGAGTTGGAGTAGTTGAAGACCCAACGTGAGTGAGAACACGTCAACGTGAGATCTGTGTATGTGTGAAGCGAACCGCCAATATGTGTGTTTGTGAATGTTCAGTACCGCATGTAAATGAATTATAGTAATCTGTCCGATGTGTCAGTCAACAATTATCGAGATGGCTGAAAGTAACAAAAATTACTACCGGCTAATAGGTAAACGATGAGGTGAATAAAAGTAATGGAACGGATGACCGAAATTCAATGGGAAAATAATAATGGTAAATTGGAAGCATTTTTTTTTTCTTTTGGGGGGGGGGGGATTAGACCGACAGCGTGATCATTCTCAGCACCCGTTTTCATATTGATAGTTTCATTATAATTTTCATTCCGTTTTCTATTCATGGTGTAATGTTTTATTGATTAGATATAGCGAGAATAATACAATTATTCGAAGTGACTCTGATTATAACAATTTCTTGATACATCACTTCGTGAACCCATTTCCCAAGTTTCAATTCGATTCACTTTCGTTCTTATTTTCAAATGCAGATATTTCAAATTAATATTTTTTCGATTTTCGATGAATGAATCTCTGAAACTCTTGAAGATAATCACTTTAGAAGTCCATCACTTGTTGATATAGGTATGCCATACTTGTGTACACATTTTTTTGTATTCATGTGGAATAACATCGAGAGGGATGAAAACTGTTGAAATGTAGTAAAAAAAGGCCTTTTTCATTATTATTATTACCATTTTCCAGTGCATGTGTACGAAGGTCTCATGTATCTCTCGATTGTGGAAATGTTGTGTATGTAACTTTCATAGTTTACGTTCAACTTTTATAGTTTACATAGTTTCATAGATCCATAGTTTAACAGGTAACAAAAAAGTGCATATATTCAACATATCGGTATGGGAACTTCCAATGTCCCCCAAAGAGTCCATGGGAGTCGATTTAGCGGAATATCAGTTTTTTGGTGATCACTTTCGAGTGGTATAACATATCTGAATGCTGAAAACAAGGAGGCACAGATATTTGCAATACCTACAACATGGTGTGACGTCTAAGTAATAACTATTGTTCTCATGTCGTATAATTGTCAGGCGTACGGTTTAAAATGTTTTTTTTCAACCGTATACGTCTGACAATCAGGCGATTCTAGATGGATAGTTATCATCTGTAAGGTATTGAGAATATCTGTGTTTCCTCATTTTCAGAATTTCTATACCTCATACCGCTCAAAAGTTATCATCAAAAAACTTATATTCCGATAAATCGACCATGGACTCTTTAAATAATTTACGAAAAGAAATCACACAAAAATGGTTTCTCCAAGAGGCATTCTTGTCATTGCAGATTAAATCAGTTAGCTACATTCAACACAATCCTATAAATAACGTTGGAGCTTGCAATCTTCTACTCATTCGTTCATATTTGGACATGGAATAGATATTTGTTTTGTGAACTAGCACGGAGACACATTGCAGTCTCTTCTACGAACATTACACTATAATAGTTTCTAATGATATTCCAACTGAAGTAACCGTGGGAAGAAGATTAGACAGTGATTGATGGTAATACGAGGAACTAGATAGCAAATATGTGACTCTGATTCCATTTAACTTATGTATGACATGAAACCATGTCAGTATAGCAGACATTGGTGTCTGAGCTCGTTTTCATAATGTACATTATCTGATCGGATGAAAGACCAAATTGAACATGACTGCTTAACAATAAACCGTGACACACAAGAACCGAACATGCGACCATGCTCTTCTCTTGCAATTGGCTTGCCCTCAATGCTTCTATAAATGTGATACGTCGAGTGGCTGGCTCACTGAACTGTCATACAGGAGACCGGGGTTTGATTCCCGCCATGGTCGACCATCTTGACAGGGTTATTTCGTGGTTTCCGTCTGTCGTTCAGATCGATACTGGGATGGCAATAGGCCATGACCGACTCCTTCTCATCATCCAAAAACACTTAATGGGATAACCTTTCATCCCATCATCTCATATATCATTCACCGACGCCAATAAATCGTAGTCATCAGTACAATGCGTCGTTCAACCCAATTTAGAAACAAATAATGTGATGCGGTTTGAGACAAGGGGCCTCATGGTGAGAGAAGAGATCTTCGTTTCATGCACCCAGTTTATGAAGCTTGTTTCGATAATCATTTCATAAAAAAAACTATCTTAAAAATCACCTGAAGTACAATTTTAATTACATTCCGTATTCAAAGGTTGAAATTTTGAAAAACTCAGCTTCGAAAAACATGATTACACTCTACATTATTTGTATGAAGTCAAAATTTGTTTGGTATCCGAGCTATCATTCTCATACAATAATATCATTTATTCCAATGATTCTGTAAAAATGATACATTGTCAATCATTATTATGGACCAAAGGAACAAGAAAGGCCGCCCCAGTGGCCAAGTCAATTATCGCTAGCGATAGTAACTGAAGTCACCGTTGGGTGTGGGTTCGAGTCCCACATAAGGCATGGGTTTTTGTAAACGTCCTTTCACCTATCATCACTTCATCGTTTCATTATCATCCGCTCATTCGTACCCCCGAATAACCTAGCTGTTGGTGGGGTCGTTAAGCAACATTAGAAAAAAAAGGAACAAGAAACCAAAAAAAATCCTGTTTTCACAACTGTTTCACTTTGCTTGGTGATATCTATCAACAAGGTATAAGATCCTCTGTCTCAGACCGTGCATCACATATACAGTAATTATTGAGAGAGCGAAGCGAGCAACTCAAAGGAAATCTTTTTTGACATTCGTTGCCATTTTTTTGTTTCCCGCCCTCGCACTGTATCCCAATAATTACGATAGACGGTAATTCTGAGAAAGCTTCACATTAACACACATTTTTCAATCGAAACCAAAAGGTATCCAGCCGGATTCAAACTGAATCGGACATATAAATAAAATAAATTTCTGATAAACTTCTCTCATTTATAAACTTGTTGGCTCTTGACGCGCGATAACACGAGTGATTCGGATAATATGTAGGCTAAGAGCCACGAGATGAAGTGAACTGTGAAACTGACGTCAATCCGACTTCGCTCCTGACGAGCTACCCATCAACTAAAACTTCATACACGAACCGTTTCTGAGAAAGATGTGCAATTATTTTGAATATAAAAAATCTAGATACATTTTCAATTTTGATAGTCTCGTATAGTCTCTCTGTCGTACTGATCCGATATTTATATTGAATTCGAGAATATCACAAATTAGATAAAATTAGATTTTTTTCGTATTTGAGCTATCATCCCCACAATAATGTAAATTATTCCAAAAATTCTGAAAAAATAATAAATTATGATGATTTTTATACAAAAAGAATAAAAAAACAGAATAATTCATATCCGGTTGAGAGAAAAAAATTCGGAAAATTCAGGAAAATTCAGGACAATTTGGGAAAGTCTATTCACGAATATTCTATGTTGGTATGCTCTCTGAGAATAACACTGACCAGAAATGAGTTAATGAGTTCATTAACGAAGCGTGTAGTTTATATAGATTGCTGAAGCTTTTCTCCGTATTTCACCAAGTAACCACCACATCCACTTTGAATACATGAACACGAAAGATGATTTTCAGGAAGTCTGGAAAGGGTTGAATACCGTGCATTGCAGGTCCTTGATATTGAATACTTTTCGAGTTGGTTATCGTTTGATCTACATTCACAAAAGTAGATATTAAGCTGAATCAAAATCCGAGATTCAATGAGATTATATTATGTAGTAATGTAGAGTGCACATTCTGAACATCAAATTAACTTCCAACTTTCAAGTAATTTCCTACGTGAAAGCACTTACTGCAAGGAGACCAAAATGGCAATGAATGTATTTATGAATATATATTTATATCTATAAGTTATATATATATATATATATATATATATATATATATATATATATATATATATATATATATATAAGTTATATATATACATACATATAGGCCCATATTTACACATAAACGTGCGTGTGTGGATTCATATGTATAAAGTAAACAAAGTTGGTGACAGCTCAAGGGAGAGTGAAATAAGTAAGGCAGTGCTTCGCAATGTGTCATGGGGTTGAATTTAAGTACATAACTGATGTACTAGGCACACACATTGTTACATCAAATATTTCAACGTAGAAGGGTAACGGTTGGAAGGTATGGGATGCGCCTCGCACATTAAACTATCATAATCGCATACTGATACATTTCCATACATAAATACTATGCACGTATATCTCCGGTATTAAGCGCTGTAGTAACCACACTGGATCGTATATTATTTCACAAATATTAGATGAGGGGAGTAAGTATCACATGCCGGGACCCGAACCGAAATTAATAAAGGTTCCGGTTCCGGTTCCGGTTCGTATTTCTCTCGAATAAAGGTTCCGGTTCTGGTTACAGTTCTACGTTTAAAAAGGTTCTGGTTCTGGTTCCGGTTCCATAGTGTGAATACGGGTTCCGGTTTTGGTGTCGGTTCCACTTGCTAAATAGATTCATAAGTCTTTTTTCCTTGCTTGTAGTGGTTCTACTTTTGGTGGTATTCGACACTTTGTATTGTTTGTTCATCTGCCGTGAACAGATCTTTCCCCTCACACTGGGTCACAAAGTTATAAACAAAATGAGTAAATAATGAGTCTGAATCAGGTATTGAGAACCTTCATGGAACCGAAAAGAACCCAAGATTTTCAGAGGTTCCGGTTCCGGTTCTTGAAAATCAATAATAAAGGTTACGGTTCTGCATGGTTCGGGTCCCTGATCACATGTACAACTTCTCTCTACTAGTATCTCTGACAGACAGGCAACCTATAACGAATATTGCACGAATTACAAGTGGGGAATGAAATGCCACTGCTGCTCCTAATGTATTATTACTCCATTCTCGGTATCAAGTCTGCATGCACACGACAGTGCACCTCAATGATGATGATTATTGTTCGCTTAACGACCCCACCAACAGATAGGTTATACAGGGGTACGAACGAACAGGTGATTATGGAACTATGACGTGAAGATATGTGAAATGACGTTTACAAAAACGTGCATGCCTTTAATTGCCCTGCCTTATGCGGGACTCGAACCCAAGCCCAACGGTGAGATAGTTTCTGAAGAGATGCCTCAGGTGAATGAGCCACCAAGGACGGTAAATAGAGTGATATAGAGACAAAATGAAGGGGATGAAAAGTAAATTCAACTTCGAAATGAGGAACAAGAATAACCCCTCCGGAAGCATTCGCATGCTTTTTTCATCTTGTTTTTATATGAGAGATTCATTGAATATAATTTATAAGAGAATAGAACGAAAATTAAAATTGTCATTCAGGGAATAGTCGTGTAAAGCTTTTACGTAATGAATGGTAAACATTCAAGTGTAACAGTGAGGCGATAAACTGTAGCATGCTAAGATTGCAAAATTATTTAATTAAAATTTATCTCGAGTTTTAATGATTCCAGTTTACGACTCTATACGACACTTTGATCAAGGGGAGGTAAGTAAGCCTGTGTATTTAGGTGGTAGAAAGGAAGAAGGTGAATTGGTAGGAAGAGGATGGGTAAGTTCGTGACGCGCTTGAGAAGAATCGGATTATTTCTTTGAAATAACAATTTCGTTTTCTTAGTACAACAACTGTATTATGTAGGCCTTTTTCTGCTCTCTTTCAACACCACTTTGATGTTTGAAGAGAAATGTTTTCTGTATACGATTTTGTACAAGTGATTCGATTCTCAAATAAGCTGGTAAGTAACACATACAACCATGGCACTTACTATGACTGTATAATAAGAGATGGACACAATAAAGGCCTGTTTACAGTATGTGCGATCTCGTTTGCTCCTTCAACAGGTGTGATGGGTGGAGCCCATGACCTGACCACCTGACCCCCCCCCCTCCCCCCTCCTCCTCCCCTCCCACCCACCCTCCTTCCCGCCTCAACGTTCAATACAATTTAATTCATTTTCATTATTTTCCTTGATCATTATTCATGTCATAACAATCCACATACTCACCTTTTTTTATTGAGAAAACAAAAAGTTGGAAAACATTACAAATAAACAAAATTTACATCGCGTATCCACAAAGTATTATGAGGGCTTGATTGTGGTACTAACAATGATAAATTAACTCTGCATTACACAAAAAATATATATTGAAAGACAGAAGAAAATTGCAGCATGAATTCACGAAAGAAAACGAAAGAAAAATGCAAAGACGACCAAATGAAAAGAGAACTGAGCTGACGATGAATTACTGCGAAAAAAGATTGAAAACTTAACTGTTTTATGTATTGAGGAGTAAAAATATTTCGATGTTTATTCTGATATTTTGTACTTTGTTGAATGCCAAAATAACTGGAATTATATTAAAAGTTATAGGTACTGAGTTATCGAGACTTCTTATGCCGTACTTATTAGCAATATTGCAATCTGGTCCGTAGTATATTTGATCGCCGTGAAGTTATCCTTCGATTGTTGTACAAGTCCTGCGTATGCAAGTGAATCACGAAACTTGACTGTATGGTTATTTTGAAGAAATAGGGTTAGAGTGACAATAAAGTACAGATATGATTTACCTTCTTGAATTTTGTGAATATTATTGAAATCCAGTTTCCTGATTATCACGATTATGCTCTCACGTGTCATTTATTTCAGTATACACCATTTCACGGAATCTGCATCACGAAAAGAGAATAATTATCTGGTGGACTGTATAATACATGTTCCGGATAAGTGGTTGCGAATGCATATTGGCATAAGAACTTCATGTCATGTATATTTGTATGTATATATATATATATATATATATATGTGTGTGTAGGATAGAGTATTGTAATTTTTGAAAATCGTTCAATTATAAAAAGGCTATATGTACTTTTCCAAATCAGAATACCTATTAAACAATGACTTGAAACTTGAAACTTCAACTAAAAATAAGTTATGGAAAATAAGTGAATCATCTTTTCCGATGGTAGAAAAGAGCACATGAGAGCCTGAAGTCAGGTTTCAGAAAAGTCAAATATGAATATGCCGAATATCTTCAAAAAGTCAAGTAGGCCTACAACTACTTCGCTGACAAAATTGCGCGTTTTGACATTGAAAGTGAGAATATTTGAAATATTGCAAGGAGAGTTACCGGCAACTCGAACGATTCATTGCCACAAATAAAATACTCATTATATGAAAGCGTAGAACTGGAAGAATCTGATGACATTCGATGATTTCGGAGACGATCAATTTATTTTCACTGATAATGCTGAGGAACTTCTGGGAAACAGTCACTCGACGAAGATGTTTGTTCTCGGCTAGTTTAAGAAAATGCCAATAAACATTAGATCGATGTTTCTTCCCACAGTCACGATAGATGAATAGTTAAACGTAAGTTCAAGAAAAAGTTGTCAGAAAGATTAAACGTCATACCTTTCGAAGTGAGCAAAGATATGGCAATAAGTATAGTACACGTCTTATAGTCGATAGGGCGTCGTATAGGGTCTATGGAACCACAACGAAACTAACTATACTATGTCATATTCATCTAGTTATTTGAAAACTATTGAAATATCTTGAAAGTGAGGTGATTTTCTCACTAAATATTTCACGTTTTCTGTTTGTGGTTTGAATATTTCAGCTCTAACTCTCGTAACATGTTATGTTAGGTAAGTGCAAATGAAGAAATATAGATAAGTGGCTGAGTATAATTCAATATAGCACAGTGATGGATTAATTAGATAGTATAAAAATCAGTTATAGTCAAGTTTAGATATACATAAGTTGATTATACTAATGTGAAAAACTTTGTGAGGACTTTAAGCACATAGTTAGAAATTTCAAACACGTAATTTAAAAAGCAAAAAATGTCAGCAAACAAACCACAACCTCCAAGATAGCAGATAGCAGCAAATATATCACCTAATATAATAGGCTCATATAGTTATACCAAGAAATAATACGAAAGATAAACATGAATCTGAAGTCGATTTATTTCGATCATAAATTATCCAGTTGTCTGGAATAAGTGAATTTACAGCATTCACGCCATTGGAAACCCATTATGATAAGGAAGGCCTTTTGGCTGACGAACGAGGTACTAAAAAGTTAACACTCCAACCGCCAACACACTTGTAAGGCACAGAGGTCAAGTTCTAATATAGCACAGTGTGGGTCAAGTTCCAGGATCTGATGATAAAAAGTCCGATTATGTCAATTATTATGACAGTAAGTGTGATCGAATAGCATGACACGGTGACAACAACATTTGAGGGAGCTCCTAAGAGACATTGTCATGTTGAGAATTTCCAGAACCTCGTATTTAAAAAGTCTAAAAACAGTCTCACAAACACACACACACTAGAATACGCTGGTACAGGCCATAATAATTACCCTTATTATAATGGACTGAATATTATATTTTCTAAAGTTGATCGGATCAACGCAGAATGCAATGTCGATTTATATGCGAGTACATTAAATCAATTGTCTTCGAGCAACTAAGTGCGAATTATAAAGCATTTGCCACGCTCATAGAAACCTATTATAAGCATACGAAGAGGTCCGTTTTCGGCTGACGATACCCGACGGACTAATAATGTAGGTAAACACCCTTCCCCGCACACCCCGCTCCATCAAACGACCACAACCATTTTGTAGAAGGGTTCCAAAGCTAGACGCAAAGACTATCATATGTCTGAAGTGGTTTTGGTTTGAGCCCCAATTACCTATCATTACCATCGTATCAAACTGACTGCAACTATTTTATACCGATTACTCGAGGTAGGCAAATACGCTTCTCGCCATATAATCAACTTCTATAGCTGTAGTTTGTCAGAATTTTGTTATCAACAATTGATATAGTATTATATTACACGTAATTATTGTTTTTTTAACGAACCAACCAGCAGCTCGGTATTTGGGGGCTCGAATGTAGACCCATACGGCGCTGAAGAGCGTATACGGGAGTAAAGTCGACTCGGTCGTGTGACATGGGCTTCGAGGTACTTTTCAATTGACTGTGGTTAGGGTTCAGGGTTGGACAACCGGACACATGTGGCACGACCAAGTCGACTTTATTCCGGTATATGCTCGTCAGGTACCCCCGGACAACTTGATGCTGAGAGATCCATCGTCAACCCTTCACCACTAAATGGAACGGCTGACAGAGATTGGGCAACAGCTAACTGGAGGTTAACCCAGTCCTGTCTTATATTCACCGAATGATAACGTCACACTCACACAGAATACCGGATTGAAAATTGTATAAAAAAAAAATGTCGGAATAAGAAAATGATATTGTTATACTGGCCCATAACACTTTGGCCTTTGTACCCTTATATATATATTATATACACCAAACAAGAGATGCATCGGGCATGTAACTACTCAAAACAGTGGTTATATAATTATTCGACTAGTATTTCATGTTTGTATACGGTCAATAATGGTTGCTTTCTTCAAATAGCTACCAAACATGTTATGAATTATTCACGGTTTCTCCTGAAAATACTTTTTTCATTATACCAGAGATGGAAATTATAAAAATCTGAGCAAAAGCTGAATTGTTTTGAAAAAATATGAAAATGTGAGGCTGTAGCAACGCAGTGTTGAGAATTACCATGCATTTGAATATTATTCAAAAGTGTGATTATTTAATAATAATTACACGTAGGATCTATTCTATCTTCACGAATACGCTTATACAGAACCGCACTAATTTGCATTCAAACACGTGTTTAGATGCTGATAATGAGCTAGGTAGAACCGACAAAACCAGTTCTTCTTTCATCAATGATTTTTGTTCACATTTCGAAAGCGTTCGCAAAGAACTCACTTTTTGCGGATCTCACTCTTGACTTCATATTTGTGTTCTTTCTCTCAGTTTTCCTTGTTTATCCATGCTTTATCACCATTCTACTGCTCTCTATAAGTATCCCATTCTAGAAGCCATTCTTCTTTTTTCTTCGGAATGCCACTCAAACTCTTTCATCATCACCAGTACACTCACCGGCATTCATTCATCAAGTTTTGTGTATACTACTTCTACACTATTCTTCATTACAACCCATTTCATTCTACCATTATACAGTCCAATCACTTCCTCTCTGTGCACTCAACGAATCCGGAGATCTTTATTAGTTATATTTTACAGAAATCCCATATTCATCGATTATGCATTATCAGTAATTAAAACAAATCACCAAACCAATTGTGATCCATGCAAAATATGTACTTTCGTTAGTTTTAATTTGTTTCGCTTATATCCCTCATTTGAATCCCTAATTTTTTTCCTGTTCGAGATATTTATCAGATCGCCGTATAAATTTCCAGAACTTCCATTCAATATTTGCATAATATTGCTGGTCTGATAATTTACATTGTTGTAAACATCAGAATGCATACTTTCTAATAGATATCTTATCATTTTTCTTCGTTCCATTGAGATTTGATACCCTATACGTTAGCACTAATTTCATTCGCCCTCCACGAATTCAGCATAAGCATTGCTACAATCTTGCTACCTACCTATCACAATCATACGTATCATTCATATTCGTATCAGTAGCAGTTTGTGAATATCTGTGTATTTGATTCAATCCTATTGACAAGGAAATTCACTTGAATATACGATAAAAAGGTCAGAAATACTAAACGATAAAAGGGACTAAAACGCTTGATATACACAAGGTGATATCAGTTGAACTGTTCTTGATCTCATTGAAGATTCTATAACACACTTTACAATTCTTTTGTCCAATATGCAGTCTACTGTATCTTATAGTATTGATGTCATGTAAGGTAGCTTGTCAAAAGCCTTTCCAAAAAACATGAGAAAATGTCCAGCATATTGTCTGGACTGGAATTCTCTCCTATTTGCTAAGACATTCACTAAAACATGTGCCAAGATAATTCTCTAGAGTTTTGATTCATGAGTCAACTGGACTACACATTCCATTCTCATGTGGAACATTCAGTCTTTCATAACAACTTCTGACCATATGACCAGTTATCAATCTTACCCTGCGAAAATCTCAGATATATTGGAAGAAGAACATATGGACGTTTGGACTGGTTCAGGTTAAATCCGACAGTAAATTCCTAAATCGGTATTAATTGCCATGCCTAATTAGATTGATTCGAAAATTTAATAGATTTCCCAAAAAATTATATTCATGTTCAACTGCAGAATTGGAGAATATTGTGAAGAAAACGGAGCAATTTGATGAGTGCAGAGGTTGAATGAAACAGTTATTGTTCACGAAGTGGTGAGTGAGGAATGCTGTGGAAGAGAGAAGGGAGATATGGATTGAAGTACAAAGCAGTAGAAGGAAGGACAGAGATAAATGGAGAGGGGTTGAAGAGCGTTGAGATGGAGGAGGAGTTAGGAGAGAAGAGAGAGTAATAGAAGTTGGGAGTCAGGAAAGCTGTGGAACAGAGAAGGGAGATATGGATTAAAGTACAAAGCAGTAGGAGGAAGGACAGAGATAAATGGAGGGGGGTTGAAGAGCGTTGAGATGGAGGAGGAGTTAGGAGAGAAGAGAGAGTAATAGAAGTTGGGAGTCAGGGAAGCTGTGGAACAGAGAAGGGAGATATGGATTGAAGTACAGAGCAGTAGAAGGGAGGACAGAAGGAAATAGAGAGGGGTTGAAAAGCGTTGAGATGGAAGAGGAGTTAGGAGAGAAGAGATCGAGTAATAGAAGTTGGGAGTCAGGAAAGCTGTGAAAGAGAGAAGGGAGATATGGATTGAAGTACAGAGCAGTAGAAGGAAGGACAGAAGGAAATGGAGAGGGGTTGAAAAGCGTTGAGATGGAAGAGAAGTTAGGAGAGAAGAGATCGAGTAATAGAAGTTGGGAGTCAGGAAAGCTGTGAAAGAGAGAAGGGAGATGTGGATTGAAGTAAAAAGCAGTAGGAGGAAGGACTGAGAGAAATGGAGGGGGGGGGGGGTGAGAAGCTTTGAGATGGAGAGGAGGTTGAGCAGGAGCGAGATGAGGAGTGGACTTGGGTCTGGCAAACTTTAGTCAACTTGTCCTGCTTTGGCTTATTAAACTTACAACCCTGTATCAGAATGAGTTTTTGAAAATTGAAAACAAAAATGAAAAACGATGTACACCGTTTCTTGTGATTCGCTTGTAACTGTCACATTCGCAGGGAGTTATTTCACGGGATCAATCACTTCAACTTGAGGAAATAGATACACCAAAGTTGAATAACAATTATGTTGTTGGATCATCTCGAATATCATGCGATTAGTTCAAACACTATCTCAATTTCAGCTGTGATGATTCCAAGTTTTCTATCCGAAACATTGAAAATTGTTCAATTACACATTATGCGCAGTTCTATTTTCATTGAAAGCAGAAAAAACGGATAACTACACTGAAAAATAAGTATAAAATTGAAATTAACATATTAATTCAAAACTCAATACAGTGTATGCATATTAGATAGGAATTGGATGAATGAGAAAACACGATTTCTATGTGGTTATGTGATTATTTATTCTGTTATTTTTGTCGCCTAGAATCCAACAGAAAAGCACCCGTTTGAATTGGAAGTACACAAATAGCTTACAAAGATATGCTCTAATGAATAGGTGGAACTTGTTTTCATTTCATTATTGGTTTTTCACTGCCGTTATGTGATTGTTCTCTGCTGGCAAGAGGAGTAAATTCAGTCATCCACGCATTGTACGCCGGTAGACTATCAGTCATTTTGTTTGAGTTGCGATTCTTTTGGGGACTATATGTGGGGGCCTATGTAATGCCGTAGGTTTCGAAGAGTTTAGACGTACTGGGATTTGTAGTCGGTGCGTGCAAGCATTGTGAAAGGTGAAGGGGTGATTTGAGCTGTCGTTCCTTTGTGTGGCTGGTTCCTGCCTCGTTACATATTTGCTATTTTCATACCAACTAGAACGCTGTACACCACATACACACATACAAACACACTTCCCCACGCACTGGTTCTGTGACAGCATTTCACGGATTAGAATAGCCACGTCGTTCTACTTTGAAGCTTGCCTTTATATGGGACGTATTATTGAGCGCACGGTTTGTCAAAAGCCATGAATAGTGAGAAAAGTGAAACGTTCATCAGAGATAGAGTATCGATTGGTGCTACTGCAGAACCATTCTTTGTCAAGTAATTGTTAATCATTTCACCGATTTATGAAATAAATGGGACACGCATAGTAGTACTTCATGGCGAGAGAAGCTTGACAAATGAATTTTTGATTGAATTATTAGAAAGTGCAGCTGAAAATCAAAGGCTAAATATCTCGGAGAACAAGTGTAACCATGCAATACGTATGGGAAAATTGCTTTGAGCCATTTTGCGCGACAAAAATTTGAAAAAGTACGCTGATTTGTTTAAATGAATGGTTTTCAGTTAATTAGTACTCCAAAAGAGTTTCTGAACAATATTTCAATAAAGATTTTAATAACGTTTCATCACAATGTGTTATGAACACACTCCCGGTCACACACGATGGATATTTGATGAACTTATTATTGAACTATATATATCATCTTTTCAGTTAACCAATGTAGTTAGTCACGAGAATAATAAAACGATCAGTAATAGTAGAAACGAAGATACAAATATATTATCGTTTCAAATTCATTATTTGATATGCTCGTAGTGATCTCCTCAACCGAGGTACATATTTGAAATGGCATAGTGTGATTATTTGTGGTTTATTCAATACTAAATTGCACATACAACCTTATTGCATACACAACCGTGGCGTATCCAACCATCTGCATATTTGCAAAGTACATACAACCTCAATAAGATCCCAGTCATTGGACTTTTCACCGGAGCTAGGGGTACTATAACAAAAGATTTTTTTTGATTTTTGTGAAACATTCAGATTGTACGAAGGGATTTTATTGATTTGACTTGTTGTTTACTAGCACTGAAAGATTCTATTTCCATTCTGCGGAATAAATACATACATACTGACATGAATATCATGTTTTCCGCTGGTATGCATCATCCAACAGCTAGGTTATACGGGGGTGAGAATGAGCAAGTGATTATGAAACTACGAAGTGATGATGAGCATTTTGTATCCCATGTTTTGTTATTCTGTGTCTTATTGCAACCTTTTATTCAAAGGCAGAGTCTCATTTCCAAAACAAAGATATATAAGAGGAATACACGTTGTGATTTTTGGTGCAGGCCTACATATCAGCTTTCACTGTACTTAAAACATCAAGATTATTAATTACTAAGACAATCGGTCTTTTAATGATCTTCACGATTTGTATAAGTTTTGGGGATTCTTGGAACCTTGGAATCTTGTTCGCAGCACTATTTGTTTCAACAGGGCAGTGACAAACTGGAGTTTGGAAGGCGTTGAAGTTGTTATTTGGTTGCTAGGCAATCAATGGCTGACCTGAACTAGCAGAGATCAGACGGATTATTTAACTGACTCAATATATACTTTATAACCATATTTAAATTGCATACATAGTGACTGAGAGTGACGATCACACGAAGCGATACTTCAACAAGGTAAAACATATATTGAAATTACATAATTTAATAACAATTTTCAAGAAAAACTGTGAAATGCGTAGGGCCTATCAAGCCATAGACAAGGGCTGGGGCTAGGCAGCATGACCATTTCAATGCCACTGCTTAAGAAGCTTGATTTTTATATTAATTACATATTCACCATTACATTACATTTGACGGTCCTTTGAACAGTCGAAACACAGACACCATAGTACTTATAGTTCAGTGGGGTTGATCTAGTAGTGAATTCTATCATTGGTGGTCTAGGCCCAACATATCAATACGTGAAGTGATATCAAGTTATTGTGTTACAAGTTCACATCAAATACGATAGAATATACCATTTTATGTGGTATATATTCCAACTGAAATATGAATGTCATTCCAATCTGAGGTAACTGTTACTGTAGAAATAGATAGCGTATAGGCAAGATGAGGCTGAAACTTTCTGAATCTGAGAGATGACTATACTTATGTTATTCGACATGTTAAGAAACACTCATGGAGGAGAACATTGGTCTCATTCCACGATCTAGTCATATACGAATACAAGTTTGAGACCAAATCACATGAAATTCCATCAAAATCAGTCATTTGGTTCGAAGTGTTTATTCACCAGACTCGGTGTTCACATTTTATACATTGAATAGCTAGTTATTGGCCTAGTCAGCTTATGATGCATATTCACAGTTGGAGTTGAATTCAAGTAATGATAATCACCTTAAAAAAAACAGAATTCTTAGGGATGAGGCAAACCATCTCTAGGACTGAGAAAGGCTATACATTAACTGAAATCAGGATTCAAAGGTATGGAGTGAATCATCCCTAGTGCTGTAATCCCCCATTCAACACAAATCACGAATAATAGCTATGGGGTAAACCATCCCTAGTGCTGTGATACCTTCCTTCAACACAAATCACGAATGATAGCTATGGAGTGAACCATCCCTAGTGCTGTGATACCCTCCTTCAATACAAATCACGGATAATAGCTATGGGGTAAACCATCCCTAGTGCTGTGATACCCTCCTTCAACACAAATCACGAATAAAAGCTATGGAGTGAATCATCCCTAGTGCTGTAATCCCCCATTCAACACAAATCACGAATAATAGCTATGGGGTAAACCATCCCTAGTGCTGTAATCCCCCATTCAACACAAATCACGAATAATAGCTATGGGGTAAACCATCCCTAGTGCTGTGATACCACCCTTCGGATCAAATCACGAATAAAAGCTGAAGAGCAAACCATATCTAGTGCTGAGATACCCCCCTTTAACTCAAGTCATGAATAATGACTACAGGGTAAACCATCGCTAGTGCTGAGATACCTCCTTCAACTCGAATCACGAATAATAGCTATGGGGTAAACCATCCCTAGTGCTGAGATACCCCTTTCATCTCGAATCACGAATAATAGCTATGGGGTAAACCATCGCTAGTGCTGAGATACCCACCTTCAACTCGAATCACGGATAACAGCTTTTAACAGAATAACAGATAACGGAACAACAGATTTTTTGTGTCTTTGTTATGTCAAGTCATTTAAAATTCAAGTCACAATAATAGTTATCAACAGAAAGTTGTATTGCAATACTATTTCTTCTACCTTTTCATACATTTTGTCTCCCATGTTTTGTTGAATTCTGTCTCTTATAGCAACCTTTTATTCAAAGGCAGAGTCTTATTTTCAAAACGAAGATATATGAAATAGATAAACGTTGTGATTTTTAGTGTATGCCCACATATCAGCTTCCAATGTTCTTGAAACATCGAATTCATCAATTACTGAGACAATCCGTCATTTGAAAACCTTCCCGTCTTGTATAAGTTTTGAGGATTCTAAGAACCTTGGAATTTTGTTTCCAGCACTATTCGCTCAAACAAGGCAGTGACAAACTGGAGTTTGGAAGGCGGTGGAAGTTGTTATTTGGTTGCTAGGCAATCAATGGCTGACCTGAACTAGCAGAGATCAGACTGATTATTCAATTAACTCAATATATATTTTTTATCAATATTTCAATTGCATACCGGTACATAGTAACTGAGAGTGACGACCACACGAAGCGATTCTTCAACAAGGTAAAACATATATTGAAATAATATAATTCAATTACAATTTCCAAGAAAAACTGTGAAATGTGTATGGCCTATCAAGCCATAGACAAGGGCTAGGGCTAGGCAGCATGACTATTTCAATACCAGTGCTTAAGAAGCTTGATTTTTATATTAATTACACATTCACCATAACATTACATCTGACGGTCCTTTAACCAATCAAAACGCAGACACCATAGTACTTATGGCTCAGTGGGGTTGATTTAGTATTGAATTCTATCATTGGTGGTCTAGGCCCAACATATCAATACGTGAAGTGATATCAAGTTATTGTGTTACAAGTTCACATCAAATACGATGGAATATATCATTATATGTGGTATACATTCCAACTGAAATATGATTGTCATTTCAATCTGAGGTAACTGTTACTGGAGAAATAGATAAGGTATAGGCTAGATGAGGCTGAAACTTTCTGAATCTGAGAGATGACTATACTTATGTTATTCGACATGTTAAGAAACACTCATGAAGGAGAACATCAAGATATTGTGCTGCAAGTTCACATCAAATATGATAGAATATACCATTTTTTGTGGTATGTACTCCAACTGGAAAATAAATGTCATTTTAATCTGAGGTAACTGTTACTGTAGAAATAGATAACGTATAGGCTAGATGAGACCCTTTAAGTCAAATCACGAATAACAGAATGACCATCCCCAGTGCTCTGTACCCCCCTTCAACTCAAATCACAAACAATAGCTATAGGGTAAACCATCCCTGGTGCTGAGATACCCCCCTTTAACTCGAGTCACGAATAACAGCTTCCAACAGAATAACAGATAACAACTTTTTGGTAGCTTTATTATGTCAAGTCATTTATAATTCGAGTTATACTATAGTTATGAACAGAATGTTGTTTTGCAATACTATTTCATCTACCTTTTTATACATTTTCCCTCCCACACTTCGTTATTTTGTGTCTTATTGCAACCTTTTATTCAAAAGCAGAGTTTTATTTTCAAAACAAAGATATATAAAAGAAATGAACGGTGTGATTTCTGGTGCAGGCCAAATATCAGCTTTCACTGTTCTTAAAACATCAAATTCATCAATTACTAAGACAATCTGTCGTTTGATAATCTTCACGTCTTGTATAAGTTTTGAGGATTCTAAGAACCTTGGAATTTCGTTTTCAGCGCTATTCGTTTGAACAAGGCAGTGACAAACTGGAGTTTGGAAGGCGGTGGAAGTTGTTATTTGGTTGCTAGGCAATCAAAGGCTGACCCGAACTAGCAGAGATCAGACGGATAATTTAATTAACTCAATATATATTTTTTATTAATATTTCAATTGCATACCGGTACATAGTAACTGAGAGTGACGACCACACGAAGCGATTCTTCAACAAGGTAGAACATATATCAAAATAATATGATTCGAAAACATTTTCCAATAAAAACTGTGAAATGTGCATGGCCTATCAAGCCATAGACAAGGGCTAGGGCTAGACAGCATGACTATTTCAATGCCAGTGCTTAAGAAGCTTGATTTTTATATTAATTACACATTCACCATAACATTACATCTGACGGTCCTTTAACCAATCAAAACGCAGACACCATAGTACTTATGGCTCAGTGGGGTTGATTTAGTATTGAATTCTATCATTGGTGGTCTAGGCCCAACATATCAATACGTGAAGTGATATCAAGATATTGTGCTGCAAGTTCACATTAAATACGATAGAATATACCATTTTTTGTGGTATCTACTCCAACTGAAAAATAAATGTCATTTTAATCTGAGGTAACTGTTACTGGAGAAATAGATAACGTATAGGCTAGATGAGACCCTTTACCTCAAATCACGAATAACAGAATAAGCATCCCCAGTGCTGTGTACCCCCCTTCAACTCAAATCACAAACAATAGCTATAGGGTAAACCATCCCTGGTGCTGAGATACCCCCCTTTAACTCGAGTCACGAATAACAGCTTCCAACAGAATAACAGATAACAACTTTTTGGTAGCTTTATTATGTCAAGTCATTTATAATTCGAGTTATACTATAGTTATGAACAGAATGTTGTTTTGCAATACTATTTCATCTACCTTTTTATACATTTTCCATCCCATACTTCGTTATTTTGTGTCTTATTGCAACCTTTTATTCAAAAGCAGAGTTTTATTTTCAAAACAAAGATATATAAAAGAAATGAACGGTGTGATTTCTGGTGCAGGCCTACATATCAGCTTTCACTGTTTTTAAAACATCAAATTCATCAATTACTAAGACAATCCGTCATTTGATAATCTTCACGTCTTGTAGTATAAGTTTTGAGGATTCTAAGAACCTTGGAATTTTGTTTCCAGCACTATTCGTTCAAACAAGGCAGTGACAAACTGGAGTTTGGAAGGCGGTGGGAGTTGTTATTTGGTTGCTAGGCAATCAATGGCTGACCCGAACTAGCAGAGATCACACGGATTATTCAATTGATTCAATATATATTTTTTATTAATATTTCAATTGCCTACATAGTGACTGAGAGTGACGATCACACGAAGCGATACTTCAACAGAGGTAAAACATATATTGAAATTATATAATTTAATAACAATTTGCCAGAAAAACTGTGAAATGTGTATATCAAGCCATAGACAAGGGCTAGTGCTAGGCAGCATGACTATTCCAATGCCAGTACTTGAGAAGCTAGATTCTGATATTAATTACATTTTCAACATAACAATACATTTGACGGTCCTTTGACCAATCAAAACGCAGACACCATAGTACTTATGGCTCAGTGGGGTTGATTTAGTAGTGAATTCTATCATTGGTGGTCTAGGCCCAACATATCAATACGTGAAGTGATATCAAGTTATTGTGTTACAAGTTCACATCAAATACGATGGAATATATCATTATATGTGGTATACATTCCAACTGAAAAATAAATGTAATTTTAATCTGAGGTAACTGTTACTGTAGAAATAGATAGCGTATAGGCAAGATGAGGCTGAAACTTTCTGAATCTGAGAGATGAATATACTTACGTTATTCGACATGTTAAGAAACACTCATGGAGGAGAACATTGATCTCATTCCACGATCTAGTCATATAAGTTACGAATAAAAGTTTGAGACCAAATTACAAAAAATCCGATCAAAGTCATTCGGTTCAAAGTGGCTATTCACCAGACCGGAAATAGGTTTCAGATAAGTTCTAGCTCAGATTAAATAAGTTAGGTTGCTAATTATGTTGGGTTAGTTCAGGTTAGGTTGTTTGGATAGCTTCGGTTGATAAGGTTGGTTAGCCTTGGTTGATTCAGATTGAACGCAACAACAACAACAACAACGACAACGACTACATGGCTGCGTATTTAGTTCAATTGGTTATAAGCTTCACCTCACTATAACAGGGGATCTCGACAGGTAGACCTGTGTATATTGTAATGTAATATTTTGTAGCCCTCGCGATTGACTTTTTCTATTCACGTTGTGCATAACCTAAATAGGCCTCAATCAGCCCAATCTAGCTAGCTCAACCAATTTACGTATACCAACCTAAACCAATTAACTAACCTCACACAAACCAATCTGATCTAAGTATTGAACTAATGTAATATGAGTTCATATATTATCATGAAATGTGGGCTATATATTTTTTCTTCGAGTAAATGTAACTCATTCTTTCCTTCGTTGTGCTATAGAGTAAGTGTAGCATACTTGGAAGAAGTTAATAGAGCTCAGTCTGAAATGTGTTCATTTGAAACTCATTACTGTTTTGCCCCAGTTATTTGAATAGGATTCCATAAAAATGCGCAGCTATACTTTCAATCATTCTCTCTCTCTCTTTCTATCTCTCTTTCTCTCTCTCTCTCTCTCTCTCTCTCTCTCTCTCTCTCTCTATCTATCTCGCTCTTCCATCTATGTTTTTTCTTTCTTGCTTTTCCTTCTTCCTTTATTTTTCCATGTGGTTAATAGTTACACTACTTGAATTTTCTGAATTCATTACAACATAATATATTCGAACAATTGATTCACAGCCTCAAAAAATCCATGCATGTTTATAGACATACATTTTCTTTCGTTCTGGAAGTTCAACGCGGTTAAAATATAAGTTTCCATCAAGTCTTGCGCAATATTATAAAACCGATCTGGTGCACATATTGTAAATACTATGAACAAACGGTTACGAGATTTCTAAAGCAAGTTTCAAGAATCTTCCGAGAAATATCATTTACCTACAAATTCGTCATTCTGAAACTTTCCATACAAAAATCAGTAGTCAATACTGTTATATTCACTCAGTGCTGGGAAAATGTCCAGATTAAATATGGGTTGTTTGGGAAACGAAAAATCGTTGAGTTCTAAGTCTTCTTCCATCTTCCATCCAATCCTTACTAATTCTCGCATGATATATTTGAGCATTATTTGCATTTCTATCTCTGATTGCTAGTGCATAATGCACTCTAGCCTATAAGCGATACAAACAAGTAATTGCAGTTTGAACAAGACAAACAGTTAACATGAGTAGATTGTTACGTTACTCAATATTAGCTGACTAATCAGTGACTTATGTCAACAAATTGACCGATCACAAAGCGCTGAGTTCATACAGTCAACTCTGAAATTGACGAACAAGTCATAACATGTTTAACGGCAGTAACTCTATCGGCTATTATAACGCACAAAAGAACAGAGCCAATTGGGGAGAAGAAACAAGTTTTACTCAAATGAATTGATTCTTATTAAATAATTCAAACTCGTGGTAGGTGATTGTGAAGTGATACGTGGGTGTACAGTGTACAGCTTGAAGCAAAAGTAAAAGTCTCTTTTTTTCTGAGGTCTGGGGGGTAGGCAACTTGTCAGACACGCTAGAAACCGGTGAGGGTCAGGGTGCAAAGTCTCATCACAGGTATACTGACTGATTTGAACGATTCTGTTTGAAGCTAACATGTGGTTCGATCTGCGTGCTTCTAAATCATCGTATTATCAAGCAATGTTGCCATTGAACTAGTTCGACAGGTTTTAAGGGTTGTTGCCATTGTTGTCAATTCATAATGTGAGTTGAAATTATTTCATTACGAAGTAGAAGAAAAGAACATTTTGCTCTCAAATGGTCAGAAACGCAAATTCTTAAATTCTCAAATGACTATTTTTTTTTGTTTGAGGCGAAATTGTTTATGAAAAACTATGAACAAATAATCGAATTAAGGTTTTATGAGTGCATAGTTTCTGACAACTTTATTCACGATTCAATACAACTGTTTAGTTGATTTTGAGAATCTCACCTTGAAATAGTAGATTGTTCTCGAAAATAAATGTATTATGGAATAAAATACAATATACCGGTAGTTATATTTTCATCACATGGCATTTGAATGAATATTGTTTTATTCTTTTATTTGAGCCCAATTTTGTATGTAATGCTACATCTTTCATAACTTAGTGGGAAAAGAACAATATGATTATGAACGTGAAACTAGTTTGATATATGAAGAAAAATACAAAAAAAAAGAAAATTCAAAGGAATCTAGGGAACATTTTCATAGTTGGACTCTATGATTTGTATTCATTAATCATAATATTTAAAAAGCATGGACAGAATTATTGTGTAATTTGATCTGTAAAATTTCAAATAATTGGATGAGCGATACCGAAGACCAGTCAAGGTGTGTAGAGTTTTCGACTATATTCAGTATAAATATCTCGCTCATCCTACCACGCAAATGCTGCGTTTGCCTAGTTTTTCAGAATACAATAGTTGGATGAGCGATTTCAAAGCTATCATCCAAAGAAAACATGATATTTTTCTAGGTATCATTCACCTTATGACTTTTTTTCAAACATCGAAACTGTATACACACATCGTTTCCCAACTGAGACTAAGGATACACGGTAGGATCGTTCGTATAGTTATAGTTTCGTTCGTTCGTTCGTTCGTTCGTTCTTACCACCCCAAAACAATCATTTGTCATCATGTAACTCATGAACAATACATCTTAATAATTTCAGGGATGGTAAACAATTCCAACGTTTGCATTGGCCAAACTCATCAAATTGAGAAAAAACTTATTTGACCCACACATTCTTGAAATTGATTGTCATAATCATATTTTTATTGTTAGTTATTTATCAACGATTTTATATATTGTTGTCTTCCATGTCTTATAACCCTGAATTATCTTTATATTCCACATGATTTGTCACTTATTTATATTTGATTTTCGATTCCGTGTCCGCGATCTAGCTGTATTGAAACCCTAATTTCTATTTTTCATGAATAAAAAGTCCTCTCTAAACTAATTTTCTCTCGTCAATTCTTCTTTTTAATTTTTTTTCATATCTTCTTTTCTCTTCTATTTATCATAAAACTGGACATTGTTGTTTCCATTTAATTTTAGATAAATTGAACAATTAATCAATTGATTGATTTTTCATTTATTGATAATTATATTTCAAGAGTTCGCAGAATTGTCTAGTTTTGGTAACAAGTGGTTAAGTGGATATGGAGAAACTACCGTTTCGAAATTCAGAAATTACAATGTGAATAACATCACGGAAAAAAATTGAAACATATTTTTAGATGAGCGTTAGCGAAGATTTCCACTCAAGTCTCACGGAGCTTTGTCTGTCTGTTTTTTGTATCTGTTTGTTTGTTTGTGGGCACTGCATAGGTTGCAGGATTTGACCGATCGACATGAAACTTTTTTTATACGCAAACTTATCCAACTTAGAACGCTGTAGTTTTCGGGTCCAATCAGTTGGACCATTTTTTAGAAACATTATCTCAAAGTTTCGAAAAACCCATTAGATTAGGCTGGGCAGAATAAAGTGAAAAATAAAATCTCTCCATTATAATTCAAATTTTCCTCAAATGTGAACACAGAAATCATACAAATAATTGAAAATTTGTATGCAATTCGGACCGGCCGTTTCGAAGAAAAGAATGTAATACATGTTTTTTTATTCATTGAATATAGATAATAATAATAATACGGAAATGTTGCATTGTTAATTCACGGCTCTCTAGATTCGCTGGTATCGAATGAAGTATATTTCATATGACCTAGGTATGTAGAGTTTTAGATTTTACTTTCTAGACATCTCGCTCATCACACAACGCATATTCTGCGTTTGCCTAGTTCATTGAAAGAAGTGAAATTTGGGTTGTTGAAGGACAATAAGAAATGTTCATTGAAGATCTGACGTAGGTGTGTAGATTCCCATTCAATTTCAAAAGTGATGACTTCAAATTTGAAACAGTAGGCCTATATGCATATTAAGATCGAGCTATTACCTATATATAGTAAGTTTTCTACTTTTTTGATTACCATTTTTTGTAATAGATTCAATTCATAATCAGAGCCAAGTATTTGGTACTAAAATTCTTACAGGTTGGGAGATGAATTTCACACTTGCACAGATAATGTATATTTTAGGCTACAAAGGACCCGAAACAATTCAAAAACCGAATGCACAATTAACAAATATTATGAAAATATACTTGCAAAATTCAACAAAAATTCCTGATACAAATTATTCGTTGAAATAGAACTTATGATAGGCCTATCAGATGTTCCGCTAAATTGTGAAAAAAATGATGGAGGAGGATTAGCGTGTTTGTGTGTGGGTGAGTAGCATGCATTTTACTCTGATGAAAAGACACAGTCGTTGCTCTTGACTAACAAAATAAGCCTCAAATGTATTATCCAATTGGGTGATATATTTAACAAATTACGGAAAATCGGATCGGAATTTTATATTTTGAGATAAGATAGATAATAATCGCTTCAAAAGTGCGAAAGAAAACCATATTGTCATGTTCCTAAAATGGCACGCTTTTGATCGATTGTGTTTGAATTTTGAAAAATTGTTTGCCATTCACTTTGTATATATAAAAAATGTATATATATATATATATATATATATATATGTATATACTATTTCTAATCAATCACCATATTTAACAGAATGATAGCCTATTTCAGATGTAACAACGTAACTACAAGTTTTTGTACAGAATAAAGTTATTCGAAATTGTAATTGGATTTGCTGTTGCGTCTTGTCCAATGTTCTGCAAGTATTGCATTATCTCAGTAGCAGAAACTATACTAAATACATTTAATCAATGCTATCCCTATTTCATCAGTATACCTGCATATGATATGGACTTTGGATCCTGGTCTGACCCCCCACACCGGTTTCTAGCGTTTGGCCGGTTTGGCTGACAAGTTGCCTACCCACCAGTAGTCAGAAAAAGAGACTTTTACTTTGCTTCAAGCTGTACATACACGTTAATATTATGATAATATTATGATGCATAATATTTCACTCTATGATGTATGATTGATAACTCTCACAAATGACTAGAGAGGTGTTAGCTACTAGAGAGTTACATAACTACATGTAAACAAGATGTCAAAGTAACGAAATATAGGACATACAAATGTAATTATAGGAAATGGAAGTAATACAACAAACGTTGCAACCGCATTTCTATTTACATTTAGAAAGAGAGTTGAGCCTGAGCAATATTATTTTTTCAGAACAATATAGGCCCACTGTGGATGATTGATGTATTTTCAAGACAATTCAAGTAAGGGGAAAGGGTTCCCTTAAAATTTGAATAGGACATTCAAGAGATTTTTTTTATAACAGCGTATATCTTCAGAACGATTTACTACGAAAAGCTTTCCAAAACTTCTCCGAGGGATGATTCTTTTTGTATAATGTATAATTTTCTGTTAAACTCTCCTCCTTGAAGTTGCGTTCGAAGTTGAACATTGATGAACCCAATGAACGATGGTTTGTTGGTGAGTGGTAGGCCTAATAAGGAGATTACTTACAGGTAAATACCGCTCCCACCTGATTACGTAAACACCATGTTCAGAATATCTGCCCTATTATCGGGCTGCCTAATGAGTAATGACAAATTGACTCAATGTTCATAAGTTATTGGACTGGCCAAATTGAAACATGGCACAGAACATTAGTTATTGGCACAGAATGAATCGTTAACATACACGAATCTTCTTCTGAAACTCTCATCAAGACAACAAAACTGAACTTACAGAATTGATAAAAATAGTATACGAAAATATATTTTTCTCCATTATCATATAATAAGAAAGTCATAATGTCTTGAAAGCTAGGAATCGTAACTCTGAAATTGGCCAATATTCAGAGGTTTGACCACGATGTAATAAATTATAGCTCCCCAATGATGGAAACGACATCCTACCAATTACGTGAAATCAAATCAATCAATCGTGTGTAGAATTATTAGTAATTCCTAAAATCTCTTTTTTTTTAATGATGAATGCCAACCTCACCGTACTGCAAGCCATTCGAGGAGAACCCTACGAAGAGTAGGCGATCATGAAACGATCAAGTGATGTTAGGTGAAAGCCAAATAGAATGTTCACGTAAATCAGCCAACAGCGGGACTCGAACCCGCGCCCATCTGGCTTCCAACTTCAATGCGGTGCCTCGACTGTCTGTGTAAAACGGCAGCTGTCAATTATCATGTTCGAAAAACAGAGAAGAGTAAATCTACTTTTGGACGGGATACTTGACAACTAATCAAGCCAGTCAGTAGGAGTGATATTTGCTTATATGTACGCCTACACGCACAAATCAAGCTCGTATTATCAGACAGCAAATACCAGCAAATAACTGATTCCATTCCCCGCACTGAAGCTAACGTATCACAAATGCGGACAAATACTAACATACACAAATTAGAGACAGATGCAGCTCAACAAAATGAAACTATCGAGGGAATGAGTCCACGTGTATTATAAGAACGGAGTAGCAGATTTGTGAGAAACAAGGTTTAATAAAGGAATATAATAATATGTATAAAAACCGGTAAAAGTGGGAAAACAAGGTAGAAAAAAGTGGTAAATAAGCATCACAAATTTATTCATTCAATGTGTAATGAGCTTCTCCATAGAAATCGAGCAATTGTTCCTAGACAACGTCACAAAAGTCGAAGCAGGCTCAAAACATATTCTGTTTTGATCGGTTTACATAGAATGTAGAAAGTACGAACAAAATCCCGGCTCCTCCACCGATACACATATACTGTCGGCATTGCAATTGTTCTTCTTATGATGGATAGGATGTCAGCTTCTAGTTCTGTCATTGATTGACATTACCATTGATTCCGACTGTCACAATATATCATATCCATACCAACTGAATACTAAATGTTCAATTGTTGAACATGTTTCTTGTTGAAGGCTACTCGACACATTGAACAGGCTATTATTAGATAATTACCTCAAGATTTCCATTTCCCGTCTTATCGGATTCGCTTCTCCATTTCGACGTATGTTAATACCAATTACGCAGATACGTGCCTTGAAACAGAACGACCATACTTACCTCACAACCCATACTCCAGTATCACATCCACACACATATGTCGAGTATTTAATTATGGAACTAATAATCTCCATTTGGCTTTTCATAAAGCTTGTACTGTTCGGCATTCATAGTATGAATCCACTGTGTATATTTCCGTAACAAAAGTAACCGAATACGGTAAAGTTATAAGCCAGCAAGAGATAGAGTATAAGCTGGGGTTCATATCCCAACTGGGTCAGTAAATACATATAATCAAGCATGGCAACCAAGTTAGAAGCGCGACATGACTGGAGGGGGTTTTGCGGCTGAAGGCTCTGTCCTTCTGCCCAGTTACACCCCATGAACTGTAATTATGCCTGTACTTAAACATAATCCCATCGAGAGTATCATAGTTTTCCTAGATACATTTCTATCTTGATTTGCATGCTTGGTGGCATTCTTCTACATCAAAGCCGAGGGGTGGTGGATGGGAGTGGGGGAGGTACGGAATCGAAAAAGAGATCAATTCCAAGAGATCGTGTCTTAAAGGGTTTTGCATTTGAGAATTAAATTAAACACAATGAGATGAAACTCCCAAATCCCTGAAACTCTGAGATCAAGTCGAGGCAGAAAGAACTTGTCATTCGTAGACCTATCCCTGTAGATGAATGGATGCCATGCACACATTGGGGACACGCTGAATATACACGCATGAATTTTCACAAACTACACACATATGTGGGAACATGATCAATTACTAGACTTGGAATATAGGCCTGAACATTCAAGTGATGAATAAGATATAGGTCAGGTAACGTTCACTGAGAAGATTTAAGATCATTAACGTATATTCGTACAATCATCGATCAGATACGTAAATAAATGAGAACATTCCGGATTCAGGTTTCTTATGCAACTGAATTATATTATGAGGAAGCCCATTTCATACAAAAGACAACTGGTATAATAATAACACATTTCGAACAATTAAATTGTACACAATGAATTTCTTTATGTATTGTTCATTAGGTGGGGATTGTAAATATATTGTAGTAAACTATATTTCCACAGTATGAGTTCTCATGGAGATTGACAGATAGAAAAATCTCAAATTTCAAGGTAAATTTATTTGACGCAGCCTGACTTTCCGCTTATTTTGAGAACCGGTAAGCTGAATATTATGATTTTGCCCAAGACTTTTCCGATAAATCACTTAATTGATTCATTTTTCAAACAGGTTAATAATTTGATATATTTCTATGAAAGCTGTTCCTTCAATATTTATGCCCACTTGGAATTGACGTATATACCTGAAAAATACACCAATATCTCTATCTGTAACAAGGCAAACGGAACAGAACAAAAAATAATTCTGAGGCAATCTCATTAAAATCGAATGAAGTAGATAATATGTAAATCAAATCTCTGTCATGCTTTTGTGACGGCAATTGCAATTGAGATGTTGACCACGATTGTTCGTTATCATCAAACAGAATATGATAAGGGACTGAATAGAAGATGAAACGAACGTACTCTGGCTTTTACTTTTCAGGTCACCCTACCACAGCTTTTATCCGTAATATCACCATCAAGTATACTGGAAATGTCACTTGTTGACGTGAGGAAGATGTATATTACAATCGTGTTTAAACAGCTAATATAACTTGGTCAAACTTAAGGACACATGAATATAGAAAGATTCAGCCAAGTGACTAGCGATTAGATATAACCGATGGAAAATGTAACAGTAAAAAAACATTAAAACAATATTGAACACATCAAGTTCGAATACTTTGAGGGGTACATGCACGGTGCTTGGGTACTTCATCTTTATTTTTGTCTATGTTCGCGAACCAGCGTTATTGAATGAAAAGTACATTATCTACAAGAGAATGTTATGCTCTGTGATCAATATAACATTCTATTTTTGTGAATTCAATCAGTTTTCAGATAATACGTCAATGAATTTCATCACATTCTCGGTATTCATTGACGTTTTATTATTTTAAAACTGATTGAATTCACAAAAATAGAATGTCATATTTATCACAGAGCATAAAATTCTTTTGGAGGTGATATAATTTTCATTCAATCACACTATTTCGTGACCATAGAAAAAAATAGTGAGAATGAATTTATCTGGCACCGTGCATGTACCACCTTAACTACTTGGAACTCCCAGACGTACCGTCCATTGATAGCGGAGTTGATACAATTCATTATTGTTTGTTTGACAATAGCCAGGTCATTTGGGGGTTAATACAATTACCATTGGTATATTTTCGTGGTTTTCGGATTAAACCTAATTTTGAAAATGACCATACATTGACACATGGAAACTAATAGGTCATATTGTAAGAATGAAGAACAATGAGCAAGTCTACAATGTGTTCTTTATCTTCACGCTTGCAGCCTCTTGCAAGTCTCAGCAATCTGTATCAAGTGTCTGAGATCTTTGTAGTTTGCTCATCTATTGTCCAGCGAGAAGATATAGGTATACATGTTAATCGTCTCGACACACTTCATTGGACTCACACACTGTGGCATTTTCTTCAAAATTGAAGACATGTTGACTAAAATCTAAAATAATCTACAAACGTTGGAGTTCAAATAATCTAAAAACGTAACACTTCAGAATGAAAACAACTTTTGCGATCATTTATACAATCATCTTCAGTAAAAGTGTAAATATCACAAACGACTCAAGCTTCTATTCAATATATTTGTGAAGAGATTCAGCAAATTCGCACCACAACCCTTACATATTTACAAACTTGTCATTTGTTAAGTTTTAAGCAAACTACAAAGTTCCTTTGTTACTGTTGAGTTATGATTGACATTTTCACCCACTCACAGTAATCGAAGAGATGAGAACACTTGCTACAGATTGGTGTGACATACTATAGGTATATCATCTAATTGCCCGATATGTTTGAATGTCGAGGGGAAGCACTCGGCCAGTACACACGATGGTTTGCAATCCGCGATATTGAATCTCATTTGAATCAGCCGATTCCAAGCTGCGTCCAATTGCGTTGTTGCACGTTTCAGATCCAATCTTTGCATTTAGACAATACTTCTACAATCAAGCATTACATGAACCGATTGAGGCACGGATTGCCTCAGCAATCAATGAAAATGGATGATTGCCGTGACAAGAAGCACCAAACGGCACATTATGGCAATGGTATAAAAGTCGCAACATTTTTTCTGTATTGATCATTCATTATTGAGGGCCGATATTCGCGTTACAGTTATCTGCAATACACATGGAATGTGAAAGTTAGAGTAAAGCCCAACTATCAGAGTACAAACACAATAACAATTTACCATTCGGGACTTCCTATATAGTTCCTTTAGCCAGTTGGTAGGGCCAGCAACGGAGTTGAATCTCGTCCATTGCAAACCATCGTGCGTTGGTCGTTAAAATTTCAACAACTATGATCTATCGGATGATACCACCACAAACAATCTCAATCATGATCGAAACTGTCGTAATCCTGCCTTACATTCATTGAACATATTCTGTAAACTGTTGTCTCTAATAGGTAGGACATCAACAACTTTTTGAACGAAGAAAGCAGCTGCGAGATGGTATCCCTTTCCGTCACGTTATTTTACATGACTCTAATCAAATGTTCTAACTGGCTTGTGAATTACTTTATAATATGTCCCAAGCTGAGTCCCGAGAGAAGACTGCGAGCCTATGCCCGATATGTTGTTGGATTAGCGATCGAAACACTGTTTTTCTCGGCAATAGCCGCCATCCTTTATTGTACGTACCGGCTAGTGAAAAATCGAGGTAAGCGCACTTCCATTCTCACATTGAAACAGAGGTATTATACGTTCAATATGTTTAATAGTTCCAAAGAACGTGTCTCAGGTATAGGATGTATATGCCATCGAATCAATCTGTTCAGATCGATCCAAGCAATTGTGTAAATGTCAATAGAAATTGAAGAATATTCAACTAAATCATGCTGAAAACGTTACTCGATCGAAGAGTCTCATGACTTCTGCCAAACTGAACTGGATTTTAACACGAAATAACGAGTACTAACCAGTGTCAGAATTAAAAACTATTGACAGGCATGACTCATCAGTAAGCCACCTAGATCTTTAATTCATGAGGCAAATTGGAAAGACGTATGTTGGCGAATCAATCATTAGTATACAATTGTACTTATGAATTCACTTTTCTTTATTGCCGATGAGAATATATTTCACGGGCGCCTGAAGAGAGAATACTGGAATAAAGCATAATCGGTTGTGTGACATGGGTTTGGGTGTCCAGCCTTACCTGAACCCTTATCACATTCCATTGAGAAGTACACAAACGAGTATCTTCATTCTGGTATTCGCTCTTTAGCGTCCCCGAAATTTTATTCGTATGTTGTTGCTTTTATTCTGGATGATATGTCAGTTATCTATTTTAATATAATTCTGTTTCTTCTATCCAACCGAGCAATTGTAGTGTGATTGTTTTCATTTTCTTGATTATAATTGTATGATCATTGGTTCCAGTACTGAAACGATACGAGCAACAAGTGCCAGTTGACGACCTGAACTACGAGGACATCCAGGAGGAACTAACCAAGCCTGAGGAATATCTCCAGTTTCTTAAAGAACGAGACCTGAAAAAAAAACAGTTGATTTTCAAGATTAAAATGGAACGAGAACGCTCAATGCTGCTGCCAGTTGAACTAGCGATCCTCAGTCATGTCAGCTTCATATCGCGATTTTATCAACATCAACAGATATTCCGCGATATTAACGGCATGCTTAAAGCGGCCAATGCCATGAAGCTATCTACGAAAGGTGTATCGCTACTCGAATGGAATTCAGAAGAGAAAAGGTTCAAGATCAGGAGAGGCGAAATTCTAATGACGTTTGCCGATTTGAGAGCAAAATCGCCGGAACAAACATCGAAAGTTCCCGTCGAAAGATCCGAAACGATGATAAAAAAGAGTTTAGAAGACTTGCGTGACGATATACGGATCTATACATCACATAATGATAGCACACCCGAGACACAGTTGAACTCCGAGAACTCTCAGACAAGCGAGAGAGAAACAACTCATACAGAACCGCAGTTTGACTCGAATAACCTAATCGTCGAAACACACAGCGGCTTGCGAACGAGACGCTCCGATACGGTGTTGAGAAACCTCTGCATTAATTCAGTTGACTCGATATCTGAGAGAAGAAACAATCGAGACCGTCAGAGTAGCGAACTCAATCAACTGTTGAACCCTCCAACAACATCACGTCGACACGTACTCGAGAATACAATGATACCCTATCTATTCGCTAATAACACCGGATACCAAGCAATGGCCAGATTGGCAATTGAAGATTCCATTGGAGCTGCAACAGCCAACAGTCGACAGAGCCATGCGCCGCCTGATCATTCAGTTAACGCACCAACGAACGTACATGAGAATTTACAGGTGGTAGTCGACAGGCCAATAGAAGTATTAGAGGATGTTACCCCCCGGAACTTGAACCCCCCGGAACTAACGGAGATCGTGAGATTGAGGAACAGGCTCGCATTATGTATTAAACCAACGCCAGAAAAGTCTTCCAAGTTTGGAGAAAAAGCAAACAAAGGGACAGCAATAGAACACCATCACAGAGCTGGTACAAGTAGGCAATCCACCGGATTTAAATCATCACGGCCAGAGTCAGCGAACGCTTTGGATGATGCCGCACGAGCATATGAGATACTTAAACGAAAATCGTCGAGTAAAAAGCCCAAGATTACAAAGACGTTTGGACCAATTGATCTGAACAAGAAGAGGAAAAGAAGATTTAGAAAGCATCATTCAACTCCACAAGAGGAACAGGTTTACGAGAACTTCACCCTGGCATTTCTCGCAACACCGAGTAACGTACACGACGAAATTTATAGGTTCGAAACGGATTGGAAAAAAGAGCCTTCCGAAGCCGACTATAATCGTATTCTGGATGCGGTATTATTTGACATGACGCAGTACGGTTGATGGTCGTGGATATCGAAATTTTGTAATATTATCGTAGAATCATTAAATTTTTTGTGAAATTAATTCATGTTTTCATTAGTAGGAGTGACTAGTTGGAAGAAATGAATTCACCATCATTGATACAAATGATGTGTACGCAAAATCCCCGCAATGCGTGCAGCAAGATGTCAATTGGGGCGTTATCTGTCATTTTCCTGGATCGGTATGATCATTTGTTTGAGACTGACTGTTATTTTTCTTGAATTTTTCACAGTATATTACGATGATGAAATACACGTTTCACCACACCACTTCGACGATCGAAAAAAATGTAATAACGGCCCACAATTCTCCGTTCTCCGTAGCCTATTTTGCCAAACTATTTGTTCTGAGTAAATGGTAAAATGTATACGTTTTCTATCACTAAGCCCCGAATGGTTTCCCTTATACATTGAACTGAACGGAAGTGTTATTTTTTGAATTTATATTTCGAGATAATATAATTGGGGGCTTATCGTCAAACTTCAAGGACATCACAACTCTGAAACTAGATGTTGACGGATAATCAAGATATTTATTACTCTGATTCCAGAGAATTAACTAGGAATCGTCATCTCAATTTCAGAATTGGAATAATATATTTTGTCCTCCAGAGATTATGACTCATGACGTAGGAATTACCGATTATGTATTGAAACATGAATAGAATCGAGTAGTGTCTACGTCATGACTCAAAAAAAAGAGCTGGGTCCTGGAGGGCGCATGAATTATTTACAATTTCTACAATTGAGATGATGATTTCCAGTTTTCTCTCGAATTAGGAAAATGAATATCTTCATAATTCGTTTTACTCTAGTTTGAGGGTTGTGATGTCCTCTAACAATTGATAATCCATACAACACATTCAGACCGTATTGTATTGAAATAATTCATATATTCTAATTGTGATTGAATGATTACTTGAATTTGATTGAATTGAGTGTCCACGTGGCAGCTGTGATCGGCAACAAAATGTGTATTTATATAAATGAAAAGTTAGTTCTTTCTGACTATATCAAAGAAATAAATCTGAGTCATTTCCTACAAAACGGAAGAACAAAGTAATTGTAACAAACGTTATTTCATCGACACATTGAAAATCCTAATCTATTGTATTTTATACATATATGTAGGCCTAATAGGTGATTTAATGGCTTCACTAGTTTTCAAGTGCAGGCTCGAAACTCCAAGAGCTAATGGGAGTGGATGACGGAGACGGTCGATCGAACCAGCCAACACCACGCAACAGAAAGAGCAGAAAACTTTGTAAGAAATTTCACTTGACACATTTTTTCAAGTGGCAAAGTTTTTCAGCCTATGGACAGGGCAATGTTTTGATAACACTATTATTTGTTTCAATTCACGTCACAGCTAAGAGCTCAAGTCCGATGGTGTGATTCTGTATCACACCTTTGACGTTTTAATGATTCCTCAACTCTAAAAATATTCGTTAATTTTGTTTCTCATCTTTATGACGAAGTCTTATTGAAACGAGCAGTTACCAAAATATAATATTGGCTCAAGGTTAGAAATTCATTGAGTTATTGAAACTGATTCAGTATTCACTTTTTTCTCTCCAAAATTTATCCAAAATAAATTTTCCCGATATCTCTAAGAATTTTTCAATGGAATGATTTCGAAAAAATTCAATGAGCAGAATGATTTCAAACAAATTTCTAGGTGATGTAAAATATTCACTTCATTATACGACCGACACCACTAACTTTCTTATTGGAAGGGATAGAGCTAGAACATGCAGGAGTAGAAACTTGACAATAGAAATACAAGATACATATAAAATCTAGACAAGTTTTATTTTGAAACATTCAAATAAAAGAATGGACGATACATACCCGAGCTGATAACAGGTAGTAATATTAGTAATAGTTTTATTTATTCATTAACTCTTTCAGCCTTAAAAGGATCTATTTCAATTTTTAGAAACCATTTATATAATTTGAATTAATTCAGTGTGTAGCCATTTTTTCTCTCATATTATGTGCATTTTCTTATTTTGTTACTATTCTTTTTCTAAATAATTAATTAATCAACTACAAAACTTTTTTTTTCTAGAATTGAGCTCAATATTATCATTATTTTTCTGTACCATTCACTAATTTGTTATATTCGTTATTTTTTCTATTCTGTGTCCATAGGCAACCTTCTTCAAAAGGCAGAGTCTTTATTTTAAATGAATAAAGAATTTATATATAAGACAGAAATACTCCCAACCCTTCTCAAAACACCAAAAGGCAATCAACGGCATTTTGGTGGTCAACATGGTCTTCTGGTACATAAAAGCACTGGAAGCTGTCACAGTTGATCAGGAGGTAGCAAACAGAAGGTGAGCTATATAAGCACCCGTCACAGTCACAGTAATTACTACTGTCTTCTCATTTTGTGGAGTATGTTGTTTTCTTGAGACCGGAATTCATTCAGTTCCTCAAAGAGTCCATGGGAGTCGATTCAGCGGAATATCAGTTTGTTGGTGATAACTTTTGAATAGTATGAGATATCGAAAATCTAATAACAAGGAAAGGGATATTCTCAATACCTTCAAGATGGTATAGGTTCATTAACTATTTATCTCAAATTGCATGGTTGTCAGTCGTATACGCTCAAAAAATACCCACTTTTTGAGCGTATGCCCGACGATTAGGCAATGTGAGGTAAATATCTATTACTTACACCATCTTGAAGATATCGAAAATATCTGTGTTTCCACGTTTTTAGAATTTTGAATATCTTTTATCGTTCAAAAGTTATCGCTAAATGCTGATATTCCGCTAGATCGACTCCCATGAACTCTTTAAGGAACTCTTAAGAGTCTCATGGACTTTTAATAGTGCCTGATTACGGCACTAATAATAATTCAGTATGACAACCAAACCAACCTCCCAACACTTCAACAGTTATTCATCAGACAGATGTGATCACATGGTCACTGTTCGTTGGCGCTAGAACACCGATACCTTCCTGCCATTTCGATTATCGCGAAGATTCCAACATAACCATTCTTCATTCATAGCCTCTCTACATCTACCTTCACCTCTACATTCCCCCACGATGTTGGTACACTCTTCACGGTGGTGGCGTTTATGACGCAAGCGGGTCAGGTCATTTTTTTTTTTTTTTATATATATATTGGGTTTAACGACGCACTGTAATGACAGCGAAGGTCTATTGGCGTCGGATGGATGATTAATGGGGTGATGGGATGATGAGATGAAGGTTTCCTGGTTAATGGGAAGGATAGTGGGAAGGAAGCGGTCGTGGTCGACTTATTGTGGGAGCCATCCCGGCATTAGCCTAGACTACAGAGGGAAACCACGAAAAACCCCTGTAAAGATGGTCGGCGGCGGGGATCGAACTGGGTCCGAAGTTCCCGTCGCCTACCAGATCACAAGAAGCGAGCGTGCTAACCACTGCGCTAAATGTGCTGGTGGTCAGGTCAGGAAATGAACAATCTCACAGCGGGTACGGTCGTGTCTTTTAGTAGGCCTGTACGATTCGTCATGAAGAATAATTCCAATATCGGTCGTTGAACAATTTCGAAGGATTGAAAAGATCCCGAGCCACATAACCTTTGGCCAAAAGTATTTATATAATATTTAAAAAGTAAGCCAGACGTGGGATTCGAACCCTGCCTGCTGACATATACTAGACAGACGCCTTACCGCCCGAGCTAGCTGGACAGTAATTACTATTAAAATGAATATATGAACGATATCGTTCTGTAAGTGCTCTGTTAATTTCCTGTCATGAACCACTCGTTTTATGACTGAGCTAATTTTATTCAACATTCAACATGGCGCCATTGACTCACAATGCTGAGGATATAGAACACTGATTCGATCGGTATTTGGGAACAACTTGGTGGAATTCGGAATGAAGTATTAAACGAGCACATCGCTCTGAATAGTATAGGCCTACCCACGAACTCATTATTATTATTTCTTTATTAAATAGCTTGGAAGCCAGTTTTTTCACTAACAACAAAAATTTCTTTTTCAAAATCACTCATACACATGAAAAAACCCTCAATACAATCATAAAAATAATCGCAAAATACAGAAATTAATCATAACAGGTGATACATATTGAAATATATTGAGAGTATAATTCAAACTTCCCTTGTAAATTTTTGTCATATATTTCTTCATCCTGATCCATTCGATACACTTAGTTTTCTGGCCCATGCTGTTATTTGTCTCATATTATTATCCAATGCTAAGCTATACAATTGTGATGATTTATCATCCATCACTCTTGAAGTGAACGATGAATTTTACGTGAATTTAAAATATTCAATTACGAAAAATGAATGAGTTTAGCGAAATAGCAGTCTGCACATGAGGGCATTGTTTCGGAAATACACTCAGTATGAATAATATACATGACATAATATGTCTATCATGGATTTGTATCACTTCAAAACTTGATAAATATACCCTTTTCCCTTTTTATCAGCATATTTAATGATTTAGCAATTACCAGCAAATTTTACGCTCAACAACTTCAATTAGTTTTGAAAATCTCATTTGCAAGAAATTATTAATATTTTGCTAAATCCATAGAAAACGATTCGAACTAAAAATGTAGCACACTTCATGAACAAAATATACTTTCATTGTATCACAGAATAGAAACGTTATAGCGTAGTTCGTACATTCGTTCCAATTACAAACTACATATTCACGATTAGATTATCCTGCCCACGTATTTAATATTTAGAACAATTATTTCCGAACGTAACTGTTAATTGAATTAGCCGTTATTGCAATGTCGCGTAAGCCTGACGTTCCACCTAACTGAATGAACGTCTAGAAGTATCACTTTTCAGTGTGTATATGGCGCTGGTATCACGTCTTAAAGGCACACTATTCATCTCAACTGCTAGGCACACCTGTTACAACACGCTTTCAAGCAGATGTTGCGTACACTTGCACGTACGATATGTGGAAGGTGGATGGTAACTTCTCTTCCTGTGTGCCTGATCCTGTGCGAGGGGGATCAGGGGACACGTGAGGCGTTATGAAGGTGTTCCCCTTGCAAGGACAATACGATCCTGGATAGCGTGCGTGAGTGTCATTAACGCATGTTTCAAACAAGACATGACAGAAACGTGTGCGTGTGTCACATATTAGAGATGTTGTAGTAGGTATGCTACAGTGGGAAAAAGAAAATGAGTGGGACATTTCGGAAAACGCTACGAGATTAAAAGGTACACGAGTGGGTACAGAAACATGTATATATGTACTAACGTTATGTTTATAGATAGAATATTTGTATTACATTTGTTCATTTCATACGATACTATTGCTCACTCTACAATGCATATCATGCGTTTTTCTAAAATAAGTTTGATAAAACATTTAACCTAATGAGTGACATATTTTGTATGGGTCGTGAGGTGGGAGAAATAATATGAACATCGTGTATCTTGATAAAAAAATCTCACGTGCAGGGATGAATTACGTGAATAATTTATTGTTTTGAATGACTAGACAAATTTCAACATGGCACAGCGTAAAGCTTTTTCATTATAGAAGTATGTAGTATTTTTAAATTTTCAGTTGAAGCTATAGTATTGACATGTTAATTAAGTTGACTCAAATTGATTTGATTTGATGTCAGAGCTTAAGAAATACGACACTTTTTCATCAGATGAGCGTATAGCGATCACATACCAATACCGGGCGGGGATCGAACCAATGCCCAATTCACCCTTCCTTCCGGGCACAAGCGCGTTACCACTGAGCTATCAGTGCAAGTCACACGTGAATGGTAAATATAACTGTCAAAAAAAGGTAAGTGAGCATACAATCGTCGTTTTCAAGGTGGATCCAGATGTAGTTGAGCCTTACAAAAAAACTTCCGAAAATCGCTAAAGAGAAATATAGGCCAACTCATTATACAGTTATGTTTTTTTTGCAGAGAGCTGATAAATTCTTACAAAACGTTTTTAGGTTATGTAGTCGTCTAGATGAGATCAAGTGCAGACATCTTTGTGTGGGTGTCATTAAGCCTACCTCCATTAGGATTAAATTGTGACAACCTATAATCTAGGCCTGAATAACCTCCTCCCCACCCACTCCTGTTTTTGTTATGAATAAACGAACACAAAATATAATTGAATAGCATCTGACCACGCTTCTAGTGAGTGGGTCGTTGCTCGTGGAAGGCTACCGTTATTCCGGCTGATACCTACATTCCAAAATATCTCTCTCCAGACAGGAAACTAGCGTTCTAACCCCTTGAAACAGTGTCAAGAAGCTCAATCGGCTCATCAGACATGACAACAAGATTTAATGTATATCCATTTAATATTGCGTGACGATTCAGTATAACAAGTAGATGAACAGTCGCACGCGAGTTGGCTCTTCTAGCTTCTTAGTTGGTATGCAATGGGCTATTATAGCTTTACGGTGCGGTGGAATAGACACTTCCATTCGCATGTCACACTTTTTTTCAGGATGAGATGATATTACTGGAAGTATGGAAAGAGAATGAAGCACAAGTCAGACTGTTATATGGTCGGAGGTTTGGTAGAATAAAAGCAAGACAAAGCGAAATAGTACGGTGTGGAAAATGAATAAGGCGTGCCTCTGAATTTTGAAATATCATCTTCCTATGTGTGTATTCCATTACCATAAACTATGGATCCTATTTGCTTGATTAAAATGTGCCTATTATGTATATTTATGAGCGCATGGAGATTCGATGTAGCAAAATATCAGGTTTTGGTGATAATTTTTGGAACTGAATGATATAAAAATTCTAGTTTCGTAGAAACATATATTTTATATGGCATACATTATACATGTATGCACTATATACTGTATGGGTTACATTAGAACTGGTTCATGGTAATGTAGTATGATTTTCACAGGTATACAAGTAAAAAAAATCGTTGCAAATTGAAGTACAAAGTTCAATAAATTATATGCACCGTTTTGAATGTCATAACCAAATCGTTGTTTCTAAAAAAAAAGAATGTGTAGGCTCCGTGCTAGAGTTCTTTCTACCACCCACTCTCAAAAGGGGGATGCAATATCTATTTCCATACCACTAGCAATACCATCGAGCGTTTGCTCTATTACTCACAAGATGTATATTATTTCTGTTTTTTTTTATTCTTTATTATTTTTCTGTATTGATTTCCACACAAAATGCTACCAAACGTATCCAGAATGAATGTGTACGGTACATAGAGTTGAGAATTGAAGCTTTTGAAAATATACAAACTTCGATTTGGTGCATCGATTTCACTCGGTATGAGCACTGAACATGTAATAAAACGAAAATGATTTTCGAACGGTGAATAGCCAACCGAGAAAAATGGTCCGCATATTTTTCTCAGAGTATTGCTGGCAAATGTGTGCAATTAATAACAGTCTGTCTCTACATAATATACCATGAAAATCGCATGTAAAAGAACGACGTTACATATTGACTTTTTGACAGTATAGGCCACCAGTATTTCAGTAAGAAAGGCAACGATATTGCAAACCTAAACTGAAGTATGATGAACGAGATTAATCTAGTTTTCCTCCATCTCTAATACGTTTCACCTTAATAAGTCAGTTTCATACGAGGTAGTAGCAACAGTTGAAATATTTCCGTCCAAGAGATGCAAATACATTATCCATTAAATGTTGCTAGTAGAAGAGATTTAATAATGGTTCTTTAATGAAATCCAAGAATTATATTGTCGTAATAATACTCAGTTCGCTTATTGCCTGCGTCTCAGACTTCATTGAAATGACACTGAAGCTGGATGACTAGAATGCTCTGGCTCGAAACAATTGCATGTTGTTGATTTATTGTCACTAAAATAACAATTACGCGTATTATTTTGACGAAAAAGGGTTGGTTCTTTCACAGAGAGGAGTTATAAGTATTCCAGTGAGCCCAATCCATTCAACAAGTATATCATTGATAGAACTTGGTGTATTATTTCTGAAATTAAAATTATCACATCAATGCAATGGACATATTTACATAACACTTAATTATACAAAAAAAGCACACGTCGGCTAGGATGAAAGTAGAAAAAAAGTTAATTGACAACAATGTACAGTACATTTGTCCTCATTTTGAAAATACATACATCGAGCAATTGTGAAAAATGCATCATCTTCCAAACGTCGTACCATTTCCCGAGGCCACAAACTAGTGTGCCTGAGTTTCAGTAGCAATGCTCTACCAATTCATTGTCAGAAATATTTGCTCAAACATTCAGTATATATACTTCGAAACGTTCATGAAAACCGCAGTTAAAAACCTCCTTAATCCTCTGTGATCTGACCTATTAATGATGATCTACACTCCTGAAGATGACAGGTGGAACGCCGTTCAAAATTGGTAGACCTACTCAATTGTACACTTGGTTCTACCGTATGAAATCGGTTTACTATACAATATATATATATATATATATATATATATATATATATATATATATATATATATATATATATATATATATATATATGTATGTATATATTCCAAAATATATATAAATGGTACACAAATATAGATAAATCCTAAATCGCAAAGCGTATACAATAATAACGCGCATTCCTTCTCATCCCCAATAAAATGTGATGCGCATTTAAAAATAAAATGGCTCCTATATAAGAGTATTGGAAAATATAAAATGGTTTATAAAATCTCAATTCTCATTGAAAAATCCATTTATCATATGAGTGAAAAAGACTTTTCACCGACGTATTTCTAGTGTCTGGGCACAGCATCCCAACAACACAGAGTACATGAGTGGGCAGAGAAGATATAAGAAGCATTGCTACGAGATACGGGGTTAAGAGGGAGTGGAGAGGGGGTAGGATAAGTATATAAAAATCCAATAAGATTCAGGTTTGCTGACTCAAGTAGAACTGCCTATTTGACTCGATATTTTCCCTCTCTGTCATACCAGGAGGAAAGACGAGTCGTCAACCGAGTCGAGCCGAGCTATACTCTAATCTGCATGGGAGTAGGAACATTTGTGTACTAGTGAACCTAAGCTTTGTTTCGAACTCTCTATTCTATTACAGGAACAGAGAACACACCCTGTGTGCATATATATATATATATATATATATATATATATATATATATATATATATATATATATATATATATATATATATATATATATATATATGACAAGCAAGCGGATTAGGTGACAGACAAACTAGGCCAAGCAATGAGCATCCAATCCAACCAATCACATTCGTACAGCAAACAATATGTTCACTTCTTGCAGACAAAGATGAGCATGGACCATGATCGCATGTAGAGAGGGATAATGCTAGTTATGTATTGGTCACCATTGATAGCAAATATAATTACTAAATCAAACAGAGAATAGTACAGGTATAGAATATAAAACACATTTATTGATTATATTCTCGACTTATTTTTATAGCCGAAATCAAATTGTTTCATACGACTCTACTCTTGTACACATCTGCACGATGAGTTTCACGCGTGGAATAAACATTTAATTCAATCGAACGTATTTTCTATGATCAATATGTAGGGAAAAAATCCTATGCTCATAGTTATTGCTCGATAAAACGCATGAATGAAAAGTATATTCCATTTTAAACAGATGAGATTCACAGTACACCACGAAAACAGAATCACCGCTCAAATGAGATTTATTTCTCCATCACCATCACTCGAAAATCTATTTTGAATGATTTCGTACGGAACATAGTAGACATTTCGCATAGAATGAATAATAAATAATATAATCACGAATATAGTCCCAACTCTCATATTAGGAGCGTCAGACGTCGACTACTAGTGAATTCAACAACCGTATCATAGAAATCCACTTAATATTCGTATATTGTTCCGGACACAAGTGCGTAGTTACATGGCAGCATGTCATCAAACATTATGCTACCACAGATATAGTTTAGAAACCTACAACTTGGACAAGCAACATTTCGGATGAAAAATACTAACACAATCTATCATTCAAATTAATTCGATGTAAAGTGACAGATAAGAGATTGGCATTTCAGGAAATAAGCCCACACTGCTGCTTCAATGAAAAGCATCACTCAACACAGAAACATTAATTTATTCACGTGAATAACTTGTCGATTAGTGGTGCATGTATGATTCTATAGAAAATAAATTTTTAAAGAATGTTTCATGAAATTTGGTATAACTTCAATTATTAAGGATATAGTATTGAGCGTATTACGCGATTCAATTATCATTCTTAGAAATCATTTATACAGTCAAAATAAGCTTCATTATTTCAGTCTCAATTTAGCTTCATCTTCAAAATTCTATTTTTTTGTGTGTTCTTATCAATTTTAAATTTAAATTTAATTGTTATTCTTTTTCTAACAAGGCAATCCAATGTACATGGGCAGAGATCTGCATAAAGATTTTTATTTAACCATCAGAACGATAGTATATTTTGACGAACCTCACATTTCTTATACATTATTCGAATCATTCTCATAAACAATTAAATACTTCGATCATGGGTGAATAATGTTCGCCCTCCTCTAAAATTTATCTTATTATTTCGAAATCAGCATTTCATAATTCCATTTCCATAACAGCACAATACACTGAATTACTTTTGAATGCCTACTGGTCAACACGGACGTTTTAAGGTGTCATCCACATCTTGAAATGTCCAATTTTCATATTATTCAATTTTTTGGTTTTATATCTTCTAATTACTCGTTACCTGCAGTATTCTTATCTTTCTTATAATTTGATAATACCTTCGATGGTTATTTTTATGAAAGTTCTAACGTATCTCAACTCATGTCACTTTTTTATCGTTTCAGGTTACTTTGACTGGATTTATCTCAGAGCTGGTTTTCCTGCTTTCAATAGTTTGTGAAAAAAAAAATCTGTTTGTGAGCTTGTAATCGAATGATTTTTGGTTGTTAGAAAGGTTAATACAATGCATGATTTGGATTTAAACAATCAATGCCAGTTTAAAATTGTACTCTTTATCATATCTCACAAAAAAAGCACTGTCTGTAATTGAAAGAAAACTGATCGAATATGTGTATAATACTAGTAATTATTTCATAATTTCTCCTATTCTTGTCCAGAACATCAACCATGTCAATTGTATCACAGAAAATGATCAAATTATTGGATGGGCCAACAGGTCTACAAAATGATGCTATAAGTGAAAACTATTTATCAATTTTCACTAATTCTCAACAATGGGTTTTTATTATTCAGGTAAATTTGTCATGCTCGGTACCAACTATAATTTTGCACATTGCTTCCCGAAAATGGTAATTTCTAATGAATATACATTAAATCTATCTAAAAGAAGCACCTGACGTATGGAATTATTATCCTAAAAACAAAAACCCCCCCCCCCCCCCCCAAAAGTATGAAATTACAAAACACGGAACACAGCCAGCGCCATCTTTGGTTGTCCTAACAAAGGTTATACATCAACATCAACAACTAACTTAACCACTTAACCATTAACCCTAACAAAGTTTATGCATCAACATTAACCACTAACCCCAACCATTTGATCGAGAAACACAAAATTACCATTATTTATTTTTTATAATTCCAATTTTGTACTATTTGTACTATAATTTTTGTGAGTACAAAATTTCCCAAATATCCGGGAGTAGATGCCACCTTGAAAAGCAAGTGAAATCTGAATGTGAAGAGAATCAAGAGATTATATGATGGTATGAGCTAGCAAACGACGAGTATTCACAAAGTATATTATTTATTTATTCAATGTAGTTTCCTGCCAGAGAGCAGGAAGGCTGGCGTGATACTACGGAAAAGATGCCCTCTTCAGCCAGGGTGTAGACATAATAAACAGCGTTATGAGCAAGTAATATACTCGTTATGAAATTGTAAGCAGAGTAAAAATGAAAATAGAAATCAAATATTCGAAAAGTTGGGATTCAATTCTTGAATATGAATAACTTTCAGTATATACAGTTTGAAATCTCTCAACTCAATTGGAATTTTCGTCTGGTCTGCTATTGCTTCATTTAATTTCATGTTGCTTGAACATTGCTCGTTAATATGTATACTGTTTATTTTTTACTAAAGCATCACGTGTAGGGGAGGGGGGGGGGATCTGATCATCATCTCATTGCCTGGTATCTGGTAAATAGAAAATTGTATATGAAAAAGATACACTTTCCGTGTTATGAACTTCGAATCTTGTTCTCAATGACGTGAACATTATTTGTTTTTTTAATGAATATCTTTCAGAAATGTGTATCTGGGTTAATGATGAATGTATGATCACGATGATCTGAATTATATAATAAGTTGTCGATTCAATCGACTTAGTTAAGCCGGACTCGTCATTCTCCCGTACCACAGATTGATGCATTTTCCCATACAGTTACTATATTGAGCACGATCCAGTTCCCACCGACTGCGATCAACTGGGGTCGAACCTGGCACAGTGCCTGCAACTTCTTTTCAAACCAAGTTATTCAATCACAATTCGCTGTCGGCAAGAATCAACACCTCTTCACAAGAATAACTGCACCGACGATTTTTCACAAGTTTTGTATCATTCAACGCATATGTAAATGAGTATACACGGAACACAAAGTATACGCAAAACCTAACAGGGTTTATTTGTGGGATGATTATAATTAAAAAATGTAGAAAGGAATTCTAAAAGAATTCTGGAGAATGGAAGCGTTAGTGTTGAATTGTTATTAATTAAAGAGCGAATGGAAATTTTTCAAATTGTTGAAATGTATTATTTTGAACATTTTTGAAATATTTTCATCAATACGCAAGTCTCATACATTGATTTCATCGTTCTATATTCAGGCTTACGTACTGGTATGATATAAGTGTCAACATTTCGAGTCGCGTTGTATCATTGGTTGTATGAAATGAGCTATTGAAAGTAGATAACTCGGATTTCGCCAGCTCACTAACTTACACTTTGAAATAGAGTAGTTGATATCGCTGACAGAGGCGGCGGTGCCCTAACATTATTGAGGGGTCAAGATTGATAAAGTTGTCAAGTCAGATGAGCCATATTGACGTGATTCTAAGGATATTCAGGGAATGAGGGGACGGGGGAGCGCAATTGATTGATAGGCCTAATTGCAAGTCCTATAGATGTTCGATGTATTCACCTTTTTCTTTTTTTAATAACATCGAAACCTGATACAAAATCATAGGTTGACCAATATGGACCTCGTTGCAGAAATAATAAACTACACATTATTACCAGTGCACATTCGAAACGAGGAAAAATAGGTTTTCGTAATATATAACCCATTCTATTTCGATTATACATATTATTTACATATAAAATACTTATTATATTAACTTAATTCAATTGAGAGTGGGCCTACTGAAATAATTTCTTTCAACTTGAATTATCAATTGTATCAATTGAGGGATCAGTGATTATAGTTAGGCCTACCACACAATTATTGGGGGGACAACCACCCCCCTGACCCCCCCAGGCTCCACCGCCCATGATCGCTGACAAGCCAGCACGTTGGTCTATCACTAGGGAAACGCCGAGTGAGTCGCTAAGAGGTGCGCGTCTGCATAGAGAAGAAAATGAGGAATTTTAGCGAGGAATAGTACTCACAAGCGCGGCTGAAATAATAATCGAACAGAAAATGCACAGAAATATATACCAATATTGGCTGCCCTCGTTGGCTCAGTCAGCTGAGGCACGCTTCAGAAACTGGTCACCGTTGGAATTGAGTTCGAATCGAATAGTAAGCGTCATTCCACCTGATATCACTTCTTAGTTACATAATAATACCTGATCACCTGATCATTCGCACCCCCGTATAACCTAGCTATTGGTGGGGTCGTTACGCAAACAATAATCAATCAATGGACCGATATTGTTCTCACATAGGTCATCATTATAACTTTCCAAATTTTGCAACACCATGTTTTCCGAATTATTTCAACCGGGCCACACTATAGGGAAGTAGCTTGCAACTGTATTTTTTCTCAAAAAGTGAGATCAATGTAAATTGTCATCAAACTAATCGGCTCTATTCTAGTGAATGACTTATATTAGGACAAATGTTGAACTAGGGAGGGTTCTACGATTAGATTGTGAGGACACAGAATCAAAGACCTCATCAAACATCGAAACATAGAACATAGAATCATAGCGAACATAGAACTTTAGATCAATTCGAATCACTTACCAAAGAGCACCTAATAGTTTTTATTCTGTGCAAGAGTTTGTTGATGCTGGATTTCAGTAAATACATATCACTTATTGAACAGTAATTCGTTTTTTGTTTTTTTCTTATTCAACTGATCATCCATAGTATCTGTTATCTATATCTATGTATCAAAGTTTCTATATTGTTCCATAAGTGATGAAAATAATTCCGATTCGATTGATTTATCTCGATTTCGTATTATTTGCTGTACTACTTGTTTGGTGTACTGTAATAACTAATTTATTGATAATTCATAAATGATGACTTACTGCTATACTAAATCATCTGATGGTATCTATAAGTTTGATTGTAATATATGTAAATTGTTTACCGATTTCCTCGGAAGAGAGTTGAAGGAATAAATACTACTACTACTGAATTAAAAAATCCTACCTTTCACTTGTAGGCCATTGTGGAATTGATTTGATTCGCCACAGACACATTACATTGAATGGATATTGCAAACTGTATGATCGTGCATCACGCGCAGTAACATGACTCGTATCATCTCCATCTCCAGTTATTATCTTGTTGTCCAATTGATCGTGGTAACTGTATCAAACACAAGAAAATACGGCTCCTCCACCGTTAGAGCACAATATCCTTCGCTCAGTTAGCTGGGTGACAAATACAATAGTTTTGATTGTGTAGAGACGGAAGATATAGGGCCTTCTACCCAGATATACCATTTCAATATCAATTTATCCGTTTATTTCATGGAAAAGTAACATTTTACAGATTTGAAAAGTACATGTTATGAAATTAGTCAATAAATAATACATTTCAGTCAGGCTATAATTAAATCAGGAAAAACAAATTAATAATTGGAACGTCGATTTCATGAAAAATGGAATTGATTCAAGTTATTCACAGTTTTATGAAATTACAATCACAATGGAAAAACTGTGATGTGTTATTGACTGAGTGATAAGTACTCTCCCACTGAATAAGGACATATTTCAATCAAATGATTGTTCTGTTCATGTTTATAGCAATCGGTTCCAGGTATGGATTTCATTTATGGGGGCAAGTTATTATACAGAACGGTTCCTGAGTAGATTGGGTTTTTTTCACATAGCTTCAAGTTATAGCCTTCATGCAATGTCCGAATAGGGACTAATAATACCAACCCCACTTTCACCCCGACTACGTCATCGCTTTTACCCCCACTACGTCATCGCCAAACTCTTCTACAGTGCAGTTCTCTAGATAGCGCTACAGGTAAGCTGAATTGTCCTGCTGCCCAGCAGTACCAGAGCAGTTCCTTCAGTGACGAGCATATAGGGGGGCGCTGAAAGAGCGTATAACGGAATAAAGTCGACTCGATGGTGTGACAAGGGCTTTGAGGTACTTTTCAATGGATGGTTGTGAAATGTGGTCAGATTGGACACTCAAACCCATGTCTCACAAACGAGTCGACTTTATTCCGATATACGTTCTTCAGGCGCCTCTAGGATAAGTACTGATTGCAGACGATTCATATTGTATTTGTAGCGGATATCTATCGGAAGGGGGTTGAGGGGGAACGGATAATTGGACCAGGAATGTCAGAATGTGATCTAAACCGTGGCCTCTGCGGGTAGCAAACATCTTACGCACACAAAACCGAAACATTGATTACAATCTTGGAATGTCGTAAATATGTCACCTGTCAACGCTTGCGTATAGTGGGCCCAAGTTATGAGTGGGCGAGGGATAAAGGTGTACAAGGCCTATTGCATTACGAAATGATAGGATTTTATTTTATGGTGTAATTTTTGGACAGCAATATCTTGGCAACGGTTTGGCGGATCTACATGAGGCAAACACTGAATCGCTCGTCGCGAAACAGGAATCACTCAATGAGGAAAGTTAGACAAATTACCAGAAAATATTCGATACTTCGACCTGCCAGCAGACTATGCGAATAATGAGGATGTTACGCACTAAGGAGAATCGACGTGAACGGCTTATCGTAAATATGTCAGTGCAGATATGGGGTGCTGCCGGGTGGTGGGTATCCGGGGGATACGGTCAAAGGGGAGGCGGAAGGGGGTTCAAGGGGATGGGGGTCGAGGGGGAAAGGAGGGAGGGGGTCGAGGGGGATGAGAGGCCGAATATTGCGTGGCCGTTCTGCACCACCGTGGCACTTTATCGCGCGCTTACCTGTGGAGTAGGCCTTATTGCAACGACCAGGTGTACGCTATATTGGTGCTAATACAATGTAAGGATAGAAAAACGCCAATTGAGAAACTATGAGGGATCTTTGACCAATCTCTGCTACTTGATGTTTGAATTGCTGATCGTGTTCCACATGTATGGATTTTTGCTCCTATTCTGAGTACATTCTAAATTATGTATATCATGCGCTACATATAGAGTGAAACGATAGTGACGAAATAGATCAAGCAAGTTATACGGCTGTACTGTTTACGAATTTGTTTATTTGACCTGAAATCCTGACACTGAGTACCTCTAGTTTGTTCCCAAGAGGTTACTCGCGCTGCCTCAAGTGAACTGCGAATACTCCATAAGTTGAATTCATCGACTGTCCACCAACATCTCCCTCGACACAGCCCTTATGTGGCTGACGCGCATCCCTCTTCTGCTCTTTACCGTGCAGTACAGCTCTCTCCTTACTATTGGTGGTGCTCGAACTCTTACTCAGGCATGGTACCTAGGTGATGTAATAGAATATAGCTATGTACGCCTTCGCTGCTTAGCCCCATGTTACGCAGGACGAAATTCCAACTACTGGGTGTATACCTATAAATATTGTCCTTTGACGCGCGGAGGAGGAAGGGAGGGAGAGGGGGGATGGGAACGACGACGACTAATGATGTATAATAATGTAAATCCAGTAATCCGCTATGCTCTATCTTCAGTGTCTAGTACCAAATCCTAGCTTCCTGACGAAGCGAACAGTATCTCAACTGAATCAAGCAGGGAGTTGATTAATCGGTAGGTTTCTTCAAGCTAAACAAGTAGGAACAACAGGTCATGAACGAAGTGATAAACACTAACTAGTTAGCGTCGATACAAAAGTAGATAAGCTTTTGACAAACAACTATAATTTTTCTACAATGAAGGGCTTGAAAAATATCAAACTGCGTTTAAAATAACGCACTGCAATGGTGGTCAAGATACTGGCGTGAATGAATGAAGTGATTAATGAGCTGCTATTTCATTAGATGTTTCGAATGGCATGAAGAGGAAGCGCTCGTGGTCTGTTGTGAAGGAGCCAACCCAGAATGCACACTACTGACTAAGGGAAACTACGAAAAACCTCGGCCTGTTCGACGATCAATCGAGCCCCGGTCGCTAGAATTTTTCTGCAAGTCGGTTTTTTAATGGGCCTAAAAGTGACCAATAACAACACCGAGATTTGTAACGGCATGACTCAGTTACTATGTGCTACGATATAATATAGTAACAAATACCTAGAGTATAAGTCGCTCTGGCGTTTTTGGTACAATTGCTGCTTCACACGCTGGGGGTTCATGAATCGAATCCCAGTGCAATCACTTTTTTTTTAAACAAAATAACTATCAAATGTTTTTTTCTCGAGAGCAGGGTTATTGTGAAAGTCCGTGTTTTTTCTAATTTGACCACAGAAACAAAAATACCTGGATAATTTTTCTGATTCCCAATTATTGTTTTTTGTCCCAAATTAAAACCGACTTCCACAAAAATGATCGCACCCCAGTCACACATCGAGCAGGCACGTCACTGGTCCTCCCGAACCTTTTTGGGGCGAGTCATTTCCCGAGAAGATTTGGAAAAATTACAAGTCCACCAAATAGGTTAACTCAATCTGTCAAACGTTGAGATAATGGATCACTTTTCAGTTTTCAATCATGCATAACGTTAAAGACAACTCCATACGGGTGAAAAACAGACACCATGTACATTCAAATATGCGAAGTGTGAGACGAAGACGTAGAAAATGATTTACTTGAGGTATGATAATATACCTTTTCTGAATCATATAACTCGTCGGAATAATAAGTACATTCTAAACTAAAAAGTATGAACAGTGACAAAAGTTTCAAAGAAATATGTATTTGCATACATACATTTATACACGAAACAAAGCGAGGCTTTTACTCATCTTACATTCATTTTTATTTATTGAAATTAGTGACCAAAATGTATAAAATTTAAAAAGTCAGCCAAGTGGGAAATCTAATTATTGTCCTACACATTTCTAGCCCCGTACTCCACCATCTGACCAAACTAAAAGTCGGCTCGGTGCACGACTACATCGCGGTAAATTATCTAAAGAGAACTCAAAATCGATTTTCGTCTCGAATATTTTTATATTCGATTATTATCACCCTCAAACGCACTTCCAATTATGAATCATTTCCATAACTGATTGTTACTTTTACTAGAAACAATTCACGATTTTTACAAAATTTATAATTGAGAAGCCTGATGTTTGTACCCGTTAACCGATCATGCTGTTACGGTAACTAGCCATCATTCAACTTGTGCCAAGTCACTCAAGATATTTGGACTTTTCTCGTGTTCTGTGGACAATTTTTGTCTATCAATATATATTGTTGAAAGCATGCGATTTCCAGAGGTTGGTTCCATCAAACTGTACAACACTGCAGACTGCAGTAATGAATATTCGCTCATGCCCTCGATTGCCTGCCTGTGTGCCTGATTGCATTATGCCTGCCAGACTAGCATATGCACGGTAGATGGTTTTAGCTGGAAAGAGAGAGAGAGGAAGAGAGAGAGAGCGAGAGAGAGAGAGAGAGAGAGAGAGAGAGAGAGAGAGAGAGAGAGAGAGAGAGAAAGAGAGAGAGAGAGGGTGGTTGCAAAGGGGTTAGTTGCAACACAATACACGATATTTCTTAGAGAGTAAACAATTAATCTGCGCCAAGGTTAAGATTCGAGGATTAAATGCTCTAATCCATGCCTAAGCTATACTGAGGGGAAACACAGTTAACAGGGGCTCAGAATTAATGACTTTCCCGAAATCAGAACACTAACACGAAATCGTCACTATAGCGAATAGCCGTATTGTTGATCGACTCATATGAAATTGTCACAGTGTTGTGTGAATATGTAAACTTGAGTCGAAAACTTGAACAACTTCATCACTTCCGTGAATGAAACCTGATTTTATTGCTAACTGTAATAAAGGTATTCCACTGAGGAGAGTAGACCCCAGACATAACTTGACTTGTAGATTAGCATCCGACAGCATTGAAATCCATTGCTAGCACAAATCTCCACTACCTTCCTACACCTAGCATGATTGTTATTCGTCTGGGTGAATATCAAATAGAGTTGAGAATGGTTTAGAAACTTTAAATCTCTACATACACTTACATCGACAAGTAACATATACACATAAGTCAATACTACTATATGATATAAACCTTACAATTGATTTCTTTTATCAGATGATATGTTAGACTTTTTATACTTTGACTTTATAGTTATTTCACTTTCAACTCCCTTTCGGAACAAGCAAGCAAGCTTTCGTCTATATGTGCAACTTCTGAAAGTGTTTTTTTTCGTGGCTGCGTCAGGTTTTCTGTTGGGGGTGATGTGTGGGAAGGGGGGGTGGTTGAAGATTGCGCCACAGTGAGGCAGGCCTACCCACTTACTATACTCTTTACTTTCAAGAAGCAGCTTTTTTATACCGACTCACAGTGAAATACAATGACTAGAATTTATTCAGCAATAGTTCCTAGCCCATACAGTCCAACCGTAAAAAAATGAGAGCATATAAGAAAATGTCATAATAAACCCCATTAAGGGAAACTTTGGCACACTTTAAAAAAAATACTGCATAGCCTTTCACACAATCAGAGCACAAACTTTCATTCAAATTTCCGCACTCTCTCAAGAGTTTTGATTCACTTTTATTGGTTTTTAGAACGAGAAATGTTAATAAATGAGAGGAACTAGTTCCTACCTGATACTCGGGGTGGCCATAAAACAAACGAAAAGAGAAAGAATAAATGTGGGTAATAAGAACGAGACAGAGGAACTCTATGAGACGTCTCTACTACATGGCACAAGTTACTTTCTATTTGATATGTGAACCTAGTCAGCACAAAGTGAAAAAATATATACATGTACACCCTACATCTGTATCTCTCACTCTCTCTCTCTCTCTCTCTCTATATATATATATATATATATATATATATATATATATATATATATATATATATATATATATATATATATATATATATATATATATATATATATATATATATATATATATATATATATATATATATATATATATATATATATATATATATATATAAATTTGAATATATATTTGTATGTTGAAAAAAATTACTATTTATGTATAATTGAAGTCGTTTTTCAATAAGAAACACCCAATAGGCCTAGGCCCACAATATACACACTAAGTATACTTGAATATAATGTCAGTATATATTCATAGTATATGGTATATTTTAATATATAAAAGTCTGCTGTCACTTTTCACTATGTGTGTGTTTGTATATACCCTGAGTCAAGTGACACCAGACCAAACCCACATTCAGGAGACCGGGACTCGATTCCCGCCATGATCAACCATCTTGACAGGGACTTTTCGCGGTTTCCCTCTGTTGTTCAGGTCAATACTGGGATGGTTTCCTAGAAACAGGCCGCGACCGCATCACACCCATCACATGGTCTACATTCATTTTTGCAGTACATACGAATGGTCATATTGTACTCTATCTATAATTTGCTATACAAATTATATATTTGAGAAACTGAGAAATTATGTGATTTTTATGGGTCATTTCATGACGACCTTCTGAGCGTATATTCTCCCTATTTTGCCTATTGGTATCATCACAGTTCATAAACGTAGTTTCAATTAATTTTCATTTGGAAATTAATCTATAAAATATAGATTGCAGCAGATGTTACATCGTACATGTAATGAAAGTTTTCAAAAACTGCACGTCAATAAAATATGATGAACATCACAATAATATTAGCTGTAAATTCGATATTGAAGAATTCGAATGATTAACCTTGTATTTAGTGATGTCATACATAATAGCATATATAGACCATAGTAGGAATGTGCCGGAAATATTGTCACAAAAGTGGATAAAATTAGGTATACAAATATACATTTTAGTTATGCGAAGTTTCCAAATTTTAGAGAAATTAAAACTACTCTAATATATCAGTCCGGATTTACAGTACAAGAACAACGAGTAGTATAAAATATGTACGAGCCAACAGATTAAATTACCTCGTTTTTTGTTTTTAACCTGTTGGTATAACTTCCAGAGTAGTTTATCAACAGTGTAAGCTCGGCTCCCAGCTTTACATGTATTTTATTTCTTTTCTTGGTTCGTTCTTTTTTCGCAACATCACATTATGCTAGAAGAAAAGAATAGCATCAGCAGCTAACAACTTTACCAGGCATAATAAAGTCTATTGCCTGTAACACGTTACACTGAAGTCTTGTATAGCCATCAACTATCATCACCATAAAGCAAACATTATTGCACTATTATAACATGATAAAAACACAGAAATTAGAACGTGAAAGCGTGGTAAATCGAACATAGCATGTATTCCTTTTTTGATCCAACTCATCATTCTCATTTATAATATTTACAACTGTATTCAAAGCAAAAGTTTCGATTGGGAAATTTATTTGAATGAGACATAGTGGAGATGATCGTACGCTCACGGAGCTTTGACTCTGTGGTTTTTCACTTTTGTTTGTTTGTTTGTTTGTACGCACCGCACAGTTCAAACGGTTTGACTGAATGACATGAAACTTTTCTGGATATTAGCGCTAGTTTCTCAATGGTCGAGTTATATGAATGTATAGGTGGTACTACTTGAATCTGGGTGCTCGCTTAGCTAACATGCACTTTTGAAAAACCCCACTAGATCAAACCGAGCGTGAAAACATATTCCCTTAAATGTGGAAGAATTCAGTATGTTATTTGTGAGAATATGTGGCTAACAGAAGCATTGTCTGTGTATCAAATTATTCTTAATTCAACTTGCTGTGCAGTTTTCAGTATTACAAGTACCAAATTATTTATATATATATATATATATATATATATATATATATATATATATATACAATAAGGAAAAGTTTGTCTTATACACATGAGTTTGCTTGGACAACACAGAATAAAAATCAATTGATTAAAATATGAAAAATGACCATAATATAATATTTGAAAGAGTAATAAAATAACAATAGAATGAGAAACAAAATATGAGTTAATTTAAATCTGGGAATAGTTGTGATAAAAATGGAAAAATAATAATGATAACTGAAGAAAGGAAAAAGTGAATAAATACAGCTACGATAAAGGAAAAAAGTGAATAAATACAGCTACGATAAAGGAAAAAAGTAAATAAATACAGCCAACAATATTTGAATGAGACAACAAAGAAAGAAAAATAAGATATGAAATCACATGCGGAAAAAAATCAATGCTGAAGGCTGTGAAGATGATGTCTTAGAATTTGTAAAGATCCTCGAAGGGCAAGTGAAACAATATCATTAGATTCTCTGCGTATCGACGTATGACGTTTTTACATTCAATGGGCACAACATTCAAATATCACGCATATGAAACTCCGCTTATAAGCGTCCGAAAAAAATAGACATCTAATATACGTCGGAAAATATCTGCGCACAATGTCTGAACATTGCAATGTTGTCGCACTTATTATAAACCTAATGTTTGCCAAGATTCAGAGAGTTCTCACTTGGGTGAGGGGGCGGGAGGTGAAACAACGTGAACTTCCCTTAAAACCCACGCCCCCAATTATCGACGCAATCATGTCGGGAACTATCCGAGCACTAATTTTGAAACTTTCCATCAAAGTAGCACCAATTCAGCACTCAATCATGACCTAAATCTAGATACAGAGCCAAGTTGAAGGTCTGTGGGAAGGTGAGAGGTTCACTGACTCCTCAAACATCTGTCAAGAACTCAATTAAAAAATTATTTATAATAAAGGATAATAGTTCGTCATTTGGCTACACGTGAATAAAGGCAAAGTAAATAGTGTTTTGCTACAGTTTTGATGAAACCAGTTTGCCATAAAACCAGCACGGTATACCAGGTAACTTTCGTCCTGGACCCCTATTCCTGAGATGAATGAGATGTGAGAAAAATCAGTGAGAAAACTATCTCATATAATAATGACATATTTCATCTCATATTTCATGTGAGATACTCGTTTTCTAACTCATTTGTATTTTTCTCACATCTCATTTATCTCAGAAAACTATCTCATATAATAATTACATATTCCATCTCATATTTTATGTGAGATACTCGTTTCCTCACTCATTTTTATCTTCTCACATCTCATTTATCTCAGGAATGGGGGTCCTGATGTTATTCTGCGAATGTAAAATGTATATATATCACTCAGTAATTTATTGGTGGAGGAGCCAAGTCCATCTATCACAACTACGATACGCACGATCGGAATCAAAACAAAGATAATCACGTTCACGTCTAACCTGCTTAATGTCCTTAAGAATATCCTGACTGCGTGGACTTCCTTATAACTCCGGTTTAAATTAATTACTCTCCCTCTCTATTCATTGGTCTGTCATCAACGGCAAAAGCCCGTTGCCGGTCGTGTGGAGGACTTGATGTTGGAGTAAGGCTGTGGGGAGGAAGGGGGGGGGGGAGGAGAGGTTGAGATCTAACTTCTGAACTCTAGTGACTTGCCCTTCACAATCTAATTCTAAAACCCTTCCTTCCTGCCTTTCCTTGCCGCCCTACGCCAGTGTTCCTAAACCACAGCCCCCCTCTCTCTCCCCCCCCCCCCCCTAGTCTGTAACCATGTCTGCTAACGACAACCGAATACACCGCACCACCCCGTTCACTCCATACATGAAGTCATGCTACATGGATTGCATGTACAGTGTACACTGTAAACTGTTGTCTAGCATGACTTCAGTGGGCTCGTGTATTTGTTGAAAGTGGTGGTGGCAGTAGTTACTATGTGACAGTATGCAAAGTATTACTAATTTGGTGTAAAATGAATTACTAAGTATGATGAATTTAATGAGATTAACAACTTCAATTGGATCAGTGGAATTACTCAAATCTGGATGAATAGATGAACTTTGAGTGGAGAGTTTGAAAATTGAACACAAATCACTTTGTACGTTCCAAATGTTATCTGCCGGAATTTCTACAAACTAACAACAGTGCCATTTTGATTCTGTTTTGAATTGAGGGTCTTTTCGTCTAGCACGCATATCTGAAATGGAAGAGTCTGAATGAGAAAAACGAGGATAACGAAGAACGACAAACGGAAAGAGATTAGAGGTCGAGTCAACTTGGACCAACCGGAAATACGTAAACTACTCGATTTCTAAATATGCAATCCGATTGTCGTGGCAGTAAAATGGGTGTGAATCACATCCTTGAGACGGAAGAGCCTAAACTATCACTCGATGTAGACCCTATGTCAATCAAAAATCGTCTGTTTTAAGTCACTGTGTGGATTTATTCGTGAGATTAGTGCGACTGAAAGTGTGATAAGAGGTGGAAACTGAACAAGTAACTCGACCCAGGTTTTAATTCAACAAGGCGCCATGTGTATCAAGCTATGAATGCTGGATTAAAATAGGAACACTTTTCAATTGGTTGATGTGTGTACCTCTGTGTAGACAGGAACACACAAAATAAGCAAACAATACGCATATTTTTTTCAAAAACATCGAAACTGGACACGAAATCATTGTTTTCAAAAAGGCCATGGATGAAAGATAGGGTCGTTTGAACGGGGCACCACAAGCGCGATCTCACCACCCCAGAGAAATAGTTGGATATGATATAGCTCTTTCAACAAACAATACATATCAAGGCTCAGGGCTGTAAAACAGGAATAATCAGGAATGATTGTAATAATCTCAGGGCTGGAAAACAGTTCAATCATTCACAGCGGAGAGAAAAAATCGAGAACCGTCCAATTATCATAATCTTATTATTATTTTTACTCTTAATAGTTACTTTTTTCTTCTTTTTTCTCTTTTCTTGTATCTATCACAAAATGGATGATTTCGTTCCGATTTTTTCTGTTTTCTTTTTTTTTTTTCTGATTTTATTCGTTTTTTTCAATAAAACGCCACAGACGTCGATTTTGTTCATGTGAGTAAAGTGGGACCGACAATAATCTCATAGAATGAAATACATGAGAGAGTTTGAGAACAGCATGTGATTACAAAAGATGGCTGGTCCACGGTGGTACTAGAAAGGTGGCGGTGGTGCCATGCCTAGCGGTGCTAGCATTCAGCCCAAGTACCGCAACCACATGCTCTGCAGGCTTCGGTCACGACTCGATGTCTAGTGGATAGTAAATACGAGCAGTCAAAGTAAAAGACGTTTGAGCCAATAGACGAGTTCGCTGATAAGATTGGAGTACGTTTCGTTTCAGCTGATACATTATTTCCAATCATAGCACTCATGATATATATATATATATATATATATATATATATATATATATATATATATATATACTGCTAGAGAATAAACACTCCACCTCTTTCTATTGATTCAAAATTCTCATCATAAGAACCGATTATTTGCGATCCCGTATACTATTACTGAAGATTTATTCCTGCATTTCAATTTTTTTTTATCATTTTCAACCTCCTATAGGCACTGAATATTATTGAGATGGTAAAGAACTGTATTTTGTGGGATCATGTGCGATCTAGACCTATGGTCTAGTCCCTTATTTATTCACATCGAGTTTACCGACTCACAATAATGATATCTATATTGTCGTCGGTTGAATGAAGACTATAATGATATAATGAGATAATAAGATGATGAGACAATGAGTGAAGGTTTCTTACGTAATAGGGAAACCAAACGGTCGTGGCCTATATAGCTATAGAGATAAACCAAGCTATGGACGGTGAAGGGGATCGGAAAGAGACTCGATTACCCTCACCAACCTGTCGAAGGGTGCGAGCGAGTTATTTTATTTACCACTGCACTACCAGTTCTGGCATGAATTGACTATATTATTCATCATTGACAATTGTTATCCAAGTTTTTAATCTGGTATGTTAAATGAACCACTATATTCAATTCGATCAATGGCCGCCTCTTTGGTTCCGCAATTCCTCCACCTCCACAAAAATGTTGATTATTTGTGTTAAATGTTGATGCCATCATTAAGCTTAAAAGTCCCGTCAATATCGAAGAGAGAGTTCAAGAAAATCCAAAACTCCATGGTTAAAGTTCTTAAACACACAATGTTGAAAACAAGAACTGAGTTATGGTATATATATATATAAATATATATATAAATATATATATATATATATATATATATATATATATATATATATATATATATATATATATATATATATATATATATATATATGAATATATATATATATATATATATATATATATATATACATTTAAATATATATATATATATATATAAATATATATATATATATATATATATATATATATATATATACATATATATATATATACATATATATATATATATATATATATATATATATAGAGAGAGAGAGAGAGAGAGAATGTGACTGAAGTTGTTTCCTTGATTCATATTCACGTTTAAAATACAAATGACGGTATATGGAGTGAATATCACGGCTTATTGAAAAACAAAACCTTTCAATGTGTTGACCCTCCTCACGTTCATGCAATATTGACGCGTATATTCAAAATATGTAATCGCAATGCCAAACAATACGATTCTGATAGTTGTAGAGTATAGATGATCAAGAACGAAGAGACAACAAATCTTGCTTCAAGATGTAGTTTGATTACTCACTCTACGAAGCCGTTCAAAATCAGAGCCTACTTTGTAACTAATCAAGATATCTCTACACAAGGAAACTGTAGGCCTACTATTCATTAGATATCGGAAATCCATCTTTTATACACACCCACACACATATATATATATATTTATATATATATATATATATATATATATATATATATATATATATATATATATATATATATATATATACATATATATATATATATATATATATATATATATAAATATACACATATATATACACACATATATATATATATATATATATTTTTGTATATATATATATATATATATATATATATATATATATATATTGAATTCAACCACTAACTACAATGCATAACCCATATCCTTATTTTATTGCGACAATCGTATGTACATCATTATATGATAGAGTGATGCTCATGTATTTCGTGCATCATCGACACATGTTGCAGAATACAATAATGAATATGAAGAATGGTATAGTTACAGCTAAACCATGTGATAATAATTATCTATTTATGAGTATGATAAACAAACAAATAGGGTTAATGTCAAATGAAATAATTATAGTTTCTAATTACAAAGTGAAACTAGTGCTTGTCATACGCTGCCATACGAGTATGCTATTTGCTGTATATATCGAGTGTAATACAATTACACGAACAATTACGTTTAATGTGTACTCTATGTACGTCGATATATACGAGACAAAAACTGTGCAACTAAATTAGTTCTATACAAGTAACTTCATTAAACGAAATAAAACGATCAGCTCGTATAAAATATACGGAAAGATTGCTACTTTATAGATTCTATTATAGGAAGTACTGCGGCGAGTTTAGCATACTTTTCTAACTTTTGAAAAACGGAAGAATGTATGGGTTGTGGAGAGCTGACAGCTAACGATTGAGCATCTTTGTAACAGATATTCAAACTTTTTAACGATTTTTCATCAAAATAGCAAAAAATTAAATCTATTCAGAAGAAGTAACGTGGTACAGTTTGGAAATAATTTCCAACATGAACAATACTGTCAGATGTAATAATCTGATGTGATGTTTCTATTTTACTCATTACCTGTAAAGTTTCAGCCCCATTCATCGTTCAGCTAAAACCGAGTTGTACGAATAAAAATAATGTTGATTAAGCTAATTACATAGAGTAATGTACAGACATATCATTGCTTACCGAAGTCAATCGGCTAATTATCTCTTAATCAACACATTTATTATCGGTGAAATTTGCTTCAGGCATAGACCTACCGATATTCATTCTCACCATTATCAACTCTGAGCAGCGAAGAATCTAAGATAACTCGATGTAGGCCTATGTCGTATTTGGAGGATAATCATTTCATTTATGATTATGATCTAGAGTGATACAACACAATTTGTTGAACAAAAAGTTGAACAAAATGTTACTTAAACCCTAAACAGGCGTATTTTTGCCAAGTAAAAATTTGGTGAGCCTTTATGAAATTTTTATCGGAGTAATTGATGGAACCTCCGTGTATATTTTCAATTGAGAATTGCTGTATTGTAATACTTATGTCGACGATAGAACAAGTTCGCCTACCAACAAACACAAATATCACGAATTATTTTTGGGGGCAAGATTCACGATTATAAACACAACTACATGATTCGATAGTCATGTATTTAAAGCTTACATTAGTTACTCAAGTTTTCACAGTATTTCAAATACAAGATGACCATTTCTTACGAGGATGCACATAACAAGATGATTGTTGCGTCAGTCGCCAGATTTTCTCCATCAGTCGCTTTGAAAATGGAACATCGGATAGCTCTATTCACGACTGAGAATGTATTTCGTTTACCAAATCAGAAACTTTACAGCTTTTCATTTTATCCGTTGTGAGTGCTGGATCTATCTTAGTTACAGACAGTTACTGGCTTTACTACCAAAACGGTTCGACGGATTTTCGTTTCTTGAACGATAATGAAAAACGACTTCCGACATATCAATTTAAATGAAACAATTCAAAAAGAGATAAACAAGAACACCATTGAATGGTTCGAATGGAGTGTCGCAGTCAATTGATCGATTCAGAGGGATCGGAAGAATAGATGGTCAAAATAAAGTTACTATTTCGGTTTTATTTTTATAACTGCAGTTAAAGAGATATCAGCTCAACTTGACTTGAGAGAATGATTTTTGTTCGACTAAAATACGGTACTTTTCATGAGTAGAGTGATGAATACCAGAAGAACAAATATGTAACTATCTGTATTTTACCAGAAATTGCTTACTCGTCTCTTTTGTAACAGAACAAATGTGAATCCGTATTGCATACAGCACCACTCTTTTCTATGAATGATGTGTCACCAACTCACCATATTCATTATTTCGTATAACACCGTCCTATGGTAATACAATAAATCATCACACAACTGACAGAAATAAGAACAATTGGAATAGTATATGAAAAGTTTACTCTTTCATTGTCTCTTCTATTTGCCTTGTGGTTTTCAGTTTCCGTCAATGATGCAGCCCTGTATATATAGCAACAGTGTCTTTGTGGCTGTTTGCAATCCATCACAGTAAGTCTTTTTGGAGCCCATTGTTCGAAAGAGTATACGTCGTGTGTATTACTGCAGCTAATGTGCGCGGATTTTGAGTATCACGAACAATCTCTACTTAACGGACTAAATTGTTTCACACATCCCGTGGATTAATTAGAAGCGCTAGCTGCCTGAATCCCTGAACGAGGTCTGCCGAAGAATAGATGACGACGCAGATCGATTATCATCACAGTGACATGGACTACGCCAATAGATAATAGAGTCGCAACCATCACATTTCAAAACGTACGTAAGTACGATCTATTTTTACTTGGAAATTTATAACCTATGATATTTAGAACAAAGATATTTATAATAGAGATTTTCTTGACATGTCCTACAAGTCAACTTTCTTTGTTCAGATGGAGAATGTCGATCCTGTTGCCTTTAGGCAGTTGAAACTATTTTACTAACATGAAGGCTGGAATTAATAATCTCAACTCTATTCAGATCGTATGATGAAACTCAAATATGAGCTGAACTTGTGACTTGCGTCAAGTTGTGATTTTTTCATAATTCTATTGGAATATTATTGATTTTTAGATACTAACTTGAAAGAATAACTGTGTCCATGAAACTGTGATGAACAATGCCATCATTGACTAGAAGAACTGAAAGTTTTTATATTCAGTCATGTAACGAGAGTTGTCAAGACAAATGTCATTATAATTCTGGTAATGAAAGTAAAGATAAAACTCTACATAAGTTTTTGTCAGCTCAGAAACAAACTTTTTAATGTTGTAGCAAAAGCTCTAATAGCAGTTGGATGTTTTGTTATAATCATCAAGTCATAGATACCAGTGTAGGGCTAATCTGAGGAAAGAACTGCCCTTGTCACAAGTCAGTACGGATAATGGAGAGAAGAGGATGGATGCTTGTTATTAAGGAACCAAGTCAAGTATTCACTAGAATGACAAAGAAACGCCTAAAATAACCAAGTCGGAATAACCACGGAATAACCAGGTAGACCACGGTGGGCATCGAATCCCAATCTCCTGACAGTCAGTTGAATTCTCTTGCACCTGGAAAACGTCTTGTTTACCCCCCCCCCCCCCCCCCAAAAAAAAAAATATTCAAGATTCGTATTTCGAGTGAGAATTGTTGGTTCATTGAAGCGATCAATGAGTAATCAATGCGTATTCGGTAATGCAATGAACGATCATGGATCTATATCTGGATACAAATTGATGCCACGACATAATTCTCGGAACGATAAATCATAAGTTCATATACATTTCAATCCTCAATCTTGAAATATTCGCACTATACAAGGATAATTAAATTTGAATACAATTATCAACATAAATGTTCGTTGCATCTGAATAACACATTTTTTTTTAGTAGGAGACAATGGAGTGGTAGAGAAATGATATTCCATTTTAATATTCGAAGTCCACTCAGAAGTTCATTAGGTTATATAAAACATGAAGAAAAAACTATTGATTCATTTGACTTTACAATGTGGTATATTCCACAAGAAATCCGTTCTCTTATTGAATTTTCTATTCGCCAACGTGGCTTTGTTCCCAAACCGGAAACGTTCGTTAATTACTCTATGACCAATGGGTGCCTTGAATATACTATGAGCACAAGGACAAAAAAACTGATAGGAAAACTTCCAACATGTAAGCAAGGCATTTGATAGCGTTGATCATATACACATTGAACGATGTGTAAATAACCCACCAATACCAAGAAAGCTTCTGTACAACTTCGTTGAGAACTATTATTCTCACAGTAGCAAAACTAAGTGTATACCATTTGGACGGGGAGTTCCACAGGGAGCAACTCTTTCACCTATTCTGTTCAACCTTTTAAATGAACACGTTATGAAAGAAATAACGGAAAAAAACCACCTGATCATCTCTCGGTTTTTCATCAGTTCGAAAACAGGACAATGTATCTGCAGCTGGTTTTACTGACGACTGGGGATACTGGAACCATTTTTCATGCAATTATTATACAATGAGAAAAAAAATCGAGTATCTGGGAATTGAATCTCACAGTGAGATTGTAATTCACGGAAACAGAGTTATAAAAAGCTTGCACAAAAACAATATCCTCAGTCTCGATGTAAACTGACCAAAAACTCAATATCCTCAATAAATGTATATGGTCCACCCTAATTTATCACCTCGAATGTGTTCCGATCAATAGATTGAGTCACACTTTTTTGAGGATATACATAAAATTGATGTGAAGTGCTGTAAGAGAGATTGTATGTATGACCGGAGATGCATTTATATACTCCCCAAGGAAATTCCGAGGACTTGGTATAAATGCGAGCCACGTGGGAAACTTACATTAAAAACTTCAATTGTGATAAATTGCAAGAAGTAGGTTATTATTCACTTCACACTGTGTGAAACTTGAATAACGAAATGACTGAGTGTGTAGCAAAGTTGAAGCTTGCGAAATCTGTCAAGGTTTACAGCCATACAACAGGTATAATGTTGCGGAACACAATAAGAGATGAGTCATTTGAAGCGTGGGTCGATCTTCCCCATGAAGGAAGAGGAGTAGAGCTCTACAGAGACACTAAGAGCTAACAAGTGGATTTGCATGAAAGAACGGCTATCCTATCCCAGTGAACAAACAGCGTTGAGGTGTTTGTGAACCTCGCAGCTGTGCCGCGCAGATCATTCAAAAACAGCCGCTGCCGCCATCCTCACCACGATCTAGCGATTCCGACACACGTATCATAATATATAGGAGGTGTACCCACTCGCTTGTTAAAAGTGAAGTAATTACGGGGTCAAAATCTGAGGCCATGGTACCACTTGTCTGTAGCGCAACTATCGCTTTTATATCGAACTATATGGAACAACTATGCTATACACGGCCCAGCAGAATTATTATGTTTTGTTTGTTTGTTTTGCAAAAAAATTATAGGTTTTTCAAGTTCAATGATGTCACCGGTGTCGGGTATCGTAGCCACTCTTATCTACATCTAGTTCACAAGGAAAAAATCCGCTAAACCACGACAGGCAAATGGGACCTTCGACTCTGATTTGTCCCCAAGAAAGCACAAATATCGGCCATGTTATCAGTAGGGCGATCGGTACACCTTCTTCATATCATGATAACGTTTGTTGGTATCATTACGTCTTGTTCACACAGCATTGAGTATGAAATACTGCCATATGTTGTTGAATCCTGCCTCAAGAGAGAGCTACTGTGAAACAACATGAACCTTAATGTCAGAAGACTGGCGGCTGATGCATTCTGACAATTCAATTGGGAAGTTCACGAAGAGGTTTCATATATGTGTCCATGCGGTTCGACGGAGAGAGTCGAAGATATGGCTATAAGATATGATAAGCAGATGGTGCTGATACCAGATCAGATTTGAGCTGGGCTCAATGCAAGAGGGAACCATGCACTCCTGACCTGGACCTGAGTCAACAGCATTAAAAGGTAGTAGGCCTACTGGGATGTGATTGGTCTGTTCCTGGGATCCACTTGTTTTTTTTTTCAATTCATCATTATATAATATTAATTCAGATTTCATCGTAATATTATTGACTAAAGAGATACTCAAGACGTCCCACGTAAGTTACTTCGCGAGATTCAAAACCCTTCCATTATTACCAGATGTTACTTCAATGGTCGCTACACATTCCTAGAGCGCTGATAGCAGTCAAGTCGAAGACTTGGCAGATAACCCAAGCAGCATCCATCTAACTGTCGAATGACGCACAATCGCCGAAACGATTCTGAGCGCTCTTAGCGGTGATTGCAGGAACTACAGGGTAAGGGGTGTGGGGAGGGTAGAGACAAAGGAGTGGGGATAAGAGTGGGAATGAATTTTAATTCAACGTTGGGTGAACTGTCTTTGTTGTATCTCTTTAGTCCATGGTAATATCAATTCCAAAATATCCATATATCGTACTTCACAATCATTACAAAGATTAAAAAGTATTTATTTCAAATTGAATTTATTTTCTGACAATAATGTTTATTTTTGAATCGTTATCTTTCATACCTAGTTACAAGTTGATCATGTCATGATTTTTTTTTTATTGTCACAAAATAGAGTAATATATACATATAAACATTCTTAGAAGATGTAAAAAGTCTATAACGGGATCGTCTGTGTATTGAATTATCAACCAAATTGAACAAAAACACATAACTTGTGGTGAACAATAAATAAATCCATCACTGAATTAATTTTTGTCACCTGACAATTATTAAATTCATCACAAATCTTCATTGATATGATGTGAGTAGTGAGAGGAATTATATAAATACGAAAGATTACAGGAATCGCTTCAATCCGTGAAATAATCGGTTCCATTAGATGATTCCATCTTGCGGGTGGGTGCAAGGTGTCAGTCAAACAACTACTAGGCAACGGAGATCATGTATTTCACTGAAAATTACTGGATGAATATAATATGTATTCTTGTCGGATCTATACTAGACTAAAGTGAGGGATGTTTCGTCATAAATAATATCCAAAGCTTCATGGCACAACCGATTAGCTTCAAACTTTGTTCTACTTTGTTACTTTTTTACTATTTGTCAACTTATTCAACTTCAACTTATTTTATTTCATTCGGTGCATAACATTCATACAGATGTGTAAAAGTTTCGATGAGAACAATTGAATTTGTATATGCATATACCAAAACTAATGAATAGCAAAACTTGATAGAATTTGAGTAATGCACTATTTTATGTGAGTTAAAATGACATTATGAGAGATAATCATAACAGGAAATCTGAAAAGTATTAATTTGAAATGACATATAATCACATAACACATATATAACTCTTCACATATATAAGAGTACAGGCGTATGTAGCTCAGGGCAAACGCAATAGATCCAAGTGACCGACAGATGAGGGTACATCGAGCCTTGAATCGAACTCTCTGATGCAGATTTTACGGAGGATTTTCGTGGTTTCCCTCTGTAGCTTGAGTAAATGCCGAGATGAAATCTACAATAGGCCACAATAGGCTATACAATAGTCAATATACAATAGGCTTTCTCCCCACTATATAACAGAAAGTTTATGATTTCATTATCTTATACATTTATTAATATATTCTTTCTTCCGACGCCAATATATCTGAGTTATATCATAACAATGTATCGTTGAGCACAATGTGAATAATTAAAACAAATATGGTCGATTTCGCTGAATGGACATGATAAATTATTCTCACCATTCGCTCATATATAATCAATGGTAATGGGGAGCTTGGGCCAAAAAGTGAAACTTTTTTTTTCTGGTGGAATCAAAAGGTTGGCCGATTCAGTCAGTTCGATCTAGCTGTGTTTACAATTATATATAATTACTTCATTTGTTGGTCCACAACATTGAAGTGTTCAGCTATTATGATGAAGACTAAAACAAGATTAACTATTAATAAAAATGATTGATCAATGTTTATTTATAATAGAAATCAAAACATCACTCAACTAGAACTTCCACGTTTTTAATCTCTCTCAAAATTTCCCTTCTTTTAACAATCCAAAACTTTTCTTCTTTCTTTAAACTAAACTCCCTGCCATCTGGAATGGCCAATCTCAATCCAGGTCAAAAGGTTCAATATACCTACATGTAAGTAGTACATATATTGTATTACTAGGAAAACGCCTTATATGCGTTGTGAGATGAGCTTAGAAGTATGGAAATGTAGAATTAAGAACATTTGGTCGGCTCAATGTACATATACAGACCATGAATCACTTCAAAAGTTTTAAAACCGCGGCTGCCTGTTGGTATATGGACCTTGGTTTCCAAACAATTATACCAGTGCCTTCTTCATATCCATCACAGATTTTAAACGTTTCAATTTATTGGTGACACTTGTTGCTCACATTTAATAGTTTCTTAATTGCTTTCTCAATTGCTTTTATTGATGTGTAAAAAAGTACATTAAAAATGAGTTTTCTTCGTTGATACACATTCGATTGTCTCACAAATAGCTCAAAATATGTATGATAGATCTTTCCACATTCAGTATAAATTTGAGAGCTTTTGGAAAATTTTGGTTTTCCAAGTATTTCTCCCCAGCCTATTCTTATGGGGAATTTCCATACTTTCCAAATTTTTTTCGGAAAAACTGTCCGACCGATTTTTCTGAAAAACGATCCCAACCTATTCTGGTATAACACCAATTCAGGAAAAAAGTTTCGAGTTGATTGAAACTTTTTCCTGACCTGTATGCCGCGTACAAAATCACACAAAAAAAAAAAAACATAAAAACCAAGCCCAAAATTTTTCGGTATATGGAATGAAAATCTTCGCTACGCTCATCTAATCAAGTGATGTGTATAACACATCATAGGCTAATACTATATATAGTCTATGCCTACTAAGGTTTATACGAGATGCGAAGCGTCACTCAACGTTTCAAAAGCAGCTTCACTCGTACCTGTCATTTGAATATATTTATACTTCATTCTTTGCATTTTGTTATCAGAAAGATGATAAAATATTATGAATTATACGATTCTCGGTAGATATATGGAACTTGTAAAGAATAAATTGGCATAAAGTTTAGCCTGTCTTGCGAAGATCTGGACCAACTGTAATCCATTCGAGAATAAAACCAGAAAGACAAAAGATTTCCATAACACTTTAAGCAAGTAAATTTCTAAATTTCTATGAGTTGTCGGGTTTGTCACAAATATACTTATATGTGGATGTGTATATGAATATATATATATATATATATATATATATATATATATATATATATATATATATATAAATATATATATGTATATATATATATATATATATATATATATATATATATATATATATATATATATATATATATATATATATATCAAAACAGTTCAGTTTTATTACAAACATCAGATAAATATTACTACAAAGTTATCCAAATAGGCCTATGTTTATGATGATTGAAACTTGACCGAAAAGTCTTCATGTGGAAAATACTAAATTATCAAGTCCCGAGAAAAAATGCATATTGATCCTGAATGAAATTCTAAATTAACGTAAGCTATTGAAAATCATAATACAATACTTGATCCTTCTTCTTTATCACCCAAGTATACGAATGAACCGATTTCTTTTGAAATAAAACATCTGTATACCATAGTAAGCTATAAGACCAGTCGCTGGAATAAGCTGGTTCTAATTACTTCAAGCCAATTTGTTGCAATATATTTAGTTCAGAACTAAGAGTGAACATATATCCTCTCACATAATTATGGTTGAATGGGTGATTTTATCTCGCATTTGATCAGCCATAGTATATGAAACAACCAGACTATAACAATCCCAGTGATAGCACTTTACCTAATGTGATGGAAATACAATAACAGGCGTCAGAAGCATAATCATTTTCACTCTTCTGTATGAAAATGAACAGTAAATGTGGAAATCAAAATCTCACTGTATTGAAAGTATCATTCAACAGAAGATAAATGGACCGGCACATGTAGTGCAGTTGCTAACGCGCTTTCTTCATGTGATCCGGGAGACCAGGGGAATTTCGAACCGGGTTCGATACCCACCGCCGACAATTTTTACAGGGGTTTTCGTGATTCCCTCTGTTTTCTAGGCTAATGCCGAGATGGTACCCACAATATGGGCCGCGATTGCTTCCTTCCCATTATCCTTCTCACTACCCAATAAACCTTAACATCATCATACCATCCTCTCATTAATCATCCTTCCGACACCGATAGATCTTCGCTGTCATTATAGTGCGTTGTTAAACTCAATATATATGAAAAAGATAATAAAAAATATATAAATTGACATTTGTAGTGAAATCCTTCATCTCGAGCTGGACGGAAACTTCCATTGTTGGCATTTCGATGTTATTGGTAGCGTCTCCATCTGCTCCATCTGAACAACAAGTAACTTTTTTCATAATGAACACCACTTCTCACATCTGTAGGCCTCTTGGTGGCCAATCGATCGGATCACTTTCAAGACACATATTTACAAAATGTGAAAAACGAAATGAGAACAATTTGATTATCCAGGCCCTGAATTGAGAGTTTGTGTAGTACAGTTGAGGATGACAAAAATGTACACTGCCCTGTGTCACGCTGTCTGAGAGCTTCTTTCGAGTTTAATTACCACGGCACTGTACTAGGTATGTATATAGAAGCTAGAGCGTGTGCAGTCATAATCATATTATGATGAAGGTCGCGGTATATATATATATATATATATATATATATATATATATATATATATATATATATATATATTTATCCATATAGGCCTACTGCTATATAATCTAAATCAACGAATTCGATATCACCAGGGAGTATCGATTGCGAAATATCGTCTTAATAAACAATTCATTATACCATGAACAATCCTGCGTGAAGAAAAATGGTTTAGATTCTTGGCTCATCTAAATCGTCCATTACATTCAAAGGATAATTTACTTCACACTTATATACTGGATTGCTATAAATAATCTCAATTTTTCGGGTGAAATATAAATCTTCGTCAAGCTCAAGTCTTTAAGACCTAGTTGTGCAGTGTGGTTTCCGTTGATAAGTAATAATGGCTCATACTATTGGTAAAGCCAACATTTATTATATTTTCATACTACCAACATTTATTACATTTTCCTGTATATAAACATTTTATGAGGATAAATCGGTTGGTTAGATGCACATATAGACTTGATATGGTCTAATATGAGCGCAGAATATTAACAACATAAAGCGTATGAAATAAGAACGACGTTTCACGTTCCCAGAGTTGGATAATGTAAACGTCGGAATTTGTAATATGGACTCTATCGAGAGTTATCACAATTATTCACTGCAAGGCACGGTAACACGATAAACGAAAACATACTGAACAGATGAAAATAATGAAAAGTTTCTGGAACGACACCGTAAAACATATCACACAGCCACAAGTCACGAAAAATCAGATTAGAAACTATTCAATAGAACAAAATTAAAATATTAATGATGAGGCAGAATATCATCACTGGGAAATTTCTCTGATTCTACTACAGTAAGCAGTTGGACGTCTCAATTATTGAATCATATTTGACTAGGAATCATTATGGAGCTTTCTATGAGCCAAAGTACACAGTATACAAACATAGTAAGTAATACAAAATAATTTAAATAGGTATATGATCGATCCATGATGATTTACACTACTATTGTAACTTCTGTTATATGTATACACATATTCGAGAGAAAAAATACACAAACTCGCACACACACACACTGACACATATATATATATATATATATATATATATATATATATATATATATATATATAAATATGTGCCTCCATATAAATATACACATTTCGAATACATGACGTATTGAACACGATATATACATATATATATATATATATATATATATATATATACATATATATATATATATTTATATATATATATATATATATATATATATGTATATATTTATATATATATATATATATATATATATATTTATATATATATATATATATATATATATGTATATATTAATATATATATATATATATATATATATATATATATATATATGTGCCTATATATAAATATATACATTTCGAATACATGACGTATTGAACACGATGAAAAAGGAATACATTTGTTAGATCATACATCTAATATTACTGGATGAAATTCAAGTTTTCGGTTCTGTATTAGAATTGAACTTTCCGATCATGTCCAATGATTCGCGGTGGCATTTCTCTATAACCTAACCTCGAGTGAGGCAGGTGCACCCTCGTAAATCAGTCACGATACGCCACGAATTTCAACGTCGATGATTTTTATGCTTTTCACAGTTTCAATCACTATTTTTATGATCTTGCTTCACGTGGTACTACCGTAAATCGACGCTTGATTTTATATACTACTCGAGTTGAAACTTGGAATCTATTTTACGATGGTGCTGCAATGACCGCGATATAGAAATGGAAATGCCTGCTGCCATGCTGTCCAACTAGAAGTGGTGGCACAGTGATCGCAATGAAGCCATAGGCTATAGGAAGGGACGGATTGACCGACATAAATGAAAATTATGTCATGGTTGTGAAAACACATAAAATGTTGGTACAGCGCTGTTCAACAATCTCGTTTCAGTGATCAGTCTGGTCTGCGCTATAGACTTTTATAGCTTTATATTAGGTACATTAATTTGTCACTCCACTTCCCCCTCCCCCCTCACTCACATTTGACATTTTTCAATTTTCTCCAAAAATATTCAAATAAGCTAGTCCTGTGCTGTAGTGTGCTTTAGAAAAATCGTTTGAGCTGCCACCGTTTTATGGTCATTCTAATTCCAATGTGGGGAGCCAAGTTGATGGCAAGTAAATGCCTCCCCCCCCCCCTGTTTATCATAACGAGAAATGTGCTTATTTTGCGTTGAGAAGAGTTGTGGAAAAATCGTTTTGTGCTGTTTCTGTGTTCAGTTGTGGTTATTTCAATTTCCATACTTCAATTTCCAACTTCCAGCACATTTTGAAGACATCACAAAAAGTATACATTTCAAATGTGTGGAGGGCTGATCATTGACTCGGGCCTCTATACTGTAGACGATAGAAGCACTGAACGATTTTTTAAAGCATACTCCAGCACAAAACAAACACATTTCAGCAGCATCAGAAAAGGTATACATTTCAGATGTGGGGGGTGGTCGACCATTTACTCGGCACGTTCACATTGTTGTTGGAATAACTTAAAAACGGTGGTATCGAAAAACTAATTTTCGCAGCACATTTCAGCAAAAAACGATCACATTTCTTCAATTCAAATTTCGAATGTGTGTGGGGGGGGGGGAAGTTGATGTACTTCTGTATTCGGATGTAATTCTCTGTACTGCTGATGTAATTCAATGCATTAGCTTGCTGCATGAAGACATAAGATATTCGCAGAAAAGCGTATTGATCGAACATATATCACGATACAGTGTATAAACCAAAATATTTCATTATGAAAAATGGTATTCGATAACGATAAATACGAATTTCAGTTACATATTGCGCACAGATTTATGGAAATATCCCCAGTTGTTTCCCGTTTCATACATTTGATGAGGAATAATCCCACCACTTGACAGAAGTGGATATTGCACTGTACTAGCAAGTTTTTAAGTTCCATATCGGTATGGTTATTTGAGGATATCAAATGACCACATATGCAGCCTGTGCTATCCGTGTAGCAATGCATGCAGCAGGGGTGTACGCCTTATCTGGTGCATGGGTGCACGCTCTCGGCAATGGTCACCACATGCAGTTGTGCGTGCGTGCGTGCGTGTGTGCGTGTGCGTGCAAGGCCCTAAGCTCGACTGGTACACGAGCTTTTCGACAATTACAATTGAGTTTCAAGCTGATAGATTTGACTGTTAGGAAATCACGCGTTTTGATTGCATGAAACAAACACTTGATACTAAATAATTCTCCCCAACCCAAATAAAGACTAAGAACTATCAAGATATAGCATATTGTGAATATTAGAATAACCCATTTTACTAAACACACGCGTGGTAGACCTAGCAATTTTCCAGTCAAGTATGAAGTTTTCTTCGGGTCAAATGTCACGCTATAAAATATTCTAGCAAACGGAAACGATTAGGCATGTGTTATTTGAATTATACTTGGAATATCCAGTTCTGAGAGCGTCACATGATTGATTGGAAAAAATTGGGAGAACCCATGAAACTAAGTCAAAATTCAAATATTGACCATACAATCGCTTCAAAGGTCTCCATTGACGAAAAATCTGACATTTTCTCTGAGTAGGCTTACATCCACAACTTTTCGAACTTGCACCATTTTTGTGTTCACATTCACGAACAAAGTCGAAATTTGAAGGGATTTATTTCCCAAAATTCTAATTTAAAGCCCAAATTCTAATAAAGTTTTCCGAATATTCTACTCAGCACTGTTGTAACCGATTTTAATATGAACTAGACAGCTCCAAATTGGATGTCCACGTGTCCACAAATTGTTCCATATTGATCAGTAAAACCGTATGACCTGTGCAGTGAGCAGTAAAAAACATACATACACAGCTCCATAAGTGTGGCACGAAAAGTATTAGTTATAAGGCATACATCTGAATCTTGGTAATCGTCAAAAAGACGATGAAGCATGAGACGAGAAGAATTGGCAGTAGTAAACGAAAACGACAAAAGGTGTCCGTGAGTGACCACAATCGTTTGCGATTTCGAGAGTGCACAATTGTAATATTAATATCAGCTGGTACTCGGCTGGGTTAGGCAAAGTTTCTATTTTGTTCATCATATTTCGTCTTTTTTCCCTTGCTTTTTCACCCCACTCGGTTTTCCGCCTTTTCTCCCGTACCTTAATACTGACATTACATAATATCGTATACATATTGTAATGACTGGCACATGCAGCCTTAGTGGTTAACACACTCGCTTCATGTGCTCCGGGAGAGGAGGGGTTTTCGGACCCGGTTCGATCCCCGCCGCCGTCCATCTTTACAGGGTTTTTTCGTGGTTTCCCTCTGTAGTCCAGGCTAACAACGGTATGATTCCCACAATATAGGCCACGACCGCTTCCTTCCCACTATCATTCCCATTAGGCTACCTAAGAAACCTCAATCTCATCATCCCATCATCTCATTGATCATCCATCCGACGCCAATAGATCTTCGCTATCATTACAGTACGTAGTTGAACCCAATATATATAAAAAAATCGTAATGCTCAGTTGGGTTACGCAAATTTTTTTTTGGTTCATCATATTTCGCCTTCTTTCTCCTTGCTTTTTCATCCCACTCGGTTTTCCTCCTTTTCTTCCTTACCTTAAAAGCCTATCATCGTAAATCTTGGCATTATTTGAACACCGAGAATGCACGCTTGTTCATACGCTCGTTAGAACGTCACTCACGCGTAATCATGCTACGCGTGAGTGAACACAGATATGCTCGGTGCCGGACGTCTTAATCGACAACTCAAAATGACGGATGGATAAAGCTGAAATATTATTATTTTTATCAGGAGGGAAAATATAGATTTATAGTCACTAGATTAAAAAAAAAAGAGGGCGAGTTATCAGTTAACCGACCTGTTGGGAGACTTTGTCAGGCTATAGTTTTTGTCGTATAACGATAGGCAAAGGTAGCATAAGTTATGCGTTGTATAAGGAGCAAAATATTCGCATGGAATGTGATCGAAATCTACACACCTCGATTTTGGAAACATAAAATCGTGATCGCTTACTGACCTCATTACTGCCAATGCCCGGCTGTAATCAATTGCAAGTTTTTATCATTTTAATAAAGATCATTTGAACTAGTTTGAATTTTTTATTCAAAATGGCTGAACCAACTTAAGTAACAATTGTAGGCCTGGCTTATCCTCATCAACTTTGAAATCGGTGAAATCATTTTGCCGATTTCGCAATGTTTTGCTCGACAGTGATTCACCTGGCTGTTCGGCACTTGTGTCGCGACGATAGTGGACCGATTTAGCCCAATCTAAACACTTCTAAATCGGATATGAATATTCGTACAAGCAATATCGTGATCATCAATGCAATTGAACCGTCCAAACTTTTGTGCAGGACGTAAAGAGAAACACAAAAAATGACACAGGAATCTAAAAGTCATAAAAACACACATAACTGAGGAAACACATAAGCGCGTACCATTTTTCTTTAAGTACAGTACATTTCATTTTTTATATCATTTTTATACTTGCTTTATATTGTTTTATTATACGGTTTGATAAAAATGTGTTGTTACGTGTATCTACTTGTTTATGTTGTAATGGCAATGTTGTTGTTTTACGTTTACCGTGTGTGAATGTTATTTACCCATTCCTACAACTCAAAGCTAGGATACTCTGATACCTACGAAAATGGAGATGAGAGAAACTCACAGTGTACTGTGACAATCGCATACATTCTCCTATCATGTATGGATGTGTTGATATAGGACCTATATATATACATATATATATATATATATATATATATATATATATATATATATATATATATATATATATATGTATATATATATATATATATATTTATATATATATACATATATATATATATATATATATATATATATATATATATATATATATATATATATATATATATATATGAATAGCACGGACTGCTCAATTTCAGGACAAAACATCAATTTTTCGAAATTGATTCATAGAATTCACACTCAATTTTGAAAATGTATAGTTATTAGTTATTACCAATAGTTAAAACGCTATATTTCTCGAAAAATATTCATTCCATTTGAATTTACCGACTTGATATTTATATGTAGCTCAATCGATGAGATGATTATTTGAAAATGAAAACGTTCCAATTGAAAGTTCTAGAGACCTATCTGAAAACGTTGAATGAAGTGAAAATTTAATACAATTCGAAGGAGATGCTAGTGAATTGAAACAAAATTCCATGCCTTTACATTCAATTCGCATTATACCGAGAAATACACAAACAAGCAATTATGGGGATATTCTCTGAGTCAATCAGGTGGAATATTCACTTACGTTCATCCGATTAGAGAAGCGTGAACGAATGGTACACTCAATCTGAAAAATGTGCGTTTTTTCAAACCCAACAAAATTATCGAGAAAATCACGTTACAGCATTTTGTATTACCATAATAAATGAAATATACACAGTTACTGATGGAAGTAGGGTATAGGCATCAACTCAAACCAAGATTATGTTGCATTAATAAATCCGTCAGCATTATTGAAGACACTTTTGAACCAAATTCACCTCACTCATTTTTCAAATCGAGAAATCGAATATTCTCCTACGAATGGTAAAGTATATTGGAAATGAGAGGAGTCAAGTTGTTTTAACTGAAAGATGGTGAAAATGAGAGTTTTGGGGCCCAGCATTTTTTTTTTTTTTTTTCTCATATTGGGTTCAACGACGCACTGTTATGATAATTGAGATCTAATGGCGTCGGATGGATGATTAATGAGATGATGGGATGATGAGATGAAGGTTCTTGGGTAATGGGAAGGATAGTGGGAAGGAAGCGGTCATGGCCGACTCATTGTAGGGACCATCCCGGCATTAGCCTAGACTACAGAGGGAAACCATGAAAAACCTCTGTAAAGATGGTCGGCGGCGGGGATCGAACTGGGTTCGAAATTCCCCTCGCCTGCCGGACCCAGCAAATATTGCGTATAGATATGTTCAGCCAGGCCATGCAATGCCCGTTTGTTTCTGTTAGCCAGAGTAAAACACTGTTACGTCATCAGCAACGGCCGCTACCTTCCAAGCATGCACTCCTTTCCTTATTCATCACGCCAATGCAATTATACCGTGATTCGTACACATCCACGATCTAATCATTCCACATTTATCATTCAGCGATATCGAAGTAAAATAATTACTGAAGTGATAAGGTTTCTAGAATTTCTAAATCAATATGTTTCATCATAGTGGAAATAGTTTCATAATTCATGTGATTTGGTAGTCGAGGGAAATTTCGAACTGGTTTGATCCCCGCCGCCGACCATCTTTACAAAGATTTTTCATGGTTCCCCTCTGTAGTCTAGGCTGATGCCAGGATGGTTTCCACAATATAGGTCACGACCGCTTCCTTCACAATATCCTTCCCATTACCCAAGATGCCTCATCTCATCATCCCATCATCTCATCAATCATCCATCCAACGTCAATAGATATCCGCTATCATTACAGTACGTCGTTAAATCCAATATATATATATATATATATATATATATATATATATATATATATATATATATATATATATGTATATATATATATATATATATATATATATATATATATGTATATATATATATATATATATATATATATATATATATATATATATATATATATATATATATATGTATATATATATATATATATTCATTCATATATATACACACATATATATATATATATATATATATATATTCATATATATACACACATATATATATATATATATATATATATATATATATATAAAGTTTCATAATTCAATTTTTCACTGTACTTCCCTATAATTGAACCGACGATATGAATACGCTATGAATGTTGGGACCATAATTTCAGGGCAGTTTCTTATTTGGGTTCACAATATGGAAATCTCGATGTATACTCAGACAGGTTATACGAACAAAGTTCGACAGTATGGAAGTCCTAATGACGGGAAATAGTTCAACTTCTTATCAACGCTATAAAGCTCCAGTACTGTGTATGGAAAGAACTGCGAGTTTGAACATTTGATCAACTGATTCAGTCAATGGAACTGGTTTCAATGTCCACACAATGCTATTTACAGCCCAAAGACGAATCTTAACTTTTCTTCAACCACTCAAGTTAATATTTCACTTAGGTATTGCTTAAACCACACTCATGCACTCAATTCTACTGACACTGTATTGGTTTCCACAAGTCGAATTACCATGAAATATATATATATATATATATATATATATATATATATATATATATATATATATGTTGGATATGTCTTTAGGGTTATTAGTCCGCATATTGTCACTTGCAATAATAATAAGATAGGATCTACCGAAACGTCGAGTTTGTAATAGTGAGTAGGCCTATCTTATTATTATTACAAGTGAAAATATGCGGACTAATAACCCTAAAGACATATCCAACATCAAATACATCCGCCAAAACCTACGTGAAAACATATATATATATATATATATATATATATATATATATATATATATATATATATATATATATATATATATATATATATATATATACAGGCCTATATATATGTATAATATATAAGCTTATATGTATATATGTTATCTATGTAAATGATCATCGTGCATTGGCCGTTGCAGTTAATAGTATAACATGATTTGCATGACAAACTTCTTAGTGCTCATGCACACAACATGAAGTAGGCGAATCACTGCACCATAGCCATGAAACCTGCACTCATTTGAGCACAAAGTGAGATTGAATAATCAAGCATGCAGGTAAATTAGGTTTATCATGCCAGCCAAACAGCTTTGCGTGTTCACTCAAACGGCGAGAGAGGAGATAAAGATTAAATTACAGGTCAATACAGTTTAATACAGTGTTAATCGTTGTACAATGTATTAATATTATAATTAACTACGAAGTGACCTTATACACAAATTGCTACTTAATTTTATTCATTTTGTGATCATATCTTGATGGCAAGTGAGCGTATATGTCTGAATATCATTCGCCAAACACATTCGTTGGGAATATTCTGCATAATGCATAATGATTATATTAAAATTTTCCAGTCGAGAGAGCGAAGAAAATGTTATAGATTGCATACCAAAGTGGTTCGATACATCAGAGAATAGTGATTCTTGATAGAGAGTGACAAACCAAACTGATCAATAGTGGTATGTTAGTATTTTCAAATTGAAACTTCGAAGTTGAAATTGGATAACTATGTCACATATACAAGCTAGCATTGTAATATAATTCATAGATGAAGTATGTGTTAATAATAATCCAAAATAGTCAATTGTAGTTGATGTACTTTTTGTCAGTCGGCATATCAGTTCCACAAATAATTCTCTTCTCCTAATATATCGTGGCATAGCCTGAAATATATATATTTTTTTAATAACATCGAAACTTGATACAAAATCATTGTTCCCCTATTAAGGCTAGGGATGAGAGTAGGATCGTTTGGACGGGGCACCACAAGGGCGATCTTACCACCCCAAAATATGCATGGGATTACATTTGCTTTCTCTCTATACATTGATCAAGCACAAATACGCATAATGAAAACAACCTTAAAAAAGAGCAATTGACCATTTGAAGATTCGAAACAAGATTCTACTTATATTTATTTAAAAAACACTTGAGCGCGTGCTTGAACAATCAAGCTGAACAAAAATTATTGGGCCTCCTACAAGTTCTTACAAGCACGTTGAGCAAGTGTATAATTGAACAGATAATTGTAGGTGAAATGAGAATTCACATATTCCATGACACAATGAATTATCGACACGCATAAATAAAACATACCAAGTTCACCGTAAAAACAACTTGGTTGCGTTTTGCAATTTATATTTATCAAGTTTATTATCATGGTATACCGCCGAGTGCCGTGGGTGAAACATTTATTGTGAGACATTGATCAAGAAGGTCATATATATTCCAAGTAATTCGAGGAAGTGAACAAGAAATGATTATAAATTGTATTTTGAGACATGTTATATAAACACAGACTGAAATAAATGGAATTTTATCCACGATGACCTGATGTCATGCTAAGAGTCCATGGGAGTCGATTTAGTGGAATATCAGTATTTTGGTGATAACTTCTGAATGGCTTGTGACATCGAAATTCTGAAAAACAGAAACCATGGATATTTTCAATACCTTCACGACGATGTAAGTATTTTTACTATATCTCTCACATCTTATTATCGTCAGGCGTACACGGTCAAGAAATGTGTATTTTTAAGCGTATACATCTAACAATCAGGTGATTTGAGATAAATAGTTATTACTTACACCATCGTAAAGGTATTGGAAATATCTGTATTTCTTCGTTTTCAGAATTTTGATATCTCATGCCGTTCAAAAGTTATCATCAAAAACCTGATATTCCGCTCAATCGACTCCCATTGAGTTTTAACGGGTGGAGGCGCCGTATTCTCTAGAACTTGTATGGCTTTGATAATTACATTCACTGTTGTCACTCTATTCATTCCACTGGTCTCGATTCTCTCTTTACTCCCCAGCACAGTATATAGTTACATCACCAGTCATCACAACACTGTTTTGGCACGTTTATATTTTACGGCTTAGTCACACCTTGGGGCTTTCCTTTTAGGGTTCATATATAGTCAACTTTTTGGTGTATTTTTTGATAAAGTTATTAGGACTATATTGTAGTTGACAACATACCTCTGGGAATTGCTCGACGCAAGGTCCAAGTGTTAATTCAATTATTGAATAACGAAAAAAAGTATTTCTGCGCCTTCCAAGTAAAAATGAAATGAACAATATAGCTCGTCGAGGTTTGTTTTAGATGGAAATGAAACAAGACAATAGCGGGAGGTCGTTTATTACTGACACAATCATTAAATGTGATTCAGCTTTGTGGACATTTTGAGCAATTTTATGAAATGCGTCTCGGTGTATTTGCAGGAGGAAGAGAAAGTATTTCTATATTGTGTGTGAGAGGAAGTGGGTGCACGTTGGAGGGGGCGGGGGGGGGGGGGGGGGGGGGTTGTTGTTGTTTTTCACTTTTAGACTTTCAGAAATGAAAAAACGCATTTGCTACCTCTTGGTACTGCCTTTTAATAGCAATTGCTGTCAGAGTAATGGTATTTCCCATTTACAATACTTCAGTGTGATGGCAACAAATCTAATAATGAAACACCAACCGATCTACATCGAAATGAACATTCACAAAATTGAGTGAAACCTGCTCAATTTCGTGCAACTTATCGAACAGGAACCAATGACTTATCGGCCATTGTCGCCTTCATAAACTTTCAATTCAATTTTATCATTGATGAGGCAAATCGTTCGACACTATTTTGAGAAATTTCTACAGAATCCAAGATCTTTTCTGAATACTGAAATTTTTGAGTTGATTGCTACTCCACCTTATCTGTGAAGTTATTATACAAAAATTTACATTAAAGAATCATTAATTTTTCCAGTATGTGATATGGAATCTTTGCTATATCAATAATCTGACATACTATCATTTCAATCTTTTCCAACAGAATTGCTGTACAAACAGTGTTCAATAATTCATCTACTCTCAACATTACTTCAAAACGTCACGAAAGAGAAATAAAAACTAACTAATTTCAGCCAACGCCGTGAGCTCGACTCAAGGAAACATCAGCGCCAATTGTATTTTCTTTAATTCATTCATTTTTCCTTTTCTTCGAAGTGGATTAACAATATAAATAGAACGTTCAAATGTAAAACATATGAACAGTCAAGGATAGCATGAGATATAATAAATTACACACATTATTTTGAATACAAAAAAAACGTACATGAAATGATATCAATGGTAGATGCTATTTTTATAAATCCCCAGCAACTACCGAGTCAAACACTAAAATTAATAAGTACGGTAAGTAGGTATATAACAATCGAGTAAATATCAAAATTATATTCCTAGATTATAATCAAAAGTTGAAATTCAAAGCTCAATCAAAATTGAAATTAAAAGTGAAAATTAAAAGTAAAAACTAAAATTTAAATTAAAAGTTAAAAGTCAACTGGTCAATGATTATAGTTTGATAATGAAGCCTCACATGCTAGACAATGGTGACAGTAACTATAATAACATTCACGTCCTCTATATCGACCATCAAACGAGATACTAGTCTCCAGTATTTCTCTATATGTCTATATAATATATAGCTATATCCACATACACATGCACCCATACACACGTGGGGGGTGTCGTTTTGTCGCTAGGGAGTTAACGGTTGACGCGACACCGTAGCCGTTGCCGACAGCGGGGAAGGGAACTACGTGAATCTCATCTCACGCCTCGATGGCTCGGTCGGCACGTGACAGTCGGCAAGCACGTGACATACTATTACGTCACTAGAGTAAGATCAGTCTAGCAGACATACTCGAAATTCGTACGTCAAGAATACATACTGTACTTATTTAAGCTGTACTCATACGTGCCATCGTTAGTCGCCTTTAATGAGGAATAGTTGACACTACGATGTAGATGAAAGGGAAGGAGACGTCTCTGTTGGTCTTGAAAGGTCGTATCTATTCGAGTGGGCTTAAGGCGGTGCATGCACGGTGCTTACACAAATCAAGAAATTTATCTTGACTATTTTTTTCCATTTTCAAAAATCAGTGTAATTGAATGAGAATTTCACATCTCCAAGATAATTGTATGATCTTCAATTAATATGACATTTTATTTTTGTGAATTCAAACAGTTTTGTGATAATACGTTGATGAATTTCATCGGGTTCTTTTTATTCATTGACGTATTATCTTGAAACTGAATGAATTCACTGAAATAGAATGTCAAATTAATTGAAGAGCATGAAATTGTCTTGGAGATGTGAAATTTTCATCCAGTTACATTGGTTTTTGAACATGGAAAAAAAATAGTGACGGTGAATTTCTCTATTTTTATAAGCACCGTGCATGAACCCCCTTAACTAGGCTCACAGCTGGTAACATTTTTTATAGATACAATAGGAGCATTGCTAAACGAACGAAGGAATCGGTTCAATTTTCAAAATGGCTCAAACAAAGTTAAAAATATTGAGTTACCGTACAGTGTACACTTGTACTTGTGAAGATTAATTTGTGATCACGCTTACAGCAATTAGGAATATGAATGAGATACTATGTATGAATGGTGTTATTGGTGTAGAGTATTCTCAGATTTCATTTTCTGAGTGAAAATAACAGTTAATTGTTTTCGAATAGGCCCAAATTTATCTGGCAATAGATTATTCTCGCTGAATATATTATTAGACGAGCTTTAGCGAGGATTCAATTTGACATACTGAAAAAAATTGGTGTTCGTTTTTATGTTTGTATGTTTTTTTTTTGACATACTGAAAAAAATTGGTGTTCGTTATGTTTTTTTGTCGGTTCTCCACAGGTCAAACGGCTACATCTATCAACTTCAAACTGTTTTTCAATATGGTTCCTCATCTAACTTAGATCTGTATAGTTTTGTGGCATTATCGGGGCGTAACTTTTTTTTTTATGAATTTTAGAAATTTCAAAAATACCCATTAGAATAACATGTCGGAAAAAAAAGAAAATACTTCTATTTTCCAGAAAATTGAAATTTTGGGTGAAGTTGAATTACGTTTTGAATTTTGATACACATTTCTGAAAATTTTCAGCTTGATCGGGTCAGCCATTTTGAAGAAAAAACATGCAATGTACTAAATTGGTACCACTCGAAGCAGTTTTTACCCATTTTTAACCGTAGTACTATTACTATTCGCTCGTCTAACAACGCATATATGGCGTTTTCCTAGTATAGACCAGTGTGCAGTAATGTAACTAATACGTACTGAATGACTGGAGAGGGCATAACAATGGTATATGGCCTTGCAGCGCCCATCACGCTCTCGGGCATGTAAACAAACAATATACAGTTGAAATTGTGAGGAATTGCTACATTTTATATAACTTCTATTCAAGTCATTTTCTCATCAGTGGATCACTCCGGAAGGGTTTAACTGAAAAAGGTGATTATGAATTCGGACAAATGGATAGAAGAGAGTAGATGATTCAACCATAAGAGATATTCGTTCAAGAATTCTGACGACATCGGCATAATGCCATCGTTAATACCCGCGATTCATGTGTGATCCCTGTCAACGGTTCGAACCAGATATTTGACCTCATTTATATACAATGTTTTTTTTTATCTTGGGTTTCACGACGCACTGTTATGATAGCGCAGATCTAATGACGTCGGATGGATGATTAATGAGATGATGGGATGATGGGATGAAGGTTCTTGGGTAATGGTAAGGATAGTGGGAAGGATGCGGTCATGGCCGACTCATTGTAGGAACCATCCCAGCATCAGCCTAGACAACAGAGAAAAACCATGAAAAACCCCTGTAAAGATGGTCGGCGGCGGGGATCGAACTGGGTTCGAATTCCCCTCGCCTCCCGGATCACATGAAGCGAGTGCGTTGACCACTGCGCTGCATGTGCCGGTCAATAGGTATTATAATCCTATATACGAATGATAGTTAGACGAGCTTTAGCGAGAATTTAATTTGACATACTGAAAAAAATAAATTGGTGTTCGTTTTTTTGTCGGTTCTCCACAGGTCAAACGGCTACAGCTATCAACTTCAAACTTTTTTCCAATATGGTTCCCCATCCAACTTAGATCTGTATAGTTTTGTGGCATTATCGGGGGGTAACTTTTTTTTATGAATTTTAGAAATTTCAAAAATACCCATCAGAATAACATGTCGGAAAGAAAAAAAAATCTCAATTTCCCAAAAAAATGAAATTTTGCGTGAAATTGAATTACATATTGATAGGCCTACACATTTCTAAAAATGTTCAGCTTGATCGGGCCAGCCATTTTGAAGAAAAAACATAAAATGTGCTAAATTGGTACCACTCGAAGAAGTTTTTACCCATACTATCACTATTCGCTCGACTAACAACACATTTATGGCGTTTTTCTAGTACTTCAAAACAAGCCGAGTATGTTGAAATACAACTTACTCTCAATGTTTACCCCTACTACTTTTCGTCGCACTCTCTAGCCCTTCACCCTGTAATAACTCCCCCAATTACTAGAGAGCGCTACTACCGTGATCGGCCTTGTGAAGTCACAACGAAGTGAACAACCTGTTTCAACCCTCACTATCCAACGTTGATGCAGAGGGGTAAGAAGCGGCAGAGGGGTGATGCGTTCTCAACACGGCGGGAATTGAATAATTAAAAGATTAACTAAATTATAAACAGATAATTTCGTTTCTGTGGTATAATATGAAAAGAATATACCTGCACCATAACCTGATGCTCGAGACCATGAATAGTTATATGAATTTATATGAAGAAATAGATGGAGAAATTTATATACATATATATATATATATATATATATATATATATGGGTGTGTGTGTGTGTACAGAGAGAGAGAGAGAGAGGGGGAGAGAGAGAGAGAGAGAGAGAGAGAGATAGAGAGAGAGAGAGGGAGAGAGAGAGGGGGAGAGGGAGAGAGAGAGAGAGAGGGAGAGAGAGAGAGAGAGAGAGAGAGAGAGAGAGAGAGAGAGTGAGAGAGAGAGAGAGAGAGAGAGATAGAGAGAGAGAGGGAGGGAGAGAGAGACTGTCATTAAGAGTCGCATGGAGATCTTCGCTAAAGATCATCTGATAGAAATAAATCCCATGAAATCGTCAGTACATTTTTTCTGTGTAAATACGTTATTCACTTGCTAGTTAAAAAACCAAATCTTGCATGCTGATTATAACGGGACAAGCAAGAAGGAAAGATAGTCTGTGTATGGACCAATATGCCATGCGATACCTGATAAGAATTGGGCATCACATGCTAGCTCAGCAGTTTCCAGTTTTAATCTAAATCTTCTTTTGTTTCAGTTCATTAGTAGCAGTCGCTGACGGGACTGCCTCCGATATTGCCAGCAAAGTATTTCTATTGACAAGTCAATATTCGCAATTTATACAAGTCAGTGAGTCAAACTAGTATTTTCGCCACCCCTTAGTGCTCCAAAGCTTTGGAGGAAGCAATGCTTCACCCACAAAGTAATTAAGAAGAAGCACAAAAAGTTTTCTAATTGGAAACTGGCCTAGCTGTAGGAGAAGGCATCGGAAAGCATCTAGGAAGCTATCTTGCTTTCTTGTGTTCCCAACGATGGGGTGTATACAAGGCGTGATGAAATAGTGGCTGTTGCAATTTAATAGGAGAGAAATTATATCTGAAAACTTGGTCATTCAATCAAAAAGTGAGAGAAGACATAATTCAGGGAGAACTTGTTTTATACGCAAGTAAACACAAGAAGAAAGATTGACACTCGGTCTGAATTTTCTTAGTAATTAAATACAGAAATAGATATTTTGTTGTTTCATTGTTGAGGGAGCTACAGGGGTAGTGGGTAGTGTCTTGGAAATTAATTTCAGTGATTTAAAGACGAAACGGTCGGAGAAAATATATGAGTATGTTCAAAGCCGGGTTCAGAAGTTGGTACACTTTCAGAAAGTTAAAACGGCAGTAAATAATTCCAATAGATTCTTCATTAACTGTTCACAGTTGTTACATCTAGGAGAAACAATTCTCATAATCGTAGACCTATTGTTGAAAATCGTGACCAACGAATACTGAGTAAAATTTACATTCCATTGAAGAATACGAACACTAGATTGCAATTACTGATGTGTGAAGTTATATACAATGTTTTTGTGTGTTTTTGGTGATGGTGATAATGAAGACGACGACGCCGACGCCGACGCCGACGACGACGACGACGACGATGATGATGATAATAAAGATTTACTGTTCAAACTGCACCACACAATGATATTAGAACAGTCAATAGAAATGAAAAAAAAGGAAAAACGGTACATGCACAGCGCAGTGCTTAACGCATCGCTTCGTGTGATCCGGGAGACGAGGGGAATTTCGGACCTGGTTCGATCTTCGCCGCCGTCCATCTATACATGGGTTTTTGGTCTGTAATCTAGGCTAATGTCGAGATGGTTCCCACATTATAGGCCACGACCGCTTTCTTCCCACTATTTCTTCCTATTATCTTTTTACTCATTACCCATTGCCACCTTCATTTCATCTTCCCATCATCTCATTAATCATCCTTCCGACGCCAATAGATCTTCATTATCATTACAGTGCGTCGGGGAACCCAATGTTGGAAAAAAATACATTCTTCAAACACTATTCACAGGATATTCATTATTGAATGATAACATTCAAGGAATTATATTGTTGTCTGAATTTAAATTTAATAGTCTTCACCAATGACGTTCAGCTTTCTTGACTGTTCTGGTAAGTGCATTGAAAAGTCTGCAAATCGATTACTTGGGTCCCTACAAGAATAATCTATGGCTTCCCATTTCAAATTGATTATTTCCCTGTGTGTTATGGGTATGGACATCAGTATCAGTCCAAGCTATATCGTCATTAACGACACACTTTTACACATTATAAACTGTGCAATGTTAATACCTCAAATTGTTATTCTAGAGGTGTATTCCAATGCTCCTCAATATGGTGATCCTTTATCAAAACACTGCTTTTGAAAATGTTTCTTGACATGTAGGCCTACCTTATAGCACGCTTTTGTAATAGACTTACTAAAATAATGTGTAATGTGTAATGTGAATTGTTTTTTTCAGGGTCCCCACATCATCACACCATATACTGTGACAGAGTCTATGTGAGCATGATACACAGTTTTGGCTGTTTCAATATCACTTATTCCTAATATTTTTTCATAAGGTAACAACCGGAAACCATTTTGAGCCTAATTTCACGAATGTGGGATTCTCAATCAAGATTTTTGTATATTGTTATATTATACCAAGGAGCTTCACGGTGACTTGAGGTTCATTAAAAATGTCACCATTCAGAACATTTAGAGCAAGATATTCGGTTGGAATGTACACTCAAAATCTACCTACCCTGATTTTGAATCTACCAAGTTCACAGTCACTCAGTGCTCCTTTATGTACCTCCAATCAATTATACCTAATGCACATGTAGAGGAGAAGGTACCCTGAGAAATTGACCCTCATCTTCTTCTTCTTCATAACGCCTATAGGCAGATTATTGTGTGGAGAAATTAATCATTGCCTCGTTCAAATTTAGAAAAAAATTACTTTTTTGGTTATTCAATTTTTGCCCGCTGGGTTATTCATATGGAGGATTTAAAAGTTGAATAAATCCTAGTACCTATATACAGAAAGTTTTGTCATGAATCAATTAACCCGTTTGGACCCCTATTCCTGAGATAAATGAGATGTGAGAAAATAAAAATGAGTAAGAAAACGAGTATCTCACATAAAATATGAGATGATATATGTCATTATTATATGAGATAGTTTTCTCACTGATATTTCTCACATCTCATTTATCTCAGGAGTAGGGGTCCTGATCTGTCCAGAGCGTGAAAAACAAAAACAAACAAAACATGAAACGGGAATTTCCAGTTATTTTCAAGTATCTTTATCAGCAATGAATTGCCATACTGGATATATATATATATATATATATATATATATATATATATATTTATATTTGTGTGTATATATATATATATATATGTATATATAAATATTTATCCATTCACATCTAGAATACGGTTGATAGCCAGTTAAACTCCACGCGATGCATATGATGCACATGATGGTATAAGCAGTAGGAGCCGAACTGTGCTCCTCTGTACGTAGACTTGCTAACGAGCTCCACGGTTGAGGAGGGTGGCAGAGGCAGAGGCAGAGGCAGAGGGCTGGGGGCTATGGGTGATGGATGCCACCCCACACCATACACCAGAGAAATGCAGCCACACTTGGTTAAGACACTTTTACAAAACGAATGAATGGGCGGTCGGTAGAAAGAACATTTTGTTGGAGGGTAGGGGTAAAAAGGAAACTTTTCGACTTTCCAAATTATACTTTTAAGCTCAACTAGTTTTAACTCTTTTCCAAGTAAAAAAACCTATTTAAATGTTATCTGGAAGCGTTAAATCTACTGCTATATCCCAGACTGAGAGTAATTCCAGACGGTAATGAACATTTGAGTCTCTTCTTGCTTTCATAAATATCAAACACCAGTGAATTTCGAGCTCGTTTCTTACCCGCTTTTTCCACACTGCAAACTTTTGACACGTATTAATCACGAGTATGAAACAATTACCAGCCAGAAGCTTTTAAAAATATATATCAAATTAAAGTGCGCTTGATTTTGGCTTTCTTCAGTTCACATAACCCCACTCTTCGAAAAAAAAAAACTTTTAAAAGTAAATGCGATAGTTTTGATTATGAATCTCAAGTTGAGTGATGAAATAAATTGCGTTGCTTTGTTCTTGCTAAATGGAGTTGAGATGTTTTCTAGTGTGAAACATTGGTGCATCCATGTAGCAGACTGAAGCCGAGAGCTCTGAAGCTACGGCCGTATGTTTTACTTGTTCTGCTTGACATCACTTTGTTCATAATTAGGCTTACCTCGCACCTACACAATGCCCAGGTTCTGCATTTTTTATTCTTTCTCTCTTTTTAATAATAAAGAGAGATTGGAAACTTTGAGATATACAATACTGTTCATATGTATTTCAATCGTAATATGTATTTCTACTGGTTGGCCGGACCATTCAGCATGCTTACTAACACAGCGATTGCATTCAAACATGATGCCAGGATGATACGGGGATAGGCCTATTTGGTGAATGTTCATCGCTTGCGACTTGTGAGCAAATCAACTCGCTGTGTGCTAGTAACTCAATCTAGCTAACAGCTGCGATGTGCTGCTGCTCCATACACTGTTGACACTAGATATATGCCCAGGGAAATGAATGTGTCCTCGTTTACACCAAGGAGCGATGTAGGAATAATAAAACACCTTTCTATAGCAGAGTCATATGCACCAAAGGGCTAATGGAGGTGGCAAAGACACAAGCAAAGCTATCACGATGCTAATTTGGTGGATGAAGAAGTATTAAATAGCTACACCAAACTATATCAACTTTCCCTAGGCTATTCGCAACTCAATAACTGGAAAAATAATTATCATTTTAGATTGTTATCATGCCAATTTATCAACTGACGATGGTTGATTATTGTTTGCTCAACGATCCCACCAATAGATAGGTTATATGGGGTATGAAAGAGCAGGTGATCATGAAATTATGAAGTATGATCATAAGTGAAAGGAAGATTACAAAAACCGCGATCCGGGATTCAAACCCATACCTTGTCTCCCCACACCACTAATATATATATATATATATATATATACATATATATATATATATATATATATATATTGGGTCTCACGACGCACTGTAATGATAGCGAAGATATATTGGCATCGTATGGATGATTAATGAGATAGTGGGGTGATGAGATGGAGGTTTGTTATAGGTAATGGGAAGGATTGAGCGAAGGAAGCGGTCTTGGCATATATTGTGGGAACCATTCCGGCATTAGCCTAGACTACAAAGGTAAACCACAGAAAAAAAACTGTAAAGATGGACGGCGGCGGGGATCAAACCGTGTCCGGAAACCCCTCGTCTCCCGGATCACATGAAGCGAGCGTGTTAACCACTACGCTGCATGTGCCGGTGTGTACGTTTTCTATATCTAGTTGAGCTCTGCATAATTCCTATAGCAATCATCAATACGCCAATGAACATTTCTTTTCGACTAAAACAGGTCTAGTTATCGGATCTCGCAGACGCCATAACACTATCTGCGCCAAGATAAACCGCGATGAATCGTTGATGGGTTAAGGCTGCATAAGTCTCACGGGAAAACGTATACCATACCTTGCTCTATAGTACCTATACAACGCCAAAAATACTATCAAAGATTCATGGATCTTGCCGCATTTACTTTTGCAAACAACAACGAGAGGGTGAAGGCGTAGTGAGGGGAAAGTCTCAAGATTGAGTTTCAAAATTCATGAAACATTATTATGAAAATCCAAATTATAAATCGCTAAATTGTCACGTATATATATAAGTGAAACCTAGCTGTGTCTAGATTGACGTCAGCATGACTCCGGAAACTATTTTTGATGTCATTGAGACGTTTGCATAGCCACTGTGGACAAATGAATTATTATAGTATGCTAGCAAACTATTTGTATAAATAGCTATCAAGGATTGTACAAGAATAACAAATACTTTCTGGAAATGAGAATGTGCATATTATTGCAGAAACAATACAATAAACATATAAATATATACAAATGTATATTTCTATATAGACCTATAGGCCTATATATTTATATATACACGACTTCTGGTGTAGGGCCTATATGTGTATCTGATGATAATCAGATAAGAATATCTATACCAGTAGTTTTCACCCAGAACTGAGAATACCCGAAAATGAGATCAAATAAGTACGTTTAAGCTACTCATTCAAGACATATGTGTTTGAACCCAACGATGGAACAAACGTATTAGAAAATCGATTTGAAAAACTACAAAATCTTCACTCTAAGGCTACATAGAGTTGATATCAAAAGACGGCACTTCCACCCACGTATTTAGTCCGGTCAATATACAAACACCAAAATACACATACAACACACTGAATACAATACACAGTTTACAAGAGAAATCAAACAATTCCATACTTGTATTTCATCTACAACAATGCTACACACATTCAGTTCCAATCCGCAAATAAAAACGCTGGAATCAACCTGAGCTACGGTAGACTTTCAATCGCATGAGGGTCAGGACAGAGATCAAAACAAAAGGAAGTGTATTTTCCATCGAGTTTCCTTCAAAACATCGACAATACTCTAATAAAATAATCAAATGGTGTATCACATATTCGGCGAATATATTGAGAAGTTGTTAATGGTTCCAAAATGTCCTGCATACACACAAACATGTATCAAATTTGCCTATGTCAAGTATAGTATGCATTATGACCTAGAAGGATTTAATATAGTACATATTTTAATTATAGTACTATAGTATGTAAATTATATAGTACTTAAATACCCAGTTAAATGTTGAAGTTAAGTTAAATACAGTACTATAATAAATTCTCCTAGATTATGACAAGCCCTGATTGCAATAACGGTATACACACGCATGTATATTATGTTGCAACTCACACAAGCGTCCATGTTGTTATTTCGCAGAACCTAAATCAACCAAACCTAATTAACCTCACAACCTAACCTAAAACTGACCGTTACGATATATGTAGAACAATAGTGTACAACAATCGACTGTGTTTTTCAATCACTCCAAAGCATCATACACAAGCCCGTATAGCAATGTTGTTGAATATAAGTCGTTATTCTCCTTGATATAAATACTGTCAACAAATATAATTATTCAGGATATGCGACTTTCAACTAGCAAAGATTGTATGTAGCACGTGAAGAAAATCCTTATCAAAGAAAATCTTTGGTTTATGTAAACGATGGAGAACAGTTATCAGAAAATTTATCAGAAAATAGGCCTATACCTTCATCACATTCTTTTTTTTTTTTAATAACATCGAAACTTGATACAAAATCATTGTTCCCCTATTAAGGCTAAGGATGAGAGTAGGATCGTTTGGACGGGGCACCACAAGGGCGATCTTACCACCCCATTTTATTATTATTTTAAATTAAAGCAATGAACTTTGAAACCAGGTCTACGCTGTCTGTGACCACACATCTTCGCCGCAGATAAAAGTCTTCAGTTGTCGAAAGTCCGGAACACAATATAAACTGTTTTTGCGATATATCCGGACACTACCAACATTGGTATTAGGAATAATCCAAACACACGAATGTTGATATCTTTCACTTTGAACTAAGTCTCTTAGGCAATGTTCACTTCTTCCAATGACAGCAGGTGCAAAGTTCATCATTATACAAGGGATAAACAATAAGGAGTGACAGCCCTCGATATAACTAGGCCTATCACTCTACTAATTAAAGGTCGTGGCCAATTAGTACTTCATCCAAGCATTCACTTCGAGAACTGTGGGATTCCTGTTTTCGTATGTGACGGAACATAATACTCAAGTTATTGTAATATCCGTCATTTTTTCCGATACTTGACATTTTTTGAAGACTCCTTATTCTATTATTGTGATGCCCTCTTGAAATCTAGTTTCACTTATGAAAGTGTCAAGCATGATCATTCGACGTTATTTCTATCCTATTTCTATCAGTTCAATGTGGGAAGGGGTAGAAATATGGGTAGATAATAGTACAGTTGATAGAAAAGGGTAAGGGATGGAGAATTATCAGCAGAGAAGATGAAAGATGGAAATGCAGTTGAAGCCAACAGGCGAGTGGTCATTAGACGAGCTTTAGCGAGGATTCAATTTGACCTACTGAAAAAAATTGGTGTTCGTTTTTTTTTTTTTTTTTTTTTTTTTCGGTTCTCCACAGGTCAAACGGCTACAGCTATCAACTTCAAACTTGTTTTCATAATGATTCCTGATGTAACTCAGATCTGTATAGTTTTGTGGCATTATCGGGTGGTAACTTTTATTTTCATGAATTTTAAAAATTTCAAAAATACCCGTTAGAATAACACAGCGAAAAAAAACATATATATATTTTCCAGAAAAATGAAATTCAGCGTGAATTTAAATTACATTTTGATACAGATTTCTGAAATTTTCAGTTTGATCGGGTCAGCCATTTTGAAAAAAACGTAAAATGTGCTAATTTGGTACCATTCGAAGCAGTTTTTACCCATACTATTACTATCCGCTCGTCTAACAACGCATATATGGCGTTTTCCTAGTGTAGATAATGTAGCAACGTGATTAAAAGTGTGCAAGCTGTGGGCCTATCTATACTATCAGACTGCATTTCAGATAGAGTAAGATGTACCACTTTTCCGCTCCAACCAAGTGAAATATGAAAAATACATCACAAAATATTTCGCCTTTGAATACGTGATCAGGTATTGTCTACATATGAAGCAACTTATACTATACATAGTAAAAATACAAATATTTAACTCCAGAAAGGCACATTTACATGGTGAGTACTGACAAAAAATACACTCTTAATTTCACGCTGCAATTGGCCTAATCTTAGCTAAAAACTCAGTGCAAAAAATACACTCAGACCAATCGGAATCGAATGAACATAATTTTTCTTTTCTTTAATGAATTCATTAAAAATTGATATCAGTATTTATGATTTTTTATTGGCTGGATAAAATAGAAAAAAGGGAATTGAAGTGTTGAATCCACAATTGTAAATGACATCTTCTCGATGAGGTGCCGTCTGGAAGTTTCGTAGACATATTATTATACTGACAATTCAACTCGCAGACTCGGGCACACGGACACATACTTATAATGCATTATTGTGGTGAGGAATTGAATTTCCAATCGACATAACAAATATTACCAATTACCTTCGAAATGAGGTAATGCATCAGCTGATTTTCTGATACCCCAAAGTGTTCTATCCGTAAAATAATTATATTATAATTTGGAAGAAAATGTGCATCAGCCATGCAAATGCTAGAAAAGCGTAACATTTTTTTTCCAATAACATCGAAACTTGATACAAAATCATTGTTCCCCTATTAAGGCTAAGATTGAGAGTGGGATCGTTTGGACGGGGCACCACAAGGGCGATCTTACCACCCCATTTTATTATTATTTTAAATTAAAGCAATGAACTTTGACACCAGGTCTACGCTGTCTGTAACCACACATCTTCGCCGCAGATAAAAGTCTTCAGTTGTCGACAGTCCGGAACACAATATAAACTGTTTTTGTGATATATCCGGACACTATACCAACATTGATATTAAAAATATAGAACTGGAAAAAAAAGCGTAATAATTGTACAAGATTACTTGATAGAATGTTATTATATACTATGTAGTTATGTTCTTAGATCTAGCAACGTGTATTCAATCCAGAATGTGCATATAGGCCACAACTCGATTATAGGCAGTGGCGGATGATTTCTACCCGGCTCGGCACGGTGCGGCACGGTGCGGCACGGTGCTGCTGGATTTTGTGAAATTGGATTAGTTTCTCTCTGTTATGATGCTGGAAGGAAAATGGGAAGCTGGAAGAGTGGGGGAGATAAAGTAGAAAGAGTAGTGTGAGTCGAGTGAGGTGGGACGGGGTGCAGAGGAGTGCACACAAAAGGTGGAGAACGTCGAGTTTCTACTGACATTTCGTCTCCCCCCTCCCCACCCTTCCCCCTCCCTCCCCCACCTTCGTACAATCATCCCCTGTTCTATATACCGATCACCCCATCGCACCTACAAGAGAACTGTTGTGCAGCATTTCTCTCTTCAAAGGAGCTTACCACTTTCACCGTCTCTCCCGCCCCTGCACAGACTTCTCCACACTCAATTTACTCTCTTACCTCCGGCCCCAACAATAATTATAAGCACATCATTTCTTAATGAGATAAACGTAAACTTTCATATATTCTCTATCAGTATATATGGAGTAAGGAACAAAGACCATTTCGGTTTGAAGATCATAAGAAAATCGAGAGAAATCACTTCATACGGTAGAACAAAGCTGCCGTTAATGGTGAATTGACACTCGCGTGCTCAGGATTTGCTCAGGATGTGCTCAGGATGTGCTCAGGACTACTTCCTTCGCTCACAGGCTTGGATCAAGCTACTACCGACTGGACCCCTATTCCTGAGATAAATGAGATGTGAGGAAAATACAAGTGAGTGAGAAAATGATTATCTCACATGAAATGGCCAGTTATTATTCCTGAATCAATTTTTCTCCCCTTTTTCTCATATCTCAATTTGTATTCAACTTCCTATTTTGATGAATCTGATGGTTTCTCACAATCTTTATCGTATTTCATTATCAAGAATACTAAATCTGATGAGAAGTGAAATGAGAAAATTTTCTCACTTTATTTTCTCACGTCTGATTTAGCTCAGGAATAAGGCTCCTGGATGCTCACATATTTTTGAGATAGATGGTCTACGACGAATTATTCACATTAAATCTTTATGTAATAATTCTATTGCTTAGCGTTG
>OU015463.1:6243472-6468472 GCA_907164805.1 Brachyptera putata | reverse complement strand
TTCAGCACTATTCAGCACTAACACGTGCATCCTCTTATCCCTTCAAGATATGAGCAAGTTATTACAGAAACAAGCACCGAAACAACAAGAAATACTGAGTGTCAATAACACAGACACTGAGAAGGTTGAAACTCGACTTGGTAGTATAAGCGTCTGCAAGAAACAAAACGAAGTGGGTCACACAAGAAATGTTTTTTCTGCGAGCTTCTATAATAACTGAGAATGTAAATAATCATATTTCCTTTCGTAACTTTTTCAAACATGATTGAAGCTGAAATGTTTTTGAATTTTCTGGAGGTTAATTTCAAGAATATTGATGAGAATAATGACGTGCCTTCTGTTTTCCTATCAGAATTTCTAGTATATTCATATATTATAGTATGATTTACTGAAGAATGAAATGATATACAAATTAGCATTTCATTTGTATTACTTTTTTCAAAGAGGACGGAATAACGTTCGTGACACAAAACGTTTCATTTTTTCCCAGATTCAAGCCAGCATCAGTCAATCCACGAGAAGCACGATACGAATTGAATGTAGCTAATGACAGGACCATTCAATTAAAGTCAAATGTATTCATGCAATTAGCTACTAAAGCTTTTTCAACACCGTTTACTATAATATTCAAGTGAAAATCGATGGAAACGTAGAAAAAGAGGAAAGTGAGATTAATGTTTTCTGAAATAGTATTCACGGCGAGTTCATTACTACTGTATTCACTGTTTTCAGAAGATTCACTGTGATTATTATCGAATTATGAACTTAATTATACAGGCACCACTGCTTTCGAAACATTAAAAGCGGTGCTTTCTATTCAAAACCAATCTTCTAGAATATAGTAGTCGTTTAGAATGATATTTTCTTTGAAGTTAACTTCAAACATATTACTAATATATTAGATAACATGCAATGAATATATATCTGAAACATTGATGATGAACGATGCATGATGTTGTTTTGTTTACGACGTACGTACATATTATGATGCATGTTCTAAACGAAACTATCTAGGGAATTGCTTTTCTCCCGCCAGTTACGTCAAACAGCGAAAACGAAAGTCTAAGTGCCCTCGTTGGCATGAAGGTAAAATATAAGCCACATAGTCTATACTTACTTTAGAGGCATATTAAAAATAAAAGTGTTTTAAAAGCTATTTGCTGAACATATACGTTGTTTTATTAAAGCGTGTATGCCTAACAATGCTTATGAATAATTAGAATGCGGGTCAACAAAAAGAGTCAAGTTCCGTTAATAATCTGTTTGGATACTTATACCATACGCTACAATAAGTTTGCTGTTGTATAGAAAACAGCGGATCTATGTGCGTCCTAGGGTAACACCTGTGTGGCGACCTGAAAAACCATTGGTCTTAGTAATCTCACAGCCGTTAGTATTGTACGTAGTTATCATTACATAATAATACTCTCATACACCGTACAAAAAGTACAAATTGGGCTATATTCAAATAGAGAACAAAAGCTACAAAGAATCAAATTAGGAATATAACAGGATCATTAATTACCGGTAAGAAAAGGATACATAACCTGGAGTTTGAACACTTTAGATTGTATTAAATTAAAAAGTGTTCGTAAAACTCTGAACTGGCAATTGCTTTTCGCCTAAAACCCTATCCTCCCTTCTCATCCCTCATCGCGACGCTGAATTCTACACTGCTCGTTTTGACAAATAGGATTATACGATGGCATTACCCTAAACTTCCAGGAAAAGAAGACTGCTATCGCCTCATCCCTTTTGCTTGATGATAATGTCACTAATAAAATATAAAAAAAAGAGAAAAAAAATCCCACCACATTTTCCTTGGAAAAATATCATAAAAGTTTTCATTGAGTTTTGTCGGTTTATTAGTCGACGAAGAATGGGTATTGAAACCAGTGAATCTTGTCTGGCAAAAGACTACCTTATAATAAGTAACTTTCCTCTGAGTAGTCTTATACAGGCCTAGTCAGTTCGAAGTACTAGTACCATGTGATCTCGAATCAGTTGAAACGCTGAGTATTATATCCAGTAATGGAAGCGAGAGCATGCTAAAGATAATACTATATAGTATACAAGCATTATGATCCAGAGGAAATGTGCGATTATTACGCTCTTCAGACGGACACTTTCCAAAAAATATTGGAATCTTATTCAAGTTGAATACGATGAGGGTAAAATACTGAGCGCTCTATATATGGTAATACATTTCCTTATCTTACTGCAGCTTCCGATCGTGCAGCTTCGTGGACCATACCACTGTAGTCTCCAGCATCATCTGTCGAACCGTCGCTGAAAACCTGAAGCCACTCGGAGGCCCACACTCATTGTATCTTCTTGCATACATCAAGAAGAAACTTGATCGTAGATATCGGATATGAAAACAATTGAAAGAAAAGATGAAAGTCAAAAGTATTTCTGACAGCAAAGTCGTCATCTATCTGAAACATAATCTGTGTTTTCAACAGCACTGTCGTCTACCTATAGGATGGACGTCGTATTCATACTGATGGTGTAAAACTCCCATCAAGGGAGCGGGCAGGCGTATAAACTAATTCGATCGTTCTGCCCGCCAAGTTAAGCACGTGATCAAAATGTCGTATTGGCGTAGGCCTAAACCTTACTTATTTATTTAGTAATTGAATGGAACGGGAGTCAAATTGATACTGTAGAAAGTACGGCCGTGAAAGATGAAGGAATGAAGATTAACACGTTCAACCTCTAAATTGTTCCTCTTGCTGATCTATAGCTGTCCATTTCTCTTCACATAAATAGTGCCTCGATTTTGTTCGTAACTTCATCGCAGTGATTTCATTCTATCTTGATATTGAAATGAGTCAAGAATATCATATACTTGCCTTCACATTATTGTTGATCCCCCAACAGCTAGATTATACCATAATTATACGAGAGTACGAATGAGTGGGTGAATGAACCAAAAAGCTGTTTTGCTCATTCCCTGACTCAAATTTCTTCACAAGAATGCACTGAAATATCTCAATTGTACCCCTCCCGCCAATACACCAACTAGAATCGATGAGACTTTATATTCATCTTTGTGATACGGGATGGTGCTATTATGAATCAATTTCTTCCCCTCATACTTCTTCTGCCCGTCTTATATAATTTCCGAAACGCACACCTTAGTCCAGCCGAGCTCTCTCCTGTGACTGGATTCAGCGCTATGAGGTCTACTCACCAGAATACCTTTTGTTATAAAATAAGTTCTTATCAAACAGGTTCAAGTAATTGTTTACCACTTTTATATAATTTTAAGTGACTCCCATTTTTATTTTCAATTCAAATTTTATGTACACAATAATGTAATATGTACACCAATTATGTATTCTATATGTATTTAATGTATTTAGTTCTAGTTTTTATATACACTTGGTTCTAAGAAACTATAATAGTACAATGTATGTATCCAGTATCTAAGCGGTTTGGTGGAAGAAAAGCCATTGCGTCTTAACCCCGCCGCACAAATAAAGATCTTATTATTATTATTATTATTATTATTATTATTACTCCACCACGGTAAGATTCCATCATCTGCCAGTCCATATGCTTCTCTCTCAGATATCAGCCTTCTCTCTTCAGCTCATCAGCAACAACGGTGCGGATTCCGTGATGTCTCCTTCTTCTTAGCAGAGGTCCATAAGAGCAAGGGGCCGAATCGTGTGCTAGTGTTTCAATCACTTCAACGCATATGGGGCAAAGGTAATCGTTCTGGATTTGGCCTTGGAGAGTTCTTACTGGGGTGACATCTACAAGTTACCCACTAAAATAACCGGCGTGGTGAATTAAAAGAGGCATTGAGGGTAATCTGACTAATATATAATTGGATGTAAATAATGTTTTGACAAAAGGAACTTGAACGACGAGAATGACAGAAAATTATGAAGATAGAGGAAACACGTCCACTCTCTATAGGTGTACGTAAGTCAAGTAACCCATACCCACTTGACAATCGTGTGAGGAAGTGACACAAGAATGTCACAGCATGTCACAGAAATCTCTTCTCGAAGGAATGATTGACTTCGCGTCTTTCTCGGGAACATAGCACGCATTCAACTCTTTTATACACGCTTCCCACTCGGCCCTGGAGACGTTCAAAACTTCACATTTCGAAGACGTGTGCAACATGGCACCGGGAAGCAAATTGGAAAATACACGTTTTCTTCGATATAAGTAGTGCTTCAAATGATCCTATCCTGATCATCATAGATAATATATGACCAGCAATGTTGATATTAGTGCTTTTGTAACGGGTATAGCACTCGGCTACACATATATGTGTATATATATATATATATATATATATATATATATATATATATATATATATATATATATATATATATTATATATATATATATATATACAGTATATATATATATATATATATATATATATATATATATATATATATATATATATATATATATATATATATATATATATATGTGTGTGTGTGTGTATATATATACGGCAGTTCGACATGTACATTTCTGGTCTGAAACCAATGAGGTTTTCCTCAGAATGCTAATGTCAGGCGGCAAAGAGGGTAGGGCGAAACCAATGATTATTTTCAATTATGGATCCCGACTAAATGTCGATTCTTTGCCTAAGGAATTGTCACAAAAATGTTCTGCCTTCCAACTCGGATCTAATTATGGATTTGAAAGGTTGTCCAGTCGATCAAGTTTATTCTCCGGATAAAATATTACAGAAAAATTTACTAGGATAAATAGTCCTACAACGTCAACCTAATCACGTTTTTAGTCTCGTGGTCAACCGTTTACAATTACAATACTCAAAGAAGGACGTTAATTTACCCTTTATGGTACGGCTATGATGCGTTTCATGATATCTTGGGCATATCCGATGGAATCGCTCGTATGAATTCTTGTGCAATAAACTGTATAACGCATCCAAAAATCCCGAAAGTATATTGAATTTCTACAACATCTTATTCAATCTGTGTCGGCACACGATATCATAACAAGTAGCATAGAAATCCAATAAAATTTCCGACGTTGATTTTTTCGTCCGAAAATCAGCATCCACAATCTTGAGAACCACTAGGCATGCTGCGAGATACAGAAACATTCCGACTTGATGAACCCATGATCATTCAATCACATGGATTATGTGACGTCACGACGCCTCAACGACGAGGTTGATTGCGCTTAATGAGCATTCAAACATGCAAGACAGACCTCAAATTACTTGAATTATCATTCAATTGAGTTTTCAATATTCAATTGCATTGAATAATACAGATACTTCAATTATCATACTTCAACACCAGTTACATAGCAAATATGAGCCACATGGTTCAGGCATGAGCAATATTTTCTCCTTTTTTTTAATGTCATTTCATTGTACTTCTTTTTCTTTGTTGTCTTATTCAAATACTATTAGCTCTATTCATTCACTTCTTTCCTTTTTTTAAAGTTATCATTATTATTTTCTCATTTCTATCACAACTATTCCTAGATGTGATCAACTTATACTTTGTTTCTCATTCTATTGTTATTTTATCACTCTTTCAAATGTTTTACTATTGTTGTTTTTTATATTTCGATCAATTGATTTTTATTCTGTGTTTTTAGCAATCTTATGTGTATGAGAGAGAATTCACTTCATTAAAGAGTAAAATTCATATTTTTTAAAATTATTATATGCATTGACCCTACTCGTGGATTTCGAGAATTCGTTCATACAATGTAAGCTACATCGATCTTCGTAATGCTGCTTAACGACCCCACCAACGGCTGGGTTATACGGGGGTTCCGATCTTCGTGTATAGAAATATCGATAGTCATATAATAATTAGATCAAACCGCTTCACACTATTGATTTACATCAAGTAATTCAACACCATTTAACAGCGTAACATACAAAGCCTACACTATGTATCCGTTCACGGACGGTCATAAAAAAAGATCGATCAAGTCACATTAAAACGCATCCTGAAACCAATTCAGTAGCATAACACGCACTAAAACCAACAGATAATGTACTTACGCACTTCACGTACAGTCTATGAAACATGAGCGGTGAAATATACGCACATTTCAATGGAGTTTTCATTTTAACTGCGATAAAAGCATTGCATGTGACCGCAAGTGTACAGTCCATACTTACAAGCGCTTTCAACTCCTGATGGCATTATAAGCTGTGTGATCATATTCTTCAAGTGATATATATATATATATATATATATATATATATATATATATATATATATATATATATATATATATATAAATATGTATGGTATAAGGGTCATCTCAACAACTTCTCCACTTCTATACACGTTTCAATTAGCTGAGCATTCAACCATCACCAAAGAACAACAAAGTAACAAGGTACAAAGGAAACATGGACATTCGTTAATATATGACCAAACACAACTTTCGAGAGTACTCCATGAGATAAATATCGTATGGGCTCTGAAACTTGTAACTGACTCATGGGGATACAGACTACAGATTATTAACCGTGAGCTCGTCACTGGAAATATCACAAATATATAATAGGGAGTTGTGAAAAGTGAATGCTACGTTCTAAAAGATACTGAGTGGAAGTAGGTCGCAGCTCCACGAATGTAAGGTTGAGGAAGAGAAGTGCAATGCTAATCAAAACAAGTTCTGAATACAATCTAAATGGGGTTACCGTTATGTTAACATTTAGAAATCTTTTATTCAAATAGAGATGGAATAAAGTGTTCTGAATCACGGTCTAGAATGTGGTATGAATAGAAGCAAAGCAGAATGGAAGAGATGGCTTATAATAGTAAAACGGTAATCACGCACTGATCAAAGCTAAACAAATGAAGATAATATTGAATTAATATTGAATAATATTGAGTTAATATTGAATGAATATTGAATGAATAATATTATTGAATTGAAAAGTTGGTAAATTTAGTGGATCCATTTGTTGTGTTAGTGCCCTAGGGTCCCTAGCAGAACTGTTCGTTATGTTTATTAATTACGTTTTTTTTTAAATGCTGCTCAACGACCCCAACAACAGCTAGGTTATACAGGATACGAATGAGCGGATGATAATGAAACGATGCAGTGATGATAGGTGAAAGGACGTTCAAAAACTCATGCCTTATGCGGGATTTGAACCCACGCCCAACGGTGACTTCAGTTTATACCGCTTGCGATAGTTGACTCGGCCACCGGGGCGGCTAATTACGATCACTGAATGATAATCGATGTAATAGTAATATGAGTGAAGTGAAACCGGCACATGTAGCGCAGTGGTTAACGCGCTCGCTTCATGTGATCCGGGAGGCGAGGGGATATCGAACCCTTTACGAGGGGATATCTTTACAGAGGTTCTCATGGTTTCCCTCTGTAGTCTAGGCTAATGCTGGGATGATTCCTACAATGAGTCGGCCATGACCACTTCCTTCCCACTATCCTCCCCATTGCCCACGAACCTTCATCTCATCATACCATCATCTCATTAAACATCCATGCGATGCCATTAGATCTGCGCTATCATAACAATGCCTCGTTAAACCCAATATATATATATATTTTTATTATTATTTTGGGTTTTAACGACGCACTGTTATGATAACTGAGATCTAATGGCGTCGGATGGATGATTAATGAGATGATGGGATGATGAGATGAAGGTTCTTGGGTAATGGGAAGGATAGTGGGAAGGAAGCGGTCATGGCCGACTCATTGTAGGAATCATCCTTGCATTAGCCTAGACTACAAAGGGAAACCATGAAAAACCTCTGTAAAGACGGTCGGCGGCGGGGATCGAACTGGGTGAAGTGAAGTGAATACAAACTGGATACACCTATTATCAACAACAGTCAACAGCGTAGTCATTTCGGTGAGACAGGAAAGTGAAGTAACAGTGCCTTGGTTAATCAGTTCATGCATTGCTTATAGAGCCTGGTTCGCATCAACCTGGTGGGGTAGCTAGCAAAGGCAACGATTCTTGCTATTTCGGTTGAGACACTGTGGGCGTCGAAAGTATCTGCCCACCATCTGAATAGGATGGACTATCAACATCCACCAATCGACAAATCTGTTATACTTCAATTTCCTGTCTCAATGGAGCGATAATATAGTTTCTGCTATTTTTATTCAGATTACTAAGATAGTATTATATAAATTGGGTTATCAATCAAATACATATTTGGCAAGTATATTTCCGATGAAAAATGTAATTTCTCTAATAACCCAAACCATTCTGTTTTACTTGACAAGTTTAGTTAATCTGTATGCTCACTAGCTACATGATATTAGACTGTCCCAGATATTGGTTTCTACGATTTAATGAACGCCCCCCCCCCCCCCCACCCCTCTGCAACCCTGTACGTAGCTAGACACCAATAGCCGATAGTGTGACACGATTCCTTGGTAGGGCTAGGGTGGACGCAAAGATCAGCAAGCAGCGACTGGCACATACCAGCTGATAATTTCTTGGGAGAACACCTTAGCAATGTGCCGTGTTATGAGCGAGATATTTGTATGGAATATACTCCGAAACTCTATACAATTATTTAACTTGGATGAAATTTACTCGATAACTCGACAAACTTTGATTTAGAAACTATAAAAGTTTGGAAGTAGTGAATAACGGTGACATGGTTTACAGCGTTTGAGTTTATAGCTTTTTGATGGGAAAACAATCATGAAATTATTCCTTTGAGAATGGCTAGCCCGATTCGAATGATAATTTGGAATAATGAGCAAGTTCCAAGTTCCATGTGTTCACTCACGTTCGGAAAAAATATGAAATTTTGTGGAAAAATCATTTTGAGACATTCGTTCTGAGAATTTCATAGCCCACAGCATAATCTTATCAGGGTTTCCAATATGTCGTGACGATTTTTCTCTAAAATGATTCATCCGGGGCGTCAGAACAATACAGTTTCGAGTTTAATAAATCTGCGCGACCAGAAAAAGTTTCAAGTTAATGAATCAAACCACATATGACCTGTGCAGTGGAAACAGGGTAACATATTCAAAGAGAAAGCTCCATGACAGTGGGATGGAAATCTTCGCTATCGCTCGGTCGGATGAGCAAGATATGTGTATGAAGTATACTCGAAAACATATAAGAAATACCTTGACATATAAGAAATATACTCAAGAACTCTACTTACTTTGGTTGAAACTGTCAAAATTTCTACTACAGTTCGCAAGATTCAGAATGAAGACTAACAAATACGGTATTCAAAGTTATTTAAATGAAAATGAATCACAGAGTAATAAAATCTTTCAAAACGAATTAAACAATGTCAGTAAAAATTCGTATTGATTTGTATCATATTTGTATTTAGAATCAGTGACAATTTGAAGCTTTTAAACAAAAGTTTTCTGCCTGGCAAATGGGATTTGCCTCATGGGATTTTTTGAGACTGAAAGAAAGGGTTTTTGAGAAAGTGTTTGGATAAGTCCGCATATCCAGGAAATGTTTCATGTTGACCAGGCATACCATGCGACCTGTGCAGTACGTACAAACAAACTAACAAACAAACAGACAGAGATTCATAAGAGTGAGATGAAAGTCTTGGCCATCGCTCGGTCCGGTCAGGTGGATGGCGATCGGCGCGGTCCATCAGATCTTCAACTCTTGAAGATAAAAGTACAATTACTGTCGACACGTCAAGACCGCAGGTCCTTTCCAAGACCACTACATCTCATTTCAAGAGGGAAAATTACCGAAAACCACACACATACAGATATAAATATATATATACCCTATATATATATATATATATATATATATATATATATATATATATATATATATATATATATGGGATATTTTTTTAGCCATGTCGTAAAAGATACGTCTCGACCGGGAATTGAACCCGGGACCTTCAGATTGCCGGTCCGCTGCTCTCCCACTGAGCTACCGAGATATTACTTTTATAAAAACATAAAAGTAATATCTCGGTAGCTCAGTGGGAGAGCAGCGGACCGGCAATCTGAAGGTCCCGGGTTCAATTCCCGGTCGAGACGTATCTTTTACGACATGGCTAAAAAATATTCCACACATCCCGATATTGGATCGTATCCAAGAAGTTTAATGATCATATATATATATATATATATATATATATATATATATATATATATATATATATATATATATATATATATACTTATTGTTTTTGAAACCTCAACAAAAAATATCAGATGGATCCATGATTTCTTCAGGGTATTTTAATTCGTGTAGTAGGTTGACTACTACAGGTGGTAGATGTGAAATACGTTTACTCTCGCACTCGACGCGTTTCGACAGACTTGTTACTGACCTCTCCAAGAGTGTATAAAAACATTCACACGTGCCTAAAATGAAGAAGAAGATTTTTATAGTACAACAAAACTGAATATTTGACAGCTTGAATGAATCAAAGTAAATAGGTAGACTATAATACAATCAAAATGGCTAAGTTTGTTTCATTAGAGTATGGAATTGAACCCGGCACCTCCACCTCCTCCAGGTCATTTTGAGTTGTCCTCTTATTTGCCTGGGGTTCTGCTATCATGATGGTTATATTTTGGTTTATGCTGCAGCTGGCTCAGAATAGTTATCCAACTGTCGCTCATTACGTATCTATATTCACCGTCGAAAGTATTCTCATGTTTTTCTATTTGATTTGATCGTAAACATATCATATCAAATTCTCTGATCAATTTCCACCAACTTTTGTCAATTCAATAATATTTGTATTTTCATCCACAGTTACCCCAAGTGTAGCCCCTTCAAATGTGGCACTTGCATTGGTTTTTGCATAGCTAACGTATAGTTAAACCAATTCTGTAAACACTCTCGTTTTGATGTGGGGATGAATATAATCTCGATCTAAGAATCTTACAAGAGGAAATATGTGATCGGATTGTACTCGACGTCAATGTCAAGAACATGATCCTATCACCAAGCAAAACTACGTCATAGAAGCGTCTGCAAGAAGGAAATCAGATTGTGCCTCTAGACGAATACTGTAGTACCACTGAATAATCGAGCTGCGGCAGTACTAATACCGAGAACTGAGAACATTAATTGGCTCGCTGGCGAAAAGGCACACTAGCGCTACCTATATGCGGCTGGGTTTAATTTTCTAACGGCATTCAAATCTATATTTCTATATTGATTCTATTTTCGAATTTTCATGATTGTTATCTCACTTCGATTTTTTTTCTCGATTTGTTGTCATCACGATATTTGTAAAATCCGTTGTTTTCAATTCTATCAGCTCTGATTGAAGAAATTTAGGTATTCAATAAGCTCTGATATTTTATAGTTTTCTCTGTGTTCATTGAGCTCTATCTCTGAATCAATTAGGCATGATTGTTGTTTACTCAGAGAAATATCAAAGCGAATATTTCCTTCAAATGACTTGGAAGAGTTCAGTCCTTTGATAAAGATTGGTGTTATCCAATCGAAATGTTGTTTTCAGTTATTAATTGAAGTTATTTCTTATTAAACGGTTTCACCATGGAATAGATATTATTCGCAAATACTATTAGCGTTGAACCAGGGTTCCGTTATATAATATATAAATATATAAATAATATCCGTATATACACATATATTTATATATATATATATATATATATATATATATATATATATATATATATATATATATATATATATATATATATATTCAACTTTTTTCATAAACAGCTGAGCTATACGAGGGTATATGAATTTAAATGTATATATATATATATATGTGTGTGAGTGTGTGTGTGAATGTGTATATATTGATATTATATTTGTATATCTATATTATAAATAATTACATGTGCATGGGTATGCATCTGTGTATCCATAGTCAGAGTTATCCTATAATATAGAATATCTTATATTGTTTCTATAATAATGCAATTCCGTATCACAGACCTTGGCAAAGCTTATACATATATTCATAAGCAGTAATTCTTTCTTTAAAGCCATGCGAATGGCATTATGGCAATTTGCCACTAAGATGGAAAGAGGGATACATATGAAATCTACGTAGCCATTACTCTAATACAAGGTTAAGAAAACTCACACTTTTGGCTCATAACGTTATTATTTTGTATATTGTGATGGTAATGCGCCAAGTCTATGATCCAGACCGCGATTTACCGGACGGTTCTATTGATTCGGTTCTCACTTCTCATACAGTTGTGCTGCTGCATTTTGTTGTCAGAACTTGGAAATGAGACTAATCTTTAAAGGACATAGCAACCCTAAAACTAGATTACAATGTATAATGAGGATATTCATTTCCTTAGTTTCAGAGAAAACTAGAAATCATTATCTTAGTTTCATTAACTATATTTTTTGTTGACACTACAGAGACCATGGGTCATGACGTAGGCATTATCGATTCTGTTTAGAAACATACACAGAATCGAGTAATGTCTACGTCACAACTCAGAAAATGAGTAGGGTCCCGGAGGACAAATAAATGTATCATTATTCCTGAAATTGAGGTGATGATTTCTATTTTTCTCCGAAATAACGGAAATAATTATCGTCATCATTCGTTAAAATCTAGTTTTAGGGTTGTGATGCCCTTTAACAATTTTACAAAATAGCATACCACATACAATGATAATAATTCTGTTATCTACAAGCTATATATCAGCTTTTATGTCGATTTTAATTCGGAAGTCAGTGGTATATACACCTTTTATAACAACAGGAATCAAACATATGATACAACATATAAACACGAACAGGGAATACAAACAAGTACACACAGGGGTGCATTTGACTTCAACAACTCTCTGAGCAAGGCAAACGATTCGCAATCTCACATACAGGAGATTGCTTAGTGAAAATAAAGAGCAGACTAAGGCGATTAAGACACAAGTCAATGAATGACATTCGTGAATGTAGAAAAGAAAATGAACAAGTTAAAACTGAGAACAAAGTACTGATCAATAAAGTCAATGACCTGGAGTGATATTGAAGGAACTACAAATCAAAACACTTATGCCATTGTCGGCAAATCGCAAATCATCTCGGCGTGGATATGAAGGGGGTGCTTGCGCGGTGTTTATAAAAATAGAGAAATTCATCTTTACTATTTTTTTTTTGATCACGTACAGTACAGGTGTATTTGAATACAAAGTATATCACACCGAGATAATTTCATGCTCTTCAATTATTATGACATTCTATTTTTGTTAATTCAACCAGTTTTGAGATAATACGTCAATATATATCGAGAGCGTGATCAAATTTATTGACGTATTATCTCAAAACTGATTGAATTCACAGAAAGAAAATGTCATATTAATTGAAGAGCATACAATTATCTTGGGTCTGATATACTTTTTATTCAAATACACTTGTTTGTGATAAAGAAGAAAATTATCTCAATTTTCATGAGCGCCGTGCATGCACCGCCTTGAGGTATGTCACATTGAGTTCTCCCATCGGTGAGAGAGTGTGAACAGAATCCCAAAAATCTCCTGGCCGTTGTTGTCAAATTCTATTCACGACAAATTAAAGAGGCGGTAATAACTCTAAGGAAGAGAAAGAGCAGTATTTTTTATTTGTGATATTCAAATGATTATGTATAGTATCTAGTTATCTATATTTATGTAGTTCTTTGAATGTGTCATTATTTGTTGTACTAATGGTTTAATATACAGTCATCACTAATTAACTAATAATTTGTAAATGATGGTACTGCCACACTCAAGCATTGTTATCTATAACTTATTCTGTCAAATAAGCCTATGTCATTTGTGTACCGATTTCCTCGAAAGAGAGAAAGGAATAAACACTACTACTACTATACTAGCACGTGAACTGGGATTCGGCAACTCGGGAAACACTTTTACGAGTGGTCGAGTGGCTAGCACACTGAACCGTAAATCAGAGGCCAGGATTCGATTCACGCCATTGTCGACCATCCTGACAGAGGGTTTTCGTAGTTTTCCTCTGTCGTCCAGGACAATACTGGGTTGGTTCCTTGACAGCATACAGGGCACGATCGACTCCCTTCCCATCATCCAAAAACACTTGATAAAATAACATCCCATCTCATCGTCTTATCATTTCATATATCATTCATTGTCGCCAATAGATCTTAGTCATCAGTACAGTGCGTCGTATCGTATCAAGTGGGATGAGCGCAAAATCCAGCTCCCCCCTTCCCCCAACACTTTCAAACGCTATTATCTCGGACACTATAATGAGAGCACTAATTCTGAGCCTTCACACAATGTCAGCACTAATTGAGCACTAGATCGTGGTGAGGTTTTAGAGTTAGTGCTCGAGTGGGGAGAAACAGATTCATGGACCTGGCCCGCATACAAGAAGTTCTGTTCTTACGCTATCGAGTTTCACATTATTATTTTCCGCCAAAATGTTTCATAACATAGCCTCAACTGGATTCTCGGAGTATTGATTTAATTGAATTATTCTATTATCTAGCATGAATATATGTATGAAGGCCCTACGGAAGATGCTTGCTCGAAAATTATTCCTAGTTTCTTATTTTTTCATTGCGATTAGGCCAATATCTCGAGGTTTTCAATAAATGGGTATTGTCTGTCTGTACATGTGAGTTGAAATTTCAAATGTAATTAAAGATGATTTAAAATTTAAAATTGGATTGAATGATTGTTAATTACGTGAATGAACAATGAAATTGACACTAGTGTCACATAATATGGCGGAGATATCGATCTCAAAACGATGCTGTTCGATCAATTCTCTGTTATAATCAACAAGTTCACTCTATTCATATTATAACAGTGACACACGACAATCTACCTTAGGCGCGATGGGCCTCCAGATCAAGAATACAGGTCCACTTAAACGGTCCAGAATAAACGACTTCCATCTAGATGCTGTATTTCATCTGTTGTCGGTTCGTGAAATCGTTTAGCCATACAACATTTTCTCAGCATTTTTTTTCTGCTCTTCTTTCCAAAAAGGAAATTGATTCATTTCGAATGATTATCTACATAACTTTTCTCCCATCCCGTCACTAGGTTCACATATTTCCCTCGCTTGCTATGTGAAGCAAACAAGCAAGGGCAGGTATAGATCGCATCGATCACATGAATAAAAAAGCTTGAAGTCACTGCTTAGTGGCTGTGGGAGGGTGGAGGGGGAGAAGAGGAAAGAGGTGGAAGGGATAAGAGGAAAAAGGAATAGAATTGGCAGCCCATCCATATAGTTGGAAATTGTCCAAGGGTTGAAGTTTAGCGTAAACCGATAATGGGTAAATCGAAAAGTTGATTTTTTATCTGTCCAACAAATACTTTTGTCTTTAAAATACACATGGGTTCTACAAGTATTACGCCAGGTGCGTGAAGTGCGTACAGGCCAATTTGAATTTGATGGAGAGAAAACGAATATTTAGCATACTGATCCAAATAGTCCCGTTAACCCATGATTAGTGTGGTTTCATTTAAGAAATTAATTAGGGGGAAAGATACTTATGGGCAGTGGTTGAAAGTTTGAAGCAATGGTCTCAATCCTGTCCAGGGTGTACAATACAATACGAAAATCAATTGGAAATCTGTGATTTTTCGAGGAATGTTATTTCACTCGGTAAAAAAAAATCACTGCTTCCCCGGTTCAAAATTCACAGTACAAATACAATTGATCTGAAATAGTATTCAAGATGATTATGGTTTGGGAACGAACGATAAAAACCTCTTATTTTAGGAATATAAGAATGTAAATCATGAAAAAGTCATATGAGATATCATAGAATAACAAAATCGACGATCATTTAAATAGAACAAAATACTTCTGTTAAGAAAACAAATCTTGAGATGCATTTTTATGACGACATCATGAAATATCTCCATAGTGTGGTCACATAGTCAAAGTTGAAAATTGAAAATGATTCTGAGTACAGGAAATTCACGTTTATTCGATTCAACAAAAAGTGTAGGCCTAAGTATTTTCAATTGCAAGGAATGCTGTCATTTTCATCGCTAAGTCAGCACATGGGAAATATCAAGCTCCTATTTTGACAACATTTTGATGGGAAATAAAGTATTTTTCCACTGCAAAAGTGCTAATTAAAAATGAGCATTTCTGTGCCTACCTTATGTTTAAATAATTAAATTCATGGGATCGTCATCTTCAATATTATATTTTCCGTTCAGTGAACGGCATATTTTTAACTACATATTCATAGAGTGTTGTAGGCCTATAATAAATGGTTTATGCCACCCTCGTTACCTCAGTCAGCTGAGGCACGCTTCAGACACTGAAGTGAACCGTTGGGCGTGGGTTCGAATCCCACATAAGGCATGTTTTTTTTTTAAATGTCCTTTCACTCATCATCACTTCATAGTTTCATAATCACCTGCTCATTCGTACCCCCGTATAACCTAGATGTTGGTGGGGTCGCAAACAATAATCAATCAATCAAATGGTTTGCAATATAAAGGTTGCAGATTAAATGAAGGAGATATTCCAAAATGTGAATTGATTTATCTCAAAATGAAGAAACCATCACAGATTTCGACATAACTCCCCAGCACATAAAAATGAATTGACGACAAACATTGATCATTTTGTCATTAATACGAGATATCAATAGACAGCTTCCAACTTGAAGACAATTTTCTCTAATTGCAGTGTCGTAGTTTCTGTTTCCAAATCCCCTCTCGTTGCCATCTCATGCCATCTCTCTCATGCCATTTCTCCATAATGATCGACCGAACAAATTCAAACAAGAAATCACCAATTGGATTGAACACAAAGGCTGTGTTTATAGGCCTATATCAACAACTTGATAGCATAGTCTACCTAGCCGAATAGGACGCAAGTTTATCATCATTTGATATCATTTTCGTTATTGTTACTATCATTATCATAATTATTGTCATCAACTTATTTTCATTATCATCATTTTTCTTTCTATTCTTATCATTATCATTATCTTCAATATTAATGCTATTATTATTACTATCATTGTTATTCAACTTATCTATTATTGATTTTATGATAATATCTACATAATTCCGTTTTCATATAGGGCCCTAATAATATTCATAATTTTTAATAACATAATATTTTATCTATAATAATATCGACGAATAAATAATTTGAATCATAATCAACATATAAATATGAGTCCCCCCATTATGTTGTATGTATAGTATTATTATAACATATTAACTATGCATTATTTCATACTTTTCTTCTTTCAAATTCTAATTCATATCCTCGAATTGATAATATCATTCTAAGGGCAAACACAATTGGTTCCTTTCTTGCACTCAGTATTGTATTTCCCATTCAACTTGTATATCAATAGAAATGTAGTGGCGTTAATTCCGTTGTAATGCAAAATATTTATTCATAACATTGTGTATGAACCTGAGAAAATAAATGTATAAATAAATCCTTCACTTATTGAATGTACTCCTTTGCACGATGATCTGCACAGATCTGTCGTGTGTCTAATCACGGTTTCCATGCAGCTGGGGGACTTATGCCACCATCTCGTGTATTCATTGCGACTCAACGAGTCCCTATCTCAATAAATTATCTTATTATTCTTGGCATAAAGAGCTATCCGTGTGCAAAAACCACTATTTTGTCAACGACTGTTAAGTGACCCATTTCAATGGTGGTTACGCTGAAGTTGAGCTCTTTGAAACACTCTGGCGATTCATGCTCGTCTCTTCCTTCAGATACATGTTTCCCTGTTAGACCTATGTACACCTTTTTGCATTCCCTGTATCCAGGTTTATTAAAAAAGAAAAAAGAAATATATATACATATATATATATATATATATATATATATATATATATATATATATATATATATATATATAATATATATATATATATATATATATATATATATATATATATATATATATATATATATATATATATATATATAAACATATATACATTATACCAATTAAACAGTCACTGGTATCCATTAGAATAAATTGGGTTACATGGATTCTATGATCAAAATATAGACTACCTAAAAAAACAAGAGTCAGTTCATAGCCTGCCCAAAAGACATGTACTGATAGGTGATAGTAGTAGTAGTAGTAGTATCTTTATTCAGCAAGTGTTTGCTTTTCTTTAGACATAGTTACAAATAAGATGAGAAATAGTATTGCCACAATTATACATCGAAGTTGCATATTAATTTACATAGGTCGTCTCATAATCACTAATATCATCGATACTACACTAGCAGGCCCGACCATTATATTCAATTCGATATTGAATAAAATTGTATTGCATCAAATTTAGGTTGTATTACAGAACACAGTCACACACTGACTCATTGGTTACGGTTTTATAGCAACTGTACTCTTCCCGATACATCTGCAAAGTTGAAGAATTCAGCAGCTACAATTCTTCCCAGTTTATGGAGTTGGACTTAGATGGACATACATACATAGGTACATACATACATACATACATACATTTGATTTAATTTATTTGTACAGTAAGTGGTACATCAATACAATGAAATCAGGTAAGTTTACAATTCAATTCACAAAATTTCTATTCACTTATAGGTATCATAATACATACATACATACATACATACAACATACACACATACATACATTCGTTTATGGACTTAAATGCAGTTTCAATCGACCCCAATAGCAAAAAAATAAAAAATAACAGACAACACTTGGGATATTTTAGGAAGTTGTCAAAGCGGACAATAAAGGGAATATTATTAATAGAAAACGGCAATAATATGATTCTGGCAGGATTTGGCCAGTCACTTACCAATACAGCGACAGAATATTAATTAACACTTGAAAAATTGACTCTAGTAGTCATACCTTGCCTATCGTGGTAGTCAACCACAAACACGAACACGCAAACACAAAATTATTTCTACAACATCAGTCTATGGCACCCAGCTTCATTTCACAATTTATATTCAATGTAATAATCATGTAACATGTAATAATCGATAGCTTCATTATTCCAAGGGTGGATTGCAAGAACGAAGTTTAACCGTGGTCTACTTTAGACGCTGTCTAAGTACAAAATAGCATTGCCTCTACAATGCTATTTTGTACTTAGACGGCGTCTAAAGTAGACCGGGGTTTAAACTTCGTTCTTGCAATCCACTCCTAGTATACGTGATGTACAGTTTTCTCTTTTGACTCACTGTATACAATGTGATGGAAATAAGAAGAAATTACCTATAGGAATAATTTACCGCATAATTACGCATTTAGCCATCCCTGTGGCTCAGTTAACCATCGCTAGCGCTAGAAACTAACGCCACTGTTGGGCGTGGGTTCCGTCCCGCATAAGGCATAGGTTTTTGTGAACGTCCTTTCACCTATCATCATTTCATCGTTTCATTCCGCCCATTCGTAGCCCCGTATAACCCAGCTGTATAACCCAAGCCTAGAAACCGATATGAGAACGCATAAAACAGCACATATATCATGAAAAATCGATCTGTCTAGTGTAGTAAAACACGGCCGATCATATGAAAATGGTGAGCAACACCACATTCTATGACGAAATCAACATTTTATAAAACGAAACTTCAGTATTGGTGAGAGATATATTAGTTTTGCTGAGACTCATCGCGGAATCAGTTGAAATGAGGGAACAGCCAGCCAACTTCAATAATGATGGCTTCAAATTGTCCAACAGATGGTGTACAGCATTGGAAACTAAAAAAAAAAATTGTAAAACAAGAATAAATTTCATTGTGCCTTTTGCATTGAAATAGTTTTGTATATTTTCTTTGACGAACTATTCACGTTTCATAGTATGGAGCTATATCCTCATCAATTATTGGGATTTTGATCCACTCATTACGGATATTTTGTTGCGTTATCTCTTATAATTGAGTTGATTGATTTTTTCACATGCGTCTGCAAAGTATAGACATGATTTTTCTCACTTTTCGAAAACCGTAACCATAATTTGACCAACAGCACTGTGTCTCTTCAGTTCACTCTCTTGGACTTGGGGCGCGTTTCAGCTCTTTCTGCTAAGGGGATATTTCGGGGTCAGTATGACAATGAGTAATAATGTCATACATACGAATTAACTACAAAGCTACTGCAACATCAATAAGCCTTCATCGATGCGACTAAAAAGGCATCTCGAGATCGATACGATGATGCGTAATAATGTCGTACAGACGAGCGCGTTACAATACAGCTACGAGAACGAAAAGCCTTCATCGATATGACTGAGGCATTTCGAGGTCGGTACGACGGCACGGACTATCGACGTAAAGATCATCTAATAACTACGTTGAGATGATGGTGTGTCCAATTTTTGTCTTCTCAGTAAATTTAATTCAGAGTTTGCGTTCAATTTCAATTTTTTCGACTGATTTGATATTGAGCTGGATTATTGGATATTCAATCATTTTGATTTTGGAACAAGACTCGATAACGGTGAAAATAATTATAAATAACTGAAACAATACGCTGCGGCTAGAAATTTCGTATTGTGCATTAATAATTCTAGCTTCAGCCAGTCAGTGAAATGGAAGGTCAGGCCACTAAACTCCAATGAGCAGTTGAATATGTCAACTCCACCATTCTGTTTACTAACCATAATCTCATTTATTTTGATTTTATATTTCCAGCTTGGATTCAATATTGATAAGATATTGGTAATTTCAGAACAATTCTACTAATTTCTCAATAAAATGTTTATATCATGTGCAATTTTCTGCCTCGAACGCGGGCCCCTCATCCGTCCGGACCGCCTGCCATCCTTGGGAAAGATGTTGTCTCGATAAAATCACACGTCCTTCAGTAAAAATTCTCGAATACGGAACAGCCACTACATAAACTTTCAATTTCATTCTGTGCATCAAGACGGAACTATACTAGTGAAGAGTATACTCTATCAAAATATGTTGATATCATGAAATTTTAATTCGGTTCAAGTGGGACCAGGGACGCAATTGCTCATTCCAACATTCATGTTCATATGATGACCATTTTGAACAACGAAACTGGTCAAAGAGAGGCTACCTGCCTTTACACGTGTAGCATACTACGCTAGTGTATGCTGGTTTGCAGATTGTCAATGTAGGTTTATAACACTAATAAAACATTTAGAAAATGGTGAACACATAATCAATCATAATATAAAAACAAAAACCGTTTTCTATTTGCATCCCCTAAGGGTGTGCGAGTCCATGTTTCTAGTTTTGAGTCGGAGTCCGAGTCTTGACCAAAATATTAAATGTGAAAGACAAAGCGGTACCGCAAATACATGGTGAACAGCGCCAATCTGGTCATGTTAGGTTTTAAGGCATTGATCTTGTTATAAAATCAAATTAAAGTTGGGGTTAGATAGAACCTCCACACTACAGTTCTGATGTCCATTCCACACAAACCTTACTAAAACTGAACCTAACCATCGTGGAACCTTACAAAATCCTAATAAAGTTTTTAAATCGGTGACAGATTTGAAGACTCGAATAGACTCGGAAATCCAGCCTAAAATTACTTCAACTAGTCCGAGTCCGATTCTGGCGGAGACTCGGACTGGGAATAGAAATTGGGTAGACTCGCACACCCTTAGCATCACCAGCAAGACTTACCTTCTGCACGATGTGATCTGGATTGATTCCCAGCTCTGTGGACAAATAAAATGATAGAGATAAATATGGGGGAAAGGTATGTTTATGAGAGTGATTATTATCACTTTTGGAGTTTATTTATCTGTGTGTACAGTGAGTTATATAATATTGAAGAAAATACAGTTTACATCAGAATTTAACAATAAGGCAATAATATGAAACAAAATTAAAATGTGGAAGTTCAGATATATGAGCATCTGCTCTCCCACTTAACCTTATACCTAGAATATGAAGAAGAAAAGAGTGAAATTGACTATAATATCACAAATTAAAGAGGAAATAGAACAGCGTTACCAGAATGGAATGAAAGTGAAACATGATTTTTTGAAACTATCTCTGAATATTGTCTCACCAAAATTTATTTTTTATACAATTATTTGAATAGTCCTAAGGATTTTACTGATTTCAATCAAATCGGTGGCTTGTGCCACCTTCTTGGGCCATTGATTGAGAATGAGGATAGAGATTTGGTGGTGTGATGTTGATAAACCAAATTGGCATTTTGACGTACGTTGCGATTATAAAGCTAAGAAGTGAAATGAATTTTGTTGTACAGATATTCTGGAGAATTGTTCTTGAATATTTCATACATAAATACCGGTACTGTTGTATTGAAATTGAATATGAAAGGAAGAGAAAGAATTTCATACACAAACCTCTCTAAGCACCAGGGAAAACCTGGGCGTTACGAATCGCAACTATTATATAAAATCTTGGCAAGTGTCTTTAATATTTGTCTTGCAACATTGACGTTTTTCGAGTGTTATCCTATGTTATAAAAACATTTTGTTATATTGATCACTGCAAATTCAGTATTTCAATCTTGCAATTTATGCCTCTCTTTCATCACTGACATAAGTCACAAAATGATTCCTGGAAATCCTCGACCAAGTGCGTACGTCTGGTTCGTTGGCTACCCGCCGAAAAATAATGTGTATGTACAGCTTGAAGCAAAAGTAAAAGTCTCTTTTTTTCTGAGGTCTGGGGGGTAGGCAACTTGTCAGACACTCTAGAAACCGGTGAGGGCCAGGGTGCAAAGTCTCATCACAGGTATACTGACTGATTTGAACGATTCTGTTTGAAGCTCACATGCAGTTTGATCTGCGTACTTGTAAATCATCGTATTATCAAGCAATGTTGCCATTTAACTAGTTAAACAGGTTTTAAGGGTTGTTGCCATTGTTGTCAATTCATAATGTGAGTTGAAATTATTCCATTACGAAGTAGAAGAAAAGAACATTTTGCTCTCAAATGGTCAGAAACGCAAATTCTTAAATTCTCATATGACTATTTTTTTTTGTTTCAGGCGAAATTGTTTATGAAAAACTCTGAACAAATAATCGAATTAAGGTTTTATGAGTGCATAGTTTCTGACAATTTCATTCACGATTCGATTCAAGTGTTTAGTTGATTTTGAGAATCTCACCTCGAAATGGTGGATTGTTTTCGAAAATAAAATGTAGTATGGAATAAAATACAATATAGTTATATTCTCATCACATGGCATTTGAATGAATATTTTGTATTCCTTTATTTAAGCCAAATTTTGTATGTAATGCTACATCTTTCATAACTTAGTGGGAAAAGAACAATATGATCATGAACGTGAAACTAGTTTGATATATGAAGAAAGATACATAAAAAAGAAAATTCAAAGGAATCTAGGGAATATTTTCATAGTTTGACTCTTTGATTTGTATTCATTAATCATAATATTTGAAAAGCATGGACAGAATTATTGTGTAATTTGATCTGTAAAATTTAAAATATTTGGATGAGCTATACCGAAGACCAGTCAATGTGTGTAGAGTTTTCGACTGTATTTCATATAAATATCTCGCTCATCCTAACACGCAAATCCTGTGTTTGCCAAGTTTTTCAGAATACAATAGTTGGATGAGCGATTTCAGAGCCCTCATCCATCAGTCCAAATCGAGTCGGAAGAAAACATGATATTTTTCTAGGTATCATTCACCTTTAGACTTTTTTTTCAAACATCGAAACTGTATACATACATCATCGTTTCCCAACTGAGACTAAGGATACACGGTAGGATCGTTCGTATAGTTATAGTTTCGTGCGTTCGTTCTTACCACCCCAAAACAATCGTTTGTCATAATGTAACTCATGAACAATACATCTAGGGTAATAATTTTAGGGATAGTGAACAATTCCAACGTTTGCATTGGCCAAACTCATCAAATTGGCCAAATTGAGAAAAAACTTATTTGACCCACACATTCTTGAAATTGATTGTCATAATCATATTCCTTATTGTTAGTTATTTACCAACGATTTTAGATATTATTGTCTTCCATGTCTTATAATTCTGTATTATCATTATACTCCACATGATTTGTCACTCATTTATATTTGATTTTTTATTCCGTGTCCGCGATGTAGCTGTTTTGAAACCATAATTTCTATTTTTTATGAATAAAAAGTTCTCTCCAAACTATTTTTTTTTTATTCATTGAATATAGATAATAATCGAAAATGTTGCATTGTTAATTCACGGCTCTCTAGATTCGCTGGTATCGAATGAAGTATATTTTATATGATCAAGGTATGTAGAGTTTTAGATTTTACTTTCTAGATATCTCGCTCATCACACAACGCATATTCTGCGTTCGCCTAGTTCATTGAAAAAAGTGAAATTTGGTCCGTTGAAGGACGATAAGAAATTTTCATTGAGTCGGGGGGTAAGATCTGACGTAGGTGTGTAGATCCCCATTCAATCTCAAAAGTGATGAAAAGTGATGAAATTTGAAACAGTAGGCCTATATGCATATTAAGATCGAGCTATTACATATATATAGTGAGTTTTCCACTTTTTTTATTACCATTTTTTGTAATAGATTCAATAAATAATCAGAGCCAAGTATTTGGTACTAAAATTCTTACAGGTTGGGAGATGATTTTCACACTTGCACAGATAATGTATATTTCAGCCTGTCAATCAGGCTATAAAGGACCCTAAACAATTCAAAAACCGAATGCACAATTAACAAATATAATAAAAATATACTAGCAAAATTCAACAAAAATTCATGATACAAATTATTCGTTAAAATAGAACTTATGATAGGCCTATCAGATGTTCCGCTAAATTGTGAACAAAATTATGGAGGAGAAATAGCGTGTTTGTGTGTGGGTGAGTAGCATGCATTTTACTCTGATGAAAAGACACACTCGTTGCTCTTGACTAACAAAAAAAGCCTCATATTATCCAACTGGGTGATATATTCAACAAATTACAGAAAATCGGATCGGAATTTTATATTTTTGAGATAAGATAGATAATAATAGATTTAAAAGTGCGAAAGAAAACCATATTGTCATATTTCTAAAATGGCACGCTTGATCGATTGAGTTTGAATTTTGAAAAATTGTTTCTCATTGACTTTGTATTTATAAAAAATGTATGTATGTATATATATATATATATATATATATATATATATATATATATATATATATATATATATATATATATATATATATATATGTGTGTGTGTGTGTGTGTGTGTGTGTATATACTATATACCATCTCTAATCAATCACCATATTTGACAGATGGCCTATTTCAGATGTAACACAGAACTACAATTTTTTGTACAGTATGAAGTTATTCGAAATTGTAATTGAATTGAATGTGTATTTGCTGTTGCGTCTTGTCCAATGTTCTGCAAGTATTGCATTATCTCAGTAGCAGAAACTATACTAAAATATATCTTCAATTATTTTACTTCATATTTCGAACTGTGATACATTCAATCAATGCTATTCCTATTTCATCAGTATACCTGCATATGGACTTTGGATCCTGGCCTGACCCCCCCACACCGGTTTCTAGCGTTTGGCCGGTTTGGCTGACAAGTTGCCTACCCTCCAGTCGTCAGAAAAACAGACTTTTACTTTTGCTTCAAGCTGTACACGCCTCCCTCCAGTCACGTCATGCTGTGTACTACAACATTGTACGCACTGGTCGCAAGTTTCAAGTGTTTCAGTTTCACAGAAAAATGTTACAAAAAGCTGCGGTTATCAAAACTACAGAGTGAATAAATACAATAGTAATGTGACTGTGTGTTGACGAACAAAAATAATTCCGGCTTGATTATCTATGGTGAATCATGACCAATTACGATATCAAATTATCAAAATGTGATGCAATTTGAAATTTTGACAGCATATTTGGTCCATGAAAATCAATCCCTTTTCATATTTGATATGTAGGCTTTTTTACTAGCATGTTTTTTTCCTAGCTTCAGTGGTTTTCAACACTCAAAGTATAATCGCATGACAATAAGATATATATGATATGCTAATAGAGAACTACGCACTTTTTTATGTTTTTTCACAATTATTATATCTCTCTCGTAGCAATATATTAACGTTGGCCTAATAATTGCACATCCTCACACGTTCTATGCTGTTAGCTAGTCGACTCATATAATGCTAGTCAATAGAAAGTACCTACCAGATATCCGCTTGACCAACGAACCAAAGTATCTGAACGAACGATTATTTCATAACCCGAAGCACACAAATCATACCCGTTTCAATCACAGCCGTCACAAGTCATGCCTTTGAATTATATTAACAACATGTGTTTCGTGTCAAGTTTCCTACCCTCCATCAGCGGCGGCTCTTCATCGAAGCTTGTTACTTCGGCGGGAGGGGCGGGGCCACCAGCCGGAGTGAAGATGTCCCCGTGATAACCGGCTTGAGGGCCAACCGGATCCAGATAAGGGTTAGCACCATACTGCTGAGTGGGAGCGTAAGCACCACCGTGAGACTGGGGATTATCAAACGACTGGAAGTCTCTGGAATAACACAATCAATTATTAGTAGGGTTGCCAATCGATATCGAATATTTCGATCGATTTTCGATATCGACGTCGAATCAATACATTCGATTTCGATTACTTTGATATCGAAAGTGAACTGATATGAAGTGGACTGATACCCGTAAAGTAATATGATAATCTAACAAAGAGTCAATTGTCAAGTATTATAAACACCATGTTGAGAATACTTTGGTTGGACGATCGCGTGTTTGCCCTATTCTTAGCACTGACAACCAACAGTACGGTATCTGTATGATTGTGACCATTCTGTATGGGTCTTGGTGTCAGTCATTTGTTGATGGTGGGAGAGTGAGTGTCGACACCATAACACAAAGGCAGATTATCACTATGCCACTCGCAAATAGATTACAGACGACTGAATAAACATGATTCAGACCTTAAAATATTTCGATTATCTTGATCGATATTCGATATCGAATGGAATTCCTAATATTTCGATAATTTCAATCGATTCTCGATATAGCACATTTCGGCATCGTTTACGATTTCTTGATCGATTGGCATCCCTAATTATTAGTATGAGCGACATCAGAGAATAGATCCTTTTCGAAATGAAAGAGCCATCTAGCGGCAACGTTTGAACATAAGCGGGATTTTAGTACACGCGGTTGGAAGTCTTATGCTGCCAATGTTATTTAGAACGAATTATTCATCTTATTATGCGTTCAGTGAACGTATTCACTGATGATATGATAGTAGATACAACTTTAATATGTTTACTATATTCAAAGAGATTTACACACTGTCAGAGTGAGTAAAATGAGAGTTAATGCAAGTTATATATCTCTGTGTTTTGCCTCCAGCCCTGTGTATAAGCGGACTGACTTTTCCAACAGTACTAAAACACCAGGAATGCAACACCAGCAATCTCGGCTGCTAGCAGGCAGTAAGCGCATCCGCATTGAATTTCGAAAAAGGTCTATTGAGATTTACGACCATAACAGGTACCATAATTCCTATCCATAACTTGATGCAGAAGAAACTCTCCGATAACCTAGTAAGCAAAATTTTCATGTAGGCCCAATTGTTTGAATATGGGCTAATGAGCCTCTATTGCAAATTAAATTGGAATCAATTATATTCGTTCTTTATTGAGTATCTATTTAAATATTTGATATGGTATACTTTCACACAACGATTCACATAACATTTCACACAACGATGTGAAAGAACAGTCATATAGCTGCCCTCGAGAGCTCAGTCAGTTGAAGCACCGCTTCATAAACTGAAGTCACCGTCGGGCGTGGGTTGGAATCCCGTATAAGGCATGGGTGTTTTAAACGTCCTTTCATCTATCATCACTTTATAGTTTCATGATCACCTGGTCATTCGTACCCCCGTATAACCTAGCTGTTGGTGGGGACGTTAGGCAAACAATAATCATCAATCAACAGTCATATGGCTGAACCTCGCTGTAATGGATTGTAATGACTTTATTACTCATGATGAGCAGATAGTTTCTATTCTTTAGAAGCTACGCTTGTGTGTGAGAAAATGTTCACTTCATTATCATGAATTTGTATGAATTTATGTCAGTTTTCGACACCGAATGGCTACTTCAATTATCACTAATATGAATCACTGGTGGAAGGGTTACTAACAAAGCATGTATATTCAAGAGGATTATTGGATAACATCTTGAGACATGCTCAAGGTAAGCTGCTGGTTTCTGCAAGATACTACAAATGGCAATAAATACATTTTTGACACGTACCTATGAATCTGTTTCATACCATACAGAGATAATTCAGAATTTCAGATGTAAATGTATGTATGTTATTCTGAATATTCAATAAGTTTTACCTATACAGTACCATGATGTAGGCCTATCCATAACAAATATCTAGTTAAAATTCACACCAACACAATTAGGCCAATGGTCTCAGAATGGAATGCTGGTGAAAAAATGTTCATCTTCATCTTGTGCTCACTTTTATGGAATTTTGAAATAGTACGCTACTTCACAAATGAAATAATTCTTCGAAAGCTAGTGTAAGAGTGCTTTCAGATATTTTTTCTCCAACGTTAGAGCATTAAAGAGTGAACCTTAACTGAGCCTACACGTCAAAAACTCGATAAAAATTGTAAAGCCATCATGAGTTGGGAATAATTTATATTTTAAATGCAATTCATATCAAACTAAAGTAAATGGGCACATGTGGACACAGAATTTAGCCAAAAATTAGTCCAAATCATTCGCTGATATTAGTACTGTATGTATAGAACTCTAAAATAGGAAATACAACTTACAAAAAAACGAAATTAAATGAATTATGTTCTTAATAACAGCAAGGAACTGTGTCCTAGCTGGTTAATCATTGTGTTTCTGTCCAGGATTTTGTCAGATCCGATACTGATCAGTAGTAGTGATTCTAACAGATCCTGTTTCACCGTAGATCATAGTCGCGGCTTGATAATTTTCAATTTTGTAAAAAGGTGAACAATTCGATTGAGTGCATACCATAATTAAGAGAAGTTTGTAAGTTACGTAAAATAAGTAAATGATAAAATTTATTGAAAATAGGTGAAAATCTATTGGCCGAGTAAGTGATACAACGTAAGTGATACATAGGGCCTACTAAATACTGAATAATAATAATTGACAGTTGATTTAAAACACACGTGAAACGCACGGTAAAGCATAGAACGTAACGTGGGCCTAACCTCTTTCCGCTTTTCACAATGAACGGAGAAATATTTATGTACACAATCTCTTCACACATTCATGTGTTGCCTGGGTTGTGATCGTACACCGGAGCCCCAAATAGAAGATAGAGGAAAATAAGAAAACATAATATAAAAAGAGAAGTGACAATGAAATTGATTTTTAAAAAATCTCCCTCCATATACTCCGGCACTACAATCTCAATGACTCCGGTCAGCAAAGAGCTTCCACTCAACCGAGATGGTTTGAGCTTGGTCTGGACCCTCACTCCCGACCTTGTTGCCATCTCATTTTGGGAACAAATAAATTGGTCCCGACGACAGCTCTGAAGATCACGCAGCCGCGCAAGGGGACCTACCCATAGCTTAACATTTTCAGTGTCAACGTAACACATAAATGATTGCAGCGTCTTTCAGTCGGAACACATTGTAGTGAAATTACTTCACACCGTTCAGAGAAGTATCTTCTGGAATACTTGTCCATCCATAATAAACATTCACAAAAAAGACTTCATGTTATTTGTATGTAATAGCATTGAGTTTATATAGTGTTATAAATAACACTATAAACTCAATGGTAACGGTACATACTTACGCGGTGAGGTAAATATCAATTGCAAAAATATCAAGTGTTACTGTTACCTACAAATGACTTTTCCACCATTGTTATTATAAAATTTGAGTCGTTATCATTTCCGACAAATATCGTCTGCATCTTGTGATGTGTTTGTTAATTTTGTGTCTTGCACTGTTCAAGTTTTATGATCATTTATATCTGTGAAATCACCCTGGCGGAAACATTTTCCCCTTCAAGACTGGCTACGCCATATCATTGAGATTGTATCTCAATGGCCATATGTCTAGGACTTACTGTTGTTGACCGAACTGGCTACCAGACATGTCAAAGTTGTAACTCCCCTGTTCAGGTTGATCAGACCAACCATATTGAGCATCACCAGTATAACCTTCATCAGGATGATAACCAGACATGATCTGCAACAAAAATGATTACGTGTAGCATTCTAGGCCGGCCCTGGTAATTTAAACTCAATTACCCTAGGAGCCTAGGCCTATGAGTTGTATGATAAACTGTTGAAAATATTCACAGATTATTTAATTACATAGGCCTACTATATTTTCGTCTATATTAAAATAGTAGGCCTATATACATTTCCATTATCACGAACTTATTGGAGGTCATATGTACTTTTTCAGAATTGACAGATCTCAGAGGAGAAAATTACTATACAGGAAACGCTTGAGCCACTGTTATTCGAAGCTAATCGATGTCTCCTAAGTAATCTCTATTTCATAAACTATCATTACACCTAGTTCCAAATCCATTTATTGACCTGAAACATGTAGTTCGAATACAAATATATGTTTTCAAAGCTCGTAGGCCAAAAATTTGAGTCAAAATACAATTTGTCATGTTAGGTTAGGTACTCCTTGAATGACTAAATGTATTATATATAGATATCCTAGAATTAACAATTGATAATATGAATGTGATACCTTTCAGAATAAGTCACGTAAGTTAACGAGACAATGTAAATGAACTAGACAATGTATTAAAACCCGAAAATAATAGATTTCAAAACAGTGTTATGTTTTTTGACACTTGTCACTTCACACGCAACACGTTGCACTCAGCTGTTGGCAACGATGATGCTAGCTCCCAGCTCCTGGCTCCCGGCTCCATAAAATAAGGTATAGTTCGTAACATAAAATAGACCTTCATGAAGATTTACTAACGAGAAGGAAAAAACCAACCTTCGGAAAATAACTTGGGAGGTGGTGTTAGAACAACAACAAACAACAACAAACCATTCTAATTTTTTCTTGTACACACCTAGTGCAACAATGAAATAATAATTCACCCCTAAAATGAACAAAATATTCATTATAGCAAAAAGTTGACGATGTCCAAACATGAAATTCACTCGAAACATACATTGGAATATCCTTAACCGAAATCCATCCTCAATTCTATGTGTACACACCTAGTACAGCAATGAGATTCATTTCCAACCGGGAGATATAATATCTTTGTAAGATATATTGTGACTATTGTGAGTGAATTTCATGTGTAGACATCGTCAACTTTCCGCCATAGTGAATAATTTGTCTATTTTAGTGGTTACTGGTTACATTATTTTTTCATTATTGCACTGAGTGTGTACAAGATGAATAAAACTCTCTCAATTATACGCAACTATGTGTGTACAAGTTGATGTGAGCACGCTCAGTTAGGGTATATATACAACCTGGTTAGCTATGTTCATGGCGAATTTCGTTATTGGACATGATAAAACATTTTTAAAAACTCGTTCAATGCGCGCTCCCGATTGGAAATGAATCCCATTGTTGTACTAGGTTTGTACACATAGAATTGAAGATGGATTTTGGTCTAGGAAATCTCAATGTATGTTTCGAGTGAATTTCTTGTTTGGACATCGTCAACTTTTTTCTATAATGAATATTTTGTCCATTTTAAATGTGGAACTATTTCTTCATTGTTAGATTGGATAGATTGGGGTTGATCTTTGTAAGGTATATCGTGAGTGATTTCTATGTTTGGACATCGTCAACGTTATGCTATAATAAATATTTTGTTCATTTTAGGGGTGAAATTATTTTTTCATTGTTGCACTAGGTGTATACAAGAAAAAATGAGAATGAATTGTTGTTGTTTGTTGTGGTTTCAACATCGTCTTTCAATATTTTTTCTGTCAAGTTGGTTATATCCTTCTCCTTGTTAAGTATTTTTGCAGGTCTATTTTATGTTGCGGGCTGTACCGTATTTCAGGGAGCCGGGAGCTAACTTTACACCGGTGCTGTTGGCTTCGTCTACATGGCTGTGGAAACGCTTGCCATTGGATGGAGCAAAATAGCACGAAAGCTGCTGTCACAATTCAAACCTTCCAATGAACTATCTGGAATACTGGATGGAATAAAGTGTGAGTATATAATAATAATTCCAGAGTATGACGAATGCCTTGTATATGAAACAGCAATTTGACAAAATGTGTACAACTATGGACTGCGCAGAATAATGTAGAGTAAAACAGCAGCCCAATCTGGTCAACATTATAATGTGTATAGCTGAAATATCAGGCACGGTATCAATCAGTCTTATTGAAAATAATTACTCAAAATGACAGATGGAAGTAATTCAATGAATAAACCACATAGGTTGTCATCAACCTGCTTATTTTGTAGCATTTTGGGACGATTATGTAATTCAGCTATCGATAAGGTGAGAACTGAACAATTTGTTTTAACTAGTAATTACAAAACAATTTAATTATCCTACCAGGATCAACAGACTCGCAATATCATTTCTAGTTATTATTATGTTGAGTCATTATATTATTATCCTAGACCGATGGATTCAACGGCACCACGAATCGAGCTCAGCGCAATATTGTTCACATGGGTAGACCTATACTATCAAGCTATAACGTACTTTACCTCCATAAAACCAGAACACTTAAAATCTGATGAATTGAATATGCCAAGTAATGAAAGTACGTACTGTCCCCATTCTTTTACTGGCGGATATGAAGTCGATAGTGTGGTTAGCCGTGTACAGTGCAGGGACCTAACTATACTTGTGATCATTCATGATCTGCCTTCTGAATGATTATGGCATGAATTACTTACACGTCACATAATGTCGCTGCAACTTGAAGAGTTTAACACTTTTGAGCATTCAGTAGCCTTTTTTCTTCAACGTCGTTCTTAGAAGTCACTATACCCTAAACTACCCCAGTACAAATACATCACTGATATTTATATTTATTATACTGGTAGACTATACCTTCTCTTTTGTGAATAGAAGTATAGGTCGGGTGATTTTCATGTCAATAAAGTGAAAATACTATTTTATGTCAGAGGAGAGGGTATAGTTAAATAGCAGGGCTGTTATGTAAATCGTTCGGGGGGTAGTTATGCATAGTTATGAACAAATGAAAATAAGTCTTGCTTGGCTTTTTTCAATAAATAAATAATGATTTTCACTTGAAAATAGCAAATTGATGTATATTCATATGAAATGTAATAAAAATAACAATATTATTATGACCCTATACGTTTATTGATACAGTGCACTATTGTAGCTCTCGCGTACACCAGATATAGGCTATATTATTTGTGTTCTTGTTTAATGGAAACTCAAATTGCAGACATCGGATGATAAGTCTAATTTTTACTGCCAAATTATTAGTTCTAACAGATAGGCAAGACTAGCTTGCTTCGACTAGGGGGAAACTTGATTAGGCCAGCCACAAGTCATCCTCCTCCTTCTTCTTCTCTTCCATCTTAAAATTCTTCTCGTCAACTCATATCATTTCTCTCTGTTATCCCATAGCATAATTTCAATCGATGCCTTTCCTCTCTCTTCACGACTTTCCTCACCTCATCTTCCATTTCTTTATCGGTCTTCCCGCTCTTTCTTTATCTCGGTATGACTTCTGCTGTAGTTTCATCTCCGGTCATTTTATGTGTCCATACCAACTAAGTTTCTCTCATATTTTGTATGAGAACCGTTCATTTCCAACCTCTACTCTCGAAAAATACTTATTTTTCTTTCTGATTTTGATATTTCTGCAAAATTATTAGAAATGTCGTTTCTGTGATACCCTAAGAAATGTCATTTATGCTGTATACATCCTTCACCCTCAAGAGCGAGTAAATAAATAAGTTGCGTGGCTGTATGAATGAGTAAATCACGGTTGAAAAATGAGTCCATTGTTCAACAAAATAATTCTCGCTCTTTTCTTTTCATTGAACGTGAACGCAAAGATAGGATGTCCTTAATCTACTCTGAGAAGTATTTTTTTTCCCCGGAAAGGGCGAAGTCCTTTATACTTGGGTGGCGTTTCTGGTCTTGACTTTTTTTTATTGACATTATTTCTGATTATTTATATTTCATCATTTTTAACCTACAATTAGGATTGCATAATAGATTCCATAGGGGCACGCCGTCTCATGACTTATAATGAAATTCAAGCGCCTTGGATCAAGCTTATTTGGAACCATGCTTTTATAATTATCCAGTTATGATGTCACTTATTAATACATACACCACACGGTGTACTGTGCATGAGAATGTAGGTCTATGAAAAGTAACTATTATTTCTTATCATAACTTCAACTTTGTTCTATTTTACGATCCTGAATGAAAACTGTATGATGAAAAAAATACAAAATGTTAGTTTGAGGTAGGTAGGGCGTAACTCCGGGTTATTATTTATTGGATAATAAACAATTAGAAATATTTTTCTAACCTCCATGTATATTTCTCTGATGCTCAACTGAAATATATATTGAACCGCAGTTATAATTTCATTCAATTCGAGAAATTTAATGTTATATGTGGGCACATAATTGAGAAAAAGGTAATTTTTTTCGAGCTCAGAACTGTTGGGTCTGCGATTCACTTTTCATCTATTGTTCTCTCTATTATAATTCATCACTTCATGTTAGCGGCGTACGAAATTGATACTACATTGGCAGTTAAAACCATGTTAATATTCGTACGCTATAGCAACTTGGAGATATGGCAATAGCTAGCAAAAATGCAGGCTCAATTAAAAATCCGAAAAGTGCAGACTCTTCTACATTTTTCGACAGCGAGAGAGAGATAGAGAGAGAATTGCATTTCCTGTCGTAAAATGTAGCATTTCATCACATTTTTGTTTGACTTGATTGTAAATTATTTTAGGCAAGGTATCGTAATTGTCAAATTCAAGGTTGAATAATGATTTTCAGGAGAACTTGGGAGAAGAGATGTGGGGAGCAAAAATAGATTATCCTTTATTCAACTGATAAAAACTAAAACTAACATTTTTCACGGCCTTCTCAAATTCTTCACTGCGAGTTGATTCCAACAGTCTTTTCAGAGAAGGCCGTGAGTCATAGGCTAACAGTTATCATTCATCACTTTTTTAAGTCGAAAACTTGAAAAATCGGTGTCTAGAAAGCAATTATTGTTATCGTGATATTAACTGTTACACCATCGCAGGTGACTTAGCCTTCTTTAACCTAAAACTAAATTATATGCTCCCAGGTGCAAATCCTATCTTTGTTAATATTGATTGTAGCCTATATATAAACTTCATATTTTGCAAAGAGATAACTATCATGCTGAAACTGAAAAAAAAAATCAATAATGGACATAAATATTTTGTTTAAGGAATTTTACAGAAAATGAAATCTAATTTCCGTTTTTCTCATACATTTTTTTTTCATTTTTTTCCATGGAAATGTTGCTCAATTATTGTTTAAGGGTATTACGTATCTTTTTATTTATATTCCTGTTATATTCCAAGATATAATTTAATTTACGATTTTTTTTAAAATGAAATTTTATATAAAATGTATTCACTATTTATTTTCTATCCGCAAATTGTTAAACGGGAAATGGAAAAAGCGATACGTGAAACCCTGGATGAACTAATAATGAACACTCACAAGAAATATCAGAACAATTGAACAACTTCTATGGATTTAAAACGGAAAACAAGTTCTTGTTTTGTGAAGCAAAATGTATTGGAGTAAATGCCCTCTGAAGATTGACAATGTAAATTCCTATATTAAAAATAAGTAGACGGCTCGATGCACAGTGATATTAAATAATTTATTTCAGGTATGACCATTCATGTATTTCAATATTTTGAAACAAATCACTCAAATAGACATAGAAAATCAATCATTATTCGAAGAAAAAAAAATGTTTTAAAAAATTAAATTTTCAGCCTAGTCTATGTATACTTTCTAAGCAACTAGTGTCTAACTATATGGTCAATACAACATACATAGTCCCCACAAACCTGTCATCTAGAATATTCATTCAACACATCTTGCATGTTTCATGTACAGGTCCACCATTACAATGCTACGAATTGTTCAACTGAACTACTATTTACCACAAAGGTTTCAAATAGTTGTGTAACCATGATACAAATTTGTTTACTATACTTGAGATAAATCTAATAATAGATTCGATATTTGAAAAATGAAATCTTATTAACTTACTATATTGAAATTGAAGTAAATAAATTCAGTTGACGTGAACTAAATCATATTTAGTGATAAAAAGCATGCAGTAATCACTAGAATAATCACTTAATGCATGGTTTATACATAATTGTATGTACAACACCAAGGAAACTTTGATGAATTAATTCAACAAAGTACAATGCCTTGTAAACTTCAGGGAAATAGTTTTACAAAGTACAATGCCGAGTATAAACTATGAGGAAACCTATTGGCAAAGGGTTCCACAAAGTTATTACATAATTTAACATTGGTTGAGCATGTCTATTGGTTACGCACTGTACGTATAGGTATAAGTTCGTACATATTATGTTGAATGTTATCAATGCCCAATGATGATGTTGGTAAAATGCATAATTGTATTACTGTAAACTCTTAACCAACATAATAGAAATGATGTCCAACACATCAGTATAGTGTATAGGCCTGATTGTCTATATTTATACCCTGATACATTTCTAACATAATCATTCTCTCACATCCACTTCTACATAATGATAATCATCAAATATATAATAACTCGTCATAAACGTTACAAAACATTTATTTTATTTATTTCAACTATTCAATCTTCAAACGTATCATTTGTATTTTTGTTTCAATAACGTTATTTTTTTTTAAATCGTCGACTTTTATACCTAGATATGAGTTATTAATTGTACATAAGTAATTTCTGTAATTCAATTGTAATTTTGTATAGATTATCAAGCTGGATCTTTGTAGTCAATCACATTTGTGTGAACAGCTGATAATAAAATTGTTATTCTTCATAATTATATCCTCTGCACCTAGCAAAGATTAATTCCATAGCATTTCCATATTCATATTTCCCATGGGAGTCGATTTAGCGGAATATTTTTTTTTTGTGATGACTTTCAAATGATGTAGATCCTATGAGATATCAAAATTATAAACTGGAGATACACATATAATTGAAATATCTCTAATTAATCACCTTGGATTCCAATATTTTTACAAAAACCCATGCCTTGCGTGGGACTTGAACCCACGCCCAACGGTAACTTCAGTTTCTACTGCTAGCGATATTGACTGAGCCCCCGGGGCGGTTTTCCTAATCTTGTTCACATCGAAGTTGAAGCACTTATTAATTTCCTATCAAATCGATATAATAGTTTTCTTATTACTTTGTTCGGTCTTGTTAATTCCAATTATTCATTGTATTCATTTGATTCGACGAAATTAATTCAATACAAATGCTCACCAAGTAGGCCCTACAGAATACAAATTCATTCCGGCGTTCAGCTATCGCTCTTACAATGAGGAAGCTGCAGGCCCCTATTCTCTCTCTCTCTCTCTCTCTCTCTCTCTCTCTCTCTCTCTATATATATATATATACATATATATATATATATATATATATATATATATATATATATATATATATATATATATATATATATATATATATATATGTATATAAATATATATATATATGTATGTATTATTATCAATTATTTGTCTACACTTAACAGTCAAAAAAATCTACAAAGTCTCCAAAAAAGACTTGACTGTGGGAGAGGATAGAATTTACAATTCAGATACATAACATGATGCTAATAACTCTTCTGTTAATATAAAATAATATCTACACCGATATGCTATTACATTGATAGGGATAGGGCTGCTGATAGAAGAAGTCTTATTCCTCTCAATTTTTCTCAACGAAACTTATATACCGTACTTCTTCCTATTAAAAATGATAACTGACTCCACATGGGTAGTTTCTATCAACTTCTGGTCACATGTCTTATTTTTATCGGCTAACAAAAGACAATAGAATCGGTACGTGATCGCAGCTTCACCTATAGATTAAGTCTCCTCCTCGTTTTCTCATCTTCATCTCGTATGACAGTTGTTTTTTACTGTCACAACGTTATGTGCTCTTAGAAATATGATACATCTTCACATTTGTCTGTGTTAGTTATTATATTTCATTGTTGCAGTGTTGTTTATGACACTGTAATAAAAATGTAATGTACTTATACGCCATCAAGAACTGCATCTGAACGATGTTTCTATAGTCTATCAACGAGCAAAACGACTATGTAAAATAATACAGTCCATAATAAAATGTCACACTATACTTGAAACAAGGCACAGATACTGGAAGGTGGTTGAGAATGTTCTAAAGATACGCAAAACAAGCTATCTGAATATGATTACGTGAATAAGAAAGGTGCTTTTTGAAAGACAGCCTTCTCTGAGTGCGTTTTACGGATCAATGCAATTTTAATAGAATATTCAATATTCGAATTATTTCCCATTTCATATTTCAAAATGAACGGAGAGTTCTGAATATTGTGATTATTTATTGGATGACCGTGAACGAAGACTGCTACTGATGTATATCATGATGTAGGCCTATTATCTTTCTCGTTTTTTTTTTTGTGGAGACGCGCGCTCCACTTTGGACGGTTTGTATGATTCATTTAATGTTTTTCGTGGAATTATCCAACTCATCCAACTCGGAATTGGATATTCTTTGGAGTTATCGCTTATACAAATTTGGAAATATTGATTTCTAGGTATTTTTGAAAGTATTGCGTATTTCCACAGATAGGATGGTTTGGTGAATCAACCTGAATTTTTTTCGAACAGGCAAACTTATGAAACTCGGATCTGTATCATTTTTGGTCCTAATCGATTGTACACCATCAACTTCTCAGAAAGAATATTCTTGACCAAATTTGAAAAACTTTTCATTTTCGAAAACTTTGAAATTTCAACCTTTGAGTGACACAAATGACAAAGTTTCACATACGTTGGGCCAAGCGTTTAGAAGAATATAACACAGTTTCTCTTAATCAATCCTATATACATAATATTTTCTCCGTTGTCTCGATGTTTCACTGAAACGTTGCCCTGCCCAGCTATAATAGAAATGTAATATACACGACAGTGAGTTTTGGAAAACAGCTAGTGATGGAATTGTTGATTCTTCTCAGTGAATGATGTAGAAGAGGCCAGTAAATGTTATAGGTCTACTACGATTGACAAGTGTGAATAGGCATGTGAAAATACCCGACAAAAGATATAGAAAATTAGATTTAATTTTCTATCTCGTTGATCGGGCATGATTCAACGGTACTAAAAATGAACTGTGCCGACTGACCTCAAAATCGACGAACTGCAGTAAATACCAACTGGGTTAAAAACCAACTGTACTTGAAATCAACTGTCCCATACTTTTACTTCTTGAGGAACATGTAGATAAGTGAAATTGAGTATAGTATGGCTACTCCACCCATTGCTTATGACGGACTTAAACCCATCCCCTACTTGAGTTCAGTTTTAGTTCTTTATAGCTAACTGACCACGTTTGATATAATTTTGCATTGCTATTTTTATAAAATATTCGTAATCGAAATGATGCATTCAATTCTACCGTAAAGTATATTGAGAGCTTTTTGAATTCAAACATTTGTCATTGAATCACAATCAACGATCGTTTTAAACATTCGCCAGAAGATGCCCGACTTAATACTCATATGAAATTACGATGACTATAGAATTATCCAAGAAAAAATTCAATCTCCCTGGTGAACTAGTTCGTACGGAAGGCATTGGTCAGATGGCGCTAGTGGTATATTTAACATCAGTATGAACGTACGAACGAACGTATCGGTTTCCTCTGGTCTGAACTTTATGACGTACTCTCGTAGTATTTGGCTCTTCGCGGAATAGTAAAAAGAAATGTAATTACATCAGTGTTGAATCCAGGCATACCTGCGTCGGCTCGTTGTTTGACCCCCCCCCCCCCCCCCCCCCCTCCTCCCACCGAGATAAAAACATTAAGCACTATATAGTGTATTTTTTGAGAAACTTGAATTTCGTATTTTTCAAATATTTGTGATAACTAAGAGTATTGAGAATTCACTATTTATTACTAGGGAAAAAAACACATTCAGGATGTTATCTATTTATATTGTTATTTATCATTCTGCCCGTGAATCCTGGTAAATGACACCTCAAATATCAGAAGAGGCTGGAGTGAAGTCAATTTCATATGGATCAGTCGAGTGTACAATTCCGGTACTAGTTATAGGCCTATTGTTATTACCTCTTACTATATTACTAAGAATTAGTAGCATAATTGTCTCATGATAATCTGACTTTAAAATTCAAAAACTGCGTATTTTTGTATATATATATATATATATATATATCCCCCTCCCCTCCCCCCCGGAAAACACGAAAGCTCCCCCGCAACAAAATCTCTGAATTCAACACTGAATTACATGGAAGATATTTTTAAATATATTTTATAATAAATAAGTGTTTCTCCATTCAATAAAAATGTCTCTCCCAGTGCCATGACTTCATACAGGTTGGTCTCCATTGTATAATATCGATTTGTCAAGTGGTAAGAATATTTTTACTGGCATGATTGATGTTGATTCGTGATTACTTATTGGCCCCCCACGAACAGCCAGTCAGCTACATTATTTGAGAATAAGTATCAACGGGTGATATAGGAATAATCTTTATACCTATTCAACTCTCTGGGAGCAGATTGTAATATGCTACCGACGATTTATACGCATATTTCTTCTCCATATCAGGAAGTAGAGAAGAGTTGTGATAAGGAAAGAAAAAATGTATACCTATTTCATATAACATTATTATCATTGGTACGGTAATGTACACAAAATGTTGATGATATTTTCTAATTCATATTTTTTCCTGATGACCAATAATGTGTGTTGTGTTTTATTATTTAAGAACGATGTATTTATTGCCAGTTTGAAAGTATACACACAAGTTTCAGAACGAAGTAAACACGCTGAATTTAAATATGTGATATGCACGGATATATAACAACAATACATAGAACATATATTGAATATATCTGTGGGAAATCGTACGTGCCAGCAGAATAATTTCAATTATACATTTTATTGCCAAACCTTTTTTCTCTTGATTTCTTTGACCAGCTTGGGTTCTTTTGTATTGTATTTCATAATGATCATCAATGGCATTATAGTAAGCGTATTATGATCATATTCTACACGTTGTTCAGTTGACGATGATATGATATACTATTTATTAGATGAGCTTTAGCGAAGATTTCCATGCAACTCTCACGGAGCTTTGTCTGTCCGTTTTTTTTTGTTTTTCTGGGCACTGCACAGGTCGCTGGGTTTGACCGATCGACACGAAACTTTTCTGTATACGCAAACTTATTCAACTTAGAACCCTGTGATTTTGGGTCAACTCGGTTGGACCATTTTTGAGAAACATCATCTAGAAGTTTCTAAAAACCCCACAAGATTATGCTGGGTGGAAAATAATGAAAAATAAAATCTCTCCAATTTGACTCAAATTTTCCTCAAATGTGGGAACACGGAAATTATACACATAGTTAAAAATTTGTATGCAATTCGGACCAGCCGTTTCGAAGAAAATAATGTAATACATGTTTTTCATTCATCAAATAAATAGAAATAATAGCAGAAAAATGTTACATTGTTAATTCACGGCTCTCTAGATTCGTTGGTATCGAATGAAGTGCATTTTATATGATCAAGGTATGTAGAGTTTTAGATTTTACTTTCTAAATATCTCGCTCATCACACAACGCACATTCTGCGTTTGCTTGGTAATTGTATAACACCAGCAAGTTCAACATATCGAGAAAATACATTGAAAATCACAGAGTCTGTATACAAATTATATGAGTCAATTTAATATGGAAGTCTACATATGACTTTGTGTCAGTACGTTCTCAGAAGTAAAAGTTCGATTGGTTCGATTAGTTCTCTATCAGTTCGAGTATCAAAAACAGATTAAAACTTTCAGTAAATGATCCAATAATTGTTGGCTCAAAGCTCTATAATCATTCACCGAAACATTTGAAGATATAACAAATAGACATACTTAAAGCCAATGTAAAAATGTTCTTGATCAACAATTATTTCTACAGTTTGAATTATTTTTTTCACGTCTAACGATTCGTATTTACAGAACTAAGTTTCAGTAACTTTCCATAATTGTATTGGTTTTCTTCAGAGAATAATTTCAAAGGTGACACGTATGTACGTATACCTATATACGTCAATATATACCCACAAAGGCGCCCCGGTGACTAAGTAAATTATCGCTAGTAATAGTAACCGAAGTCACTGTTGGGCGTGGGTTCGAATCCCGCATAAGGCATGGGTTTTTGTAAACGTCCTTTCATCTATCATCTCTTAATCGTTTCATTATCAACCGCTCATTCGTACCCCATATAACCTAGCTGTTGGTGGGGTCGTTAAGCAACATTAAAAAAATATATATATATATACCCACAACAGTGTTCTGAGATTTTTTAAGTTTGACCATTAGCATCTAGTATCTAAAGAAATATGTATCATGTAAATATGTTCATTAAATATCTATTTCAATGATAGTCATACTATAATCATATTCAAATTTCAGAAACCTTTGTATGTTTAATGGAATGTTATCATATCATAAAATTGGTGTAACACGAAATGTCACATATAATCTAGCTATTGAGTAGATCAATTATCTGTGGAAATGCTGATAAATACAACAAACACAAATACCATAAATATAAACAATCAATTATTCCAACAGAGCATAGTTTCCAATAAAAGATAACGATTATACATTGTGAAACATTGTGAGACGTGAAAAAATAATTATTCAATATTTGAAATACTCCACATCATTAGGCCAATGTATTCAATGTTATTAAATTATTCTGAATTCAAACTCACTCACACCACATAGTATAACTTTAAACACAATTCTTACCTGAGCTAATTCAAGAGCGAAGCACCATTCGGGGTCTTGTTAATTGGTTTCTCCACGATAAGAGTCTGGAAGCGACGACGATGCTCATTTATAAGATATACTTGTTTTTAATTAACTGATTAAGAAAACTCACCAATTTGAAAATTAAGTTATACGTAAATTCTTATCTTTTCACACTATCATCAGAAACGTAAGAACATTTTCGAATAAACGATGTCGGTTTTATTTCACACAATATATATATATATATATATATATATATATATATATATATATATATATATATATATATATATATATATTATATATATATATATATATATATATATATATATATATATATATATATATATATATATATATATATGTAGGCCCTATCTATATTTCTCCATAGTGAAGTGTATAATATACCTCCCATTTCACAATTGAACGTTATAAACTTGAATAAAATATCATCTATATTGAAATATCGTCAATGCCTTTTGTTCAGCTTCGAGTTTCAACATTCAGTGTTCTTATTGTAATATATTTCAATCCTCACGAGTAAGTATGAAGGAAAATATGGTGACAGATGAAAACATTCCTTATGATTTTAACCGTAAATTACGTCATATGTGATATTTCCTATTATCCGCATGAGCGGGTCATTCATTATTAACGATTGAGTCAACATTCGTTATTAAGATTTAATTAAATTCTCCAAATGTAGGGTTACATATCATAATGCTTTCAAGTACATATACGTCAATCCACATTCGTTGGCAATTGCCTAACAACCTAACAAAACTAAATATCAAAGTTATTATTTACGAAATCATCAAGTCATATATTAGAACGTTTCACTGGCATCTCACAGACATTTGAGAGCGAGAAAAAATATTAAATATTTGTATTTATATAAAGATCCATGAATAATGACGCTCGAATTTGGTTTGTTATATTGGTTGGCAACCTTGAACTCGACTTAATCCAAGTATAGTATATCATTGCTACTTCTACGAATGAAAATGAAGTACACATGATATTAATATGTATAATGTATAAGCTCAGTTCGTTTTTCCGTCTGCTTGGTTTTTCCACATCATGGTTTGCATACGACGTGTCGCCGTATTCTCTAAATGTTGAACACAGTACGCCAGTTTGCATCTGTTACCTCGTTGGCATTCCTTGCTAATTAAAAGCACTAATATCAGAACAAGAACTCAATTCTTGATATTTTCAAATTTGATTCAGAAAACGTGAACGTTTACAGATTCGTCTGCGCTTTGCGTTTCAATTCAATCATTGTTAACAGAAATAATGTCTCTTGCGTCGCATTTCGAGTTTCATGTTAATTTTCTATATGGGCCTAGAAATCAACAGAATGGAAACTTGTATATTCGTCATACACTTGCTGCTGATATAAATGTACGTTTCGCGAAGGGCGACAAATGGGATCGAAACAGCCTCACTTCGCAATGTCTTGAACTCGCGATATTTGTTTCAGAAAGAATTCTATTTGAGGATGATATTATACTACTGAGACCAATTGAATCTTTCATATATAACAATAGTCTATTGACGTACATTATGAAGAATTGAATTATTTAAACAGTTCTATGAAAATGTAAATCTTAACTTTAAAAAGATTATTGAATGGTTCTTAAAGAAAAGAAGATACAAATCGGGTCCGGTAAAGCTCTCGTAAATGAAGAAAATCAAGGAATGTAAAGAATTTTATCCAGTTTATTAGGATGCACAGTAGCCTACATACAAAGCTGAACAAATATTCAAACCAAAATATGTGCACTCCAAGATGTTGGTGGCTTTTCAACTGTTGCTATATCCTCTAGCTACCTTGACGTCAATACCACTATAACTAACGAGATTGTTTCAGAATAGTTTGCATTTCAGTATCACAGCTATACTGTCTAAATACCGTATCAATTCGATCGATTATAAGTAATAAACAGAGATCAATAAAGGCTGTTAATTTTACATCTTCGTTACAATCGATGTATTAGAGCCTACTATAACAACCAGACATTCTCAAGCAAGAACAGCTGAATATCAGGTGCCAGTTGTCTGCACATGGTCCACAACAATTTTCAAATGTGTCACATTAATATATAAGTCTAATGGTGTGCTTTTGATACTATTGATTTTTTGAATTAATATATCATGTTGGGTTTAACGACGCACTGTGTTGATGACTACGATCTATTGGCGTCGGTAAATGATGAATGAAATGATGGGATGATGAGATGGAAGGATTATTTTATAAGGTGTTTTCGGATAGTGTGAAGTGAACTGTTTTTGAGGAAACATCCCAGTATTGACGACAGAAGGAAACCACGAAAAACCCCTGTCAGGATGGTCGGCCATCACGGGAATCGAACCCCGGTCTCCTGAATGACAGTTTAGTGGGCTCTAGCCACATGTCTCAGTGATAATTTTGAATATATCAGATGAAGTGATTGATAATGTTCTATGATATCGTCGATGAACGATCTTTTGTGAAAAAGAAGTATGATTTGAAAGATATCAATAACGGTACTAAATTCCACTATTAGTGTATCTGCCAGACAAGCTTCACATGAAAATAACTCTCACCATTCATTATTAATTCAAACAAATATTGTTTAGGAATGAGGTGTTCAAACAAACAATGCGTCGTTCAAACGTTTCTATTTCCTTTTTCTGTTATCTTGATAAGAGATTTGTAGATTGGCGAGTTTCAGGTTTCCGTTTCCGGTTGGCCAACGTAGCCAATAGGAAGTTAATAATGCAAAGGGGATTGTTAATAAATCTCGAGGGTGAAGTCGAGTTGAAATAATTAGCATTGGTTCGAGCACGCTACACAGCTATGCCAGCACCAGTGGTAGAGATACCGAGCTGCTTGCCACTCGGCATTCCGCACCACATTACATACAGACAAATGCATGCCATCTGAAATAGGGACAAACTGTCGATGTTGCTAACTACCTTGCATGATACCCCATAGAACACCTCAAACTTTCAGACGAGTTGACTCACATGTTGCCACGAACTTGTTGAAACTTTCAATGTGATATGTTTTTTTTATATATTGGGTTTAACGACGCACTGTTATGATAACTGAGATCTAATGGCGTCGGATGGATGATTAATGAGATGAGATGATGGTTCCTGGATAATGGGAAGGATAGTGGGAAGAAAGCGGTCATGGCCGACTTATTGTATAGGAACCATCCCGGTATTAGACTAGACTACATAGGGAAACCATGAAAAACCTTTGTAAAGATGGACGGCGGCGGGGATCGAACTGGGTTCGGAATTCCCCTCGTCTACCGGATCACATGAAGCGAGCGCGTTAATCACTACGCTGCATGTGCCGGTGTATGATATGTTTTTTTGGTGCTTTATATATATTTTTTATATTGGAGCCGCCCCGGTGGCTAAGTCAATTATCGCTAGCGGTAGAAACTGAAGTCATCGTTGGGCGTGGGTTCGAGTCCCGCATAAGGCATGGGTTTTTGTGAACGTCCTTTCATCTATCATCTCTTCATCGTTTCAATATTATCAGCTCATTCGTACCCCCGTATAACCCAGCTGTTGGTGGGGTTGTTAAGCAACAATAAAAAATAAAAAATATATTGGGTTTTAACGACGCACGATGATGATAGTGAAGAGCTATCAGCGTTGGATGGAGATGATGAGATGAAGGTTTCTTGGGTAGGCGCTGATGGAAAGGAAGCGGTCGTGGCCCATATTGTGGGAATGGGAACCATCCTGGCATTAGCCTAGAGAAATCACGAAAAACCCCTGTATGGCGGAGGGGATCGAACCGGGTCCGAAATTCCCCTTGTCTCCTGGATCACATGGAGCGAGCGCGCTATAACCACTACGCTGCATGTGCCGGTTTTCTGCTTCATATTATACCCGTTTAATAAGGTGTTGACCAGAATTATTTACAGATCCATTTATGTCTCTACTTCAATATATGTAGATTTTATACTCTTTTTAACCTGTTAGGTACCATGGTGATATTTATCTCTTGGATAATAGCTAAAGCACAGATAGGTACCGATAGCTATAATTCAAGTTAATATGAAGTAATGTTATGTCCGATACTGGAATAACCATTTTTGAGGTTGACATGGGTTGCATCTTGCATGCGATAAAGAGAATGTATAATAACTTTGCTTTTCAAATAATAATTGGTCTTCCATGAGGGTGTCGACTAATTTTTATAATATTTTAGGAAAACGATGGATTTTTTTCACTGCTATGAGTTAACGTGGCAATAAATACATGTGATATTGATTGCTTCATCCACGAAAAAAATATCATTTTCAAATAATTTTCCCGATATGGCTGCCCTGATTTATGTAAAATGCGCAAATATGTATCATGTAGGCCCACTGCTTTACTGAATCGTGAACGAATTTCCATTTTTTAAATACATATTTCCAACAATTAAACAGATAGGCCTGCCTATATTTTTGATGAGATTTTTCTAGATTCAATTGAAAGATGAAAAAAGTTAGGGATTTGAATGTTCTGTAAAACCATAGGTGTACCTACAACTCTGGATAACCAGGTTAATGAACGGTCTAAAACTTTTATATACCGAACAGTCGATGCGTGCGTGTGTTCTTTGAAGAAGATAGAAATCAAACACAAACAAACAAACAAAAGTATGTTCAATGCCTCACAGAAGAAATATACCCGGAAAAAAAAACTTAAAAAAAGGGAATAAATATTGGGCGAACGAAGTGAGGAATCTACAGGCAGCTCTAGCAGACCCAACTCAAACCTAACCTCATACCTGAACAAATTTAAACTGCATGAAGAAAAAAAAAACTTCTGTCTATATAAGTCAATCGTGTTCGCCCAGGGGATATTCTGAAAAAGGATATTTTTCCTGAGGAAATTTTTGCAGGAACATTTTATCCGAGATATTTTTTCCAGGAATACTTTTTCCGCTAACCATGTTGAATAATGGACGAGTGGAGTCTTCACACGCTCGTTCGCCTGTAGGTTTTATAAATATGGTTTTACAAGATGAGGACTTGGTCAATCGAGAACTAGATATTACGGATATGATCATACCTATAGATAATTTAATGAAGATATTCAGTATTTTTATTCATATTAAATAAATAAATAAAGCTAGACAAAAGATCAGGAGTAAGAAGATTAGAAAGGACCTGGGAGTGGAGAAGTTGAGTTGGAAGTTGGGTCAAGAAAGATTAAGGAGGTTCGGACATATGAAAAGAATGGGAGAACATAGAATGCCGAGAAGAGAATTTGAAAAGGGTAGAAATATGGAGAAAAGAAAAGTGGGTCGTCCAAGAACTAGGTGGATTGATAGCGTTGAAGGAGATGTTGAAAAGAGAAATGAAAAGTGGGAGAGAGTAGGAAGAGAGAAATGGTGGGGAAACAGAGTAAGGTGGAAGGAATTGGTGGAGCGGCAAGCCGGCAACTAGAGGAAGAAGAGTGCGAAGAAGCTGGAGAAGCAGACTACGGATAGGAAGACGGAGTGACTCACCGTCTTCGACAACCCACCCCCTTCCCCACAAGCTCGACATCGTTGAATGGGGAGCTATACACATGAGTATAAGGGTTACGTAAAAAACAGGCTACTGTCCTTCTCCCTCTCACGAATACATCTAGACAATATATGAACAGTATTGTGGACAGCGTTAGGAGAATTGATAGGTCACGATTGGTCAGGGGCGGAAGGGGGTGTAGGGGGAGCTGGTTGAGGAAGGCTTGGTAAATCTTGAGCATACTCCCTGCAACCTGACGCAACGCAACGAGACGCAACTCATCGTAACGCCACGCAATGTAACGCAACGAAACGAAGACAGGCGAGTGATATAAATTGGATTGTATGAGAGTCGGGAATCAGTGTGAGGACAGACGGAGAGAGATAGGAAGAGAGAGAGAGAGAGAGAGAGAGAGAGAGAGAGAGAGAGAGAGATGAATAAAAATGAAAAAAGAACGAGTGAGAGGTGGCATATTGTACTCAATATTGTACTCAATTTTCCCGCCAATTGCTAATCGAAACTGCCGGATAATCGAACCTTCCTCCATTATTCCTGCCACACTGAATTATCAAAATGATTCAACCATTTCGTACGAATCCAGTTGTGCAATTTTAATCAGGGGTGTATTACACTTTGGCAAGATCGTTTTTCATTAAGTATTGAAAACAGAAGTGCCATTGCTCGAGTCGTATTCGAAACATTTTCTTTATTTTTAACGGATTCAAAATCGATGCATATACAGCCAGTGGAATGGTTGAAATTTGATCTCAAGACTGCTGTACATTCACAAAATAATGCCTATACAGTACACCGAGGGGTGAACAACTGAAAAAATCAGGTGTTCATTTGAAAAAAAATCAAAAAAAATCATGAGAAGCAAAAAAAAACACGCGAATCCAAAAAAATCACGCGAATCCAAAAAATCCCTCGAATCAAGCAAGAATCACACGAATCAAAAAAATCACACGAATCCAAAAAATCACATGAATCGAAAAAAATCACTCGAATCGAGCGAGAATCACGCGAATCAAAAAATTCACACGAATCAAAAAAATTACACGAATCAAAAAAAATCACCCGAATCAAGCAAGAATCACACAAATCAAAAAAAATCACACGAATTAAGCAAGAATCACGCGAATCAAAAAAATCACCCGAATCAAGCAGGAATCACTCAAATAAAAAAAATCACGCGAATCCAAAAAAATCACGCTAATCCAAAAAAATCACGAGAATCAAAAAAATCAAGAATCAAGTGTACAAAAAAGTATTAGTTGTTCACCCCTCGCCGTACACTACTCATCTCATTCACAATACATTCATTAGACACTATATCACACATTTGCGGTAGTTGTAGTCTTTATGATCTTGTGATCACTCCACTCACAACTTACTTACACATCTTTCTTTCTCTATTTATTTATCAGGGTTGTATATACAGTGGGAAGTAGTACACTGTATACAGGGTAGTGGAAGCCCCGTAACAACATGAGCCTCACTACCTGTATAATAATATGAATTAGAACAGTACAAAAAGTCGCCCTCTTCAGCTCAGTCAGCTGAGGCACGCTTCAGACACTGTAGTCAACGTAGGGCGTGGGTTCGAATCCCGCATAAGGCATGGGTTTTTGTAAACTTTCTTTCACTTATCATCACTTCATCGTTTCATTATAACCCGCTCATTCGTACCCCCGTATAACCTAGCTGTTGGTGAGGTCGTTAAGGAGCATTAAAAAAAAAGTACAAAAATTGATAATATTAAATGAAATGAAAATGAAAAATACCAATTAATATGAAATATAGATGCCCAACAATCCAACATAATACAAAATCTGTAAAGTTTCGAGTATCTAATTGAGTAACAATTTTCCAAGTTGTCTACAAAATGTTCCTAACATCATAGATATTATCAAGATTTGCCTCTTTTGAATAACAATGTGATAAGTGATTTTTCCAGGACCATGCTCGCGATCAGATGAAGGGTTATTGGAGATGGGTTAGCAGGGGTATATTGATGGTGTGGTGCCTGAAGGGATTTAAGTTGGTGTGAATCGGAGATCAAAGTTCGAAATCAAAGCGTCTACGAGTATTGACCTCAGCTGTTTTCACTATTGGGTCTTAATATATTTAATTAAATGGGCCTACTCAGATATTATATACAAAGGAATATGATGGACGGGGATGAAGTTCGGTGGGGATGGCAATACAATAGCAGACAACAACATACTTTTGAGATGTTCTATTTTTGACGATCTTTACGCACGTCATATTGTGTGGATGCACGCGATGGAATATGAGAAATTGAAAGTTTGATAAATTAGCAGGCTTATTTTTTGAAAAACTATATATTTAAAAATTGAAATTTTATAATGTTGATAGGGCTTCAATCAATAGAAGCGGATTGGTTCATTTCCAGTCAAATTATATAATTGATAGCCTACCGATAATATAGGCTTACATTATTTCAGAATATTCAGATATTCAAAATATCGTGAGAATAAGTGGACATATTGATCGATTTTATTTCTACTAATCATTTGAAAATATATTCACTTCACATGTGAAAAAGTATACTCACTTGGTGGTATCAATGATAAGTTATACACGTACTATATGTTAATATTCAGTGCATATTAGTACATTATCAAAAATTGTTTTCTGGATAAATCTCAAAATGGATTTTAAGTCAGAAAACAAATGATCGAATCGTATAATTTGGAACTGTATGTGAAAGTTTTCCAGACATTGAAAACTGAATACTGGCTCTGCTATCATCTGCTACTATCTTGTTCTGATCTTCAATCCAAAAACATTAATATTATTGTTGAGAAATAACGATCAACCATTAAAAAAAAAAAAAAAAAAATATTTACATGAAAATGAAACACATAGTTTTAGGATCCATTCTGCAGTTGAACGAATTTCAGTCATTTTCTTTAGAGTATAGCTATAATAATGATTTATAATCGAAGAAATATCAACACCTGTGGTTCATATCAACCATGTACGCTCCAAGCCTTTGGAAATGCAACTTGCATCATGGAATGAAATTTATTTATTTTCAACTTTAAGGTCTATTGGATCCCCTATCTCATCAAATATTTCCAACGGAGAACAGAATAATGAACCGAGAATTCAAAAGAGTTCATAAACTGAGTGCTATATTCTTTTGGCCTATAATCGATTACATTTTCCTGCTCAAATCGACTGCGGCACATTTAAAACGGTTCATAAATTCTCTTTATGAAACAATAGAGATTGTTAATGATTCATCGTTTTCTCTTTTGAAAACGATTCAACAATTGGTTTAGAAGCAGTAGCTTGTAAGATAATACACAGATGTGTCGTTTCAAGCTGAATATAAGCGATCAAAACTTGTACTTTCTAAAACAATCATAATTATTGTCATTCATTTCACAATTTCTTTCGAATATCTCTATATTATTCATCATTAAAACAACGAGAACAACATCAGATAATAATATATATATATATATATATATAAAGCTTCATGTAGTTAATGTTATAGCTGAATTCACTTGCAATGGAAAGTTGATCTAATATTCCAGGTATAGACAAGAAGGAGGTTGGCTTATTTGGTCTTGTAAAACGATGAAAATATTCGGTCAAGTAAATAATTGTTTGAAACTCTGTCCACTTTCATTCCATCTCGTCCAGCTTGGAACCATTGCACCCCTTTTTACCCACACTATGGTGGGGATGCTATTGGCGTTGGGCTGTGGTTTTGGCGAGGGGTGGGAAGGGGGGGGGGAGGTTGTGTGAGGGAGAAGGGGATGTAATTTGGCTTTCAAATTAGCAGCCGGCTAATGAGTTAAGTTAGTGAACGGTTGAGCGGAGTCGTAACACAGGGGTTCATGCATGTTCTATCATTATGACTATTATATGGTAGGATCACACCTTGAGTCCTCATGCATGGCCTTTTCAATGTATGCCTACCATTTCGGACTTCCATCAAGCTATATTCAGGATAATAGATTCTTGTAGACCCAGGATAACGTAAGTTTACAGATGTAATTGAATTAACGTGCAAATACGTGATATTACTTATACATTTTTGAATTCCCAAATTACCATCATTATGATATCTCAAAAAGTCAAACCGGCACATGCAGCGTGGTAGTTCATGCGCTCGCTTCATATGATCCGAGAGACGAGGGGTTTTCGGACCCGGTTCGATCCCCGCCGCCGTCCATCTCACTAGAGTTTTTCGTGGTTTCCCTCTGTAGTCTAGGATAATGCCGGGACGATTCCCACAATATCGGCCACGACCGATTCCTACACAATATCCTTCCCATTACCCAAGAAACCTTCAACTCATCATCTCATCATCTCATTAATCATCCATTCGACGTTATTAGATCTGCGCTATAATAACAGTGCGTTGTTATGAACCCAATATATAGATATATATATTGGGTTCATAACAACGCACTCTTATGATAGCGCAGATCTGATAGCGTCGAATGGATGATTAATGAGATGATGAGATGATGAGTTGAAAAAGAGTCCCGCAAAAGAGTCCCGCAAAGTTCGAGTTCAACACCAGTTTACAAAAGGTTTTTGTAAACGTCCTTTCACTTATCATCACTCCATCGTTTCATTATCACCCGCTCATATAATCCCCCGTATAAACTAGCTATTGATGGGGTCGTTAAGCAGCATTACAATTAAAATTGAATCGATGAATGACCTATATGTCTTGTCTTTCAAAACTCATGTCCAAAAGCCTTTCCATATTCATCTTTACTCCTCCTTTCTATCCCTGAACAAAAAATTTATATCCCACAACCCGTGGCAAAAGCTTTTATATATTTGATTGATTTCTTCTTCTACTGAAGCCAAAAATAAGCCCGACTCAATAAAAGCTTTCATAACGCATTACAATAACCTATATACCACATGTGAAGTGAATCCTGTAGAAATTGCCTCACCAGTACCTTTACAATTCCATCTGTGCTTTTTCCTGATCAAAACATGATTACATGTCTGGCGAATCTTCCGGTTAGCGAGTATGTGTTAATTAACAACTTTCAACGTTTCAAGCAAAAACTCATACACCCAAAACGAATGTTCTCAGCTTCAACATATATAGGGACAATCTACCTTCCCCGAAAATTCGTGTTCGACAGATAATGTAGATTCTAAATACCGGTAGTTATTAGACGAGCTTTAGCGAGGATTCAATTTGACATACTGAAAAAAATTGGTGTTCGTTTTTTTTTTTTTTTTTTTATATGTTTTTTTGTCGGTTCTCCACAGGTCAAACGGCTACATCTATCAACCTCAAACTTTTTTTCAATATGGTTCCTCATCTAACTTAGATCTGTATAGTTTTGTGGCATTATCAAGGAGTAACTTTTTTTTTATGAATTTAAGAAATTTCAAAAATTCCCATTAAAATAACATGACGAAAAAAAAAATATATATTTTCCGAAAAAATGAAATTTCGCGTGAAGTTGAATTACATTTTGGTACACATTTCTAAAAAATTTCAGCTTGATCGGGTCAGCCATTTGGAAGAAAAAAAATAAAATGTGCTGAATTGATACCACTCGAAGCAGTCTTTACCCATTTTTACCAATACTATTACTATCCGCTCGTCTTACAACGCATATATGGCGTTTTCCTAGCTTTATTTATATTCAGACTCAAATATAATGCTTTATAACTCTTTGTGTTCATATATTTACAGCGTTATTGTGTTTGTACGGGATGAAAACAATGATACAATCGAACCTGAACATGCATGATCACAACACAAGAAGAAAGCGTGATCATCAATTGATTAGACCTAGCTTGCATATTTTGTAAGAAGGACCAATGCCGGATGTGAATCATTCAACAAGTTACCTGTACATATTAAAGATCTGACCGGAATGAAATTTAATCCAGCTTTTAGTAATGAGTTGTTCTTACTCTATCGATGTGATTAGATTACAAATGTTTGTAATGTATTTTACAGCCTTTCACAGTATTCGAAGGATTATATTCATAGTTGTAATACTGTTAACTATATTTTTACTGGAATTTTGTTTGGTACATTTGTATGCGCTTTGACGAGTGCTAAAGATTCCTCAATATGTATCAAGTGAATTCTAATAGCCATGAAGATCTTACTTATGTAAAAAAGAACCAGCGTTTGATTTCCCGTATTCTGTAGTAAGTGTTTATGGAGCCATTAATCAACCACCATTCATAATCAAGGTAGCCATCAACTCAAATCATGTCTGAAACAAAGCTCGACTTTTCCCTTCCGTTTTATAATTGTAGGTATAGGCTAGTTCGTTTAGCTATGTGAATGGAATTCCTATAGTTTGTATTATTATTCAGGAATGTTTCGTCTGTCTCTTTCTAATTGGAAGTTTTGCCGGTAATTGGCTGTATGGTGCACTGGTGAAGTTTCATTGAACGCAAACTACGCTGCGGTCTAGAGTGTTCTACTGTTCTTGTATTTTGTGGTCCACATCTCCGAAGGTTGCCTTCCATGACCGCGTTATACGCGAAGCGATTTCGCAACGCAGTTAGCCGCTCCATTCGAACGACCAATCAGTGATTAGTGCAGCTTATAAAATGGAACTAATGCAGTGAAAGTTTAAATGTACTTAATTTTCCCGCCAATTACTAATCGAAACTGCCGGATGTAGTTCATTTTTGTGTAATGAGATTATATAGACGCACTGTAATGAAAGCGAAGATCTATTGGCGTCGGATGGATGAATACTGAGATGATGGAATGAAGGTTTCTTGGGTATTTGGAAGGATAGTGGTAAGGAAGCGGTCATGGCCTATATTGTGGGAATTATCCCAGTATTAGCCTAGACTACAGAGGGAAACTAAGAAAAAACCCTGCAAAGATAGACGGCGGGGAAGGAACCAGGTCCGAATTTCCATCGTCTCGCGGATACCACTGCGCTAACCACTGCGCTACATGTGCCGGTGGATGTAGTTTAGTATCTGATGTTTGATGCTATACGTCTAATGATCATCTGTCACCACATCTGACTAGTTCGTTCACGCGCTATTGAGTTCTGACGAAGTCGATGATTGGAAAAAATTTCCGTAGAGTGTGTAGCCATGATTTTCTGTCACTAGATAACAGTATTGAAAGTGCGATACGCAATTTAAGAGGGCGCACGAACGGTGGTTATAAAAATGGAGAAATTCACCTCCACTTATTTATTTTAATGTTCAAAAACCAGTGTAATTGAATGAAAAGTTCACATCTCCAAGATAATTGCATGCTCTTCAATTAATATGGCATTCTATTTCAGTGAGGTCAATCAATTTTAAGATAATACGTCGATGAATGAAAAGAATGTGATGAAATTCATTAACGTATTACCACAAAACTGATTGAATTCAAAAAAATAAAATCTCACATTAAAAAGAGCATAAAATTATCTTGAAGATGTGAACTTTTCATACAATTACACTAGTTTTTTAAAATTGAAAAAACGTTAAAGATACATTTCTCGATTTGTGTAAGCACCGTGCACGCACCCCCTTAACTTCTGCAAGCGGAAGCGGAAAGCAATCAAAATCACCTTCATGAAAGTACAGCTAAACATTCAATTCAGATGCGATCTTTCATTTGTTTCAGATACCGGTGCAGTCTTCTTATCGGCCGATTGCTTGAGAAGCCGAGTGCCCGACTGGCCGAGTAGAGTTTCAGTCGGCGCTCACGCGCTAGCTTCTACCAAAACAGATCTCTAATTGAGCTCAGGATTGATGTATACAATTGCATGGCAGTGAACATGTGACAGTGAATAAGTTGCGTCAAGATCAACTGGATATGTAGTACGAAACTATGGCAAACAAAATAATGATGATGGAATGGAGCGCAAGTTTACTTCAAGTGGGTCATTTATCCTCCACTTCTTACACCGCCATTTGTGAGATAGTAGTCTCAAGACAATTTAGCCAGATTAGTTCACCAATATAATTATATTAGAAACAAACTCAAAGGAGTAACTCGGTGAATGAAAGGTATCAACTAGGAAATATATACATCTACCCACGCATATATATCCGTCTATTTATCTATCCATCTATATACACATATATATATATATATATATATATATATATATATATATATATATATGTATATATATATATATATATATATATATATATATATATATATATATATATATATATATATATATATATATATATATATATGTATATTTAAATATATATATATATATATATGTATTTATTTATATATTATATAAATATACATATATATATATATATATATATATATATATATATGGGTCAGTTTCAAAAATTTTGTCTAAGCGCTGTCCCGAGACTTGAGGATTTTTTAATTCTTAAACTATCTCTATTCTGTTTTGTATTATTCGGCTGATATACTCATTGAGATTATCTGCCTTAACGAGGAGGATTACATCTCAGCTGGTTTCAATATTCATCTAGAAAAAAATACAAAAGTGTTGAAATGTGCTGGAAAGTGCTTGTCCCATTCAACAAAATCAATTTGAAATGCATATGTTTTTCTATTTATCAGTGAAATTACAAATTCAAGAGTCGTATACCTTCCTTAATATCTGGCATACAATATTACGTATTTTTGCCAATTTATTTTTAATTTTGTATTACTCTTTTAAATAATTGAATCTTGTCCCATGACTTTTGTCCTTTCTGTTACGTCCAGTCTGTTACAGCTAATTTAGCTGGAAAAAATATGTTATATATATATATATATATATATATATATATATATATATAGTGTATATATGCCTTCATATTAAATGCAAACTTTGTCCAGTTCAAAGTGACGGATGATCTCCTATCCTCTATTCGAAAGCCCAAGTTTTCATTACATTATTCACTTCTGCTAGGTGATAATTGATTATATTTTTCTTTTATAATTACTATTAAGCTGTATAACAGTATTAGTTTTCATCAAAGAACAAACATCATATTATATTCTTACTCCGCGATTAAAATTTGTTTGTTCATTTGTTCAGTGGAAACTTTGTTAAAAGTTGAGCGACTTGGCGTAGTCAGAAGTCTATCTTAGCTCTATACATTCACTTACACAACCCAGCTTACAGTGTTCTGATGTAGTTATCTCAAGAAGCTTACCATACTTGACTATACTTGATCTTTCAGGGTACTTCTTGGTAAATGTCGTTTGATTTCTACCCTGACCATAATGCATTGGAAAAAGATCGAGTTTCTTGAAGTCCTTAGTTTCTCTCTCTCTCTCTCTCTCTCTCTCTCTCTCTCTCTCTCTCTCTCTCTCTCTCTCTCTCTCTCTCTGTATAGCTATAGGCCCTATATATTTTATTCAACATTCATCACTATACAAACACAATCCATATTCTCAGATGCATCACACAGAATTCACAGAAGACACAGAATTATATATATTTATATATATATATATATATATATATTTATATATATATATATATATATATATATATACATATATATATATAGATACATATATATTCATATATATATATATATATATATATATATATATATACGTTTATTCGTATATACTCATATTTCGACGTTATGTTTCAACACCCACGATGTAATTATCTTGTTTCACAACAGAAACTTCTATCGTCTTGTACTCACTGACAATCAAATTAAATCATATCGAAATGTATGAAATATTACGCGGAAACAAAATGAATTCTCCTCTCGTCTTCGGATAGTTTCATCCGAATTTTAATTAGATGTTTTGTTAAGTAAAAGTGAATTGATATTGGTATAAATTCATCACCGGTGCCACGATTAAAAACGATCTCGTTATTTATTCAAACACCTCCACTCGAACTAGTATATAGAATATAGAGTTGTAGATTTACGAGTTGAGTGCGCCGAGGAATAATGAAACAAGAGAATGTACCTAGTTTTGTCTCCTGAACCCGCGCTGAACCTTGTCCGGTGGGCTGAGGGGGACGAACCTAGCCCATGTTGCTCCGCTAAAGGAAACTCATTTCAACGTGTATATAGCGAGACAAGGTATGAGACACACAGTGTTAGCCATAAAAATCAAATATCGACTACCAGCCAGTAATGCCAGCTACCACCGCATGCACCCACCCTTCCCAACAAAACACATTTGGCGCCTCGATTGCTACCTTGCTACCTGTCCCGGCCAAACCCGAGCCCTGTGATGAAGTGCCTTGACAAAGAAAGGGAGGGACAAAGACAGAAGATGAAAGAGCGCCAAGATCTAAGATGAGAAGGGACGAGAAGGGAGAAAGGGAGAAGAGAAAGGGAGTGAAAATAAAGGGGGAAAAAGGGGGGTTAATCTTTGGGGTTTTTTTTTTTTTTTTTTTTTTTTTTTTCTTCTACTAAAAGGGCCAAAAATCCCCCGCTTTTTTAAAAAACTTTTCCCCTTCTTTTTTTTTTTTTTTTTTTTTTTTTTTTTTTTTTTTTTTTTTTTTTTTTTTTTTTTTTTTTTTTTTTTTTTTTTTTTTTTTTTTTTTTTGTCCCCCCCCCCCCCCCCCCCCCCCCCCCCCCCCCCCCCCCCCCCCCCCCCTTAAAAAACCCTTAAAAAAAAGGGTTTTTTTGATTTATTTTTGTGGATTATGGGGAGAAAACTTTTTTTATAAATTTAAGAAATTTCAAAAATTCCCCACTAAAAACGGGGCGAAAAAAAAAAAAATTCTTTATTTTCCAAAAAAGAAATTTCGGGGAAATTTGATTCATTTTGTAACCATTTCTAAAATTTCATTTATCGGGTCACCCATTTGAAGAAAAAAATAAAATGTGCTGCCATTGATTACCACTCGAAGCAGTCTTTACCCATTTTTACCAATACTATTACTATCCGCTCGTCTTACAACGCATATATGGCGTTTTCCTAGCTTTATTTATATTCAGACTCAAATATAATGCTTTATAACTCTTTGTGTTTCATATATTTACAGCGGTTATTGTGTTTGTACGGGATGAAAACAATGATACAATCGAACCTGAACATGCATGATCACAACACAAGAAGAAAGCGTGATCATCAATTGATTAGACCTAGCTTGCATATTTTGTAAGAAGGACCAATGCCGGATGTGAATCATTCAACAAGTTACCTGTACATATTAAAGATCTGACCGGAATGAAATTTAATCCAGCTTTTAGTAATGAGTTGTTCTTACTCTATCGATGTGATTAGATTACAAATGTTTGTAATGTATTTTACAGCCTTTCACAGTATTCGAAGGATCTATATTTCATAGTGGTAATACTGCTTAACTATATTTTTACTGGAATTTTGTTTGGTACATTTGTATGCGCTTTGACGAGTGCTAAAGATTCCTCAATATGTATCAAGTGAATTCTAATAGCCATGAAGATCTTACTTATGTAAAAAAGAACCAGCGTTTGATTTCCCGTATTCTGTAGTAAGTGTTTATGGAGCCATTAATCAACCACCATTCATAATCAAGGTAGCCATCAACTCAAATCATGTCTGAAACAAAGCTCGACTTTTCCCTTCCGTTTTATAATTGTAGGTATAGGCTAGTTCGTTTAGCTATGTGAATGGAATTCCTATAGTTTGTATTATTATTCAGGAATGTTTCGTCTGTCTCTTTCTAATTGGAAGTTTTGCCGGTAATTGGCTGTATGGTGCACTGGTGAAGTTCATTGAACGCAAACTACGCTGCGGTCTAGAGTGTTCTACTGTTCTTGTATTTTGTGGTCCACATCTCCGAAGGTTGCCTTCCATGACCGCGTTATACGCGAAGCGATTTCGCAACGCAGTTAGCCGCTCCATTCGAACGACCAATCAGTGATTAGTGCAGCTTATAAAATGGAACTAACGCAGTGAAAGTTTAGATGCACTTAATTTTCCCGCCAATTACTAATCGAAACTGCCGGATGTAGTTCATTTTTGTGTAATGAGATTATATAGACGCACTGTAATGAAAGCGAAGATCTATTGGCGTCGGATGGATGAATACTGAGATGATGGAATGAAGGTTTCTTGGGTATTTGGAAGGATAGTGGTAAGGAAGCGGTCATGGCCTATATTGTGGGAATTATCCCAGTATTAGCCTAGACTACAGAGGGAAACTAAGAAAAAACCCTGCAAAGATAGACGGCGGGGAAGGAACCAGGTCCGAATTTCCATCGTCTCGCGGATACCACTGCGCTAACCACTGCGCTACATGTGCCGGTGGATGTAGTTTAGTATCTGATGTTTGATGCTATACGTCTAATGATCATCTGTCACCACATCTGACTAGTTCGTTCACGCGCTATTGAGTTCTGACGAAGTCGATGATTGGAAAAAATTTCCGTAGAGTGTGTAGCCATGATTTTCTGTCACTAGATAACAGTATTGAAAGTGCGATACGCAATTTAAGAGGGCGCACGAACGGTGGTTATAAAAATGGAGAAATTCACCTCCACTTATTTATTTTAATGTTCAAAACCAGTGTAATTGAATGAAAAGTTCACATCTCCAGAATAATTTCATGCTCTTCAATTAATATGGCATTCTATTTCAGTGAGGTCAATCAATTTTAAGATAATACGTCGATGAATGAAAAGAATGTGATGAAATTCATTAACGTATTACCACAAAACTGATTGAATTCAAAAAAATAAAATCTCACATTAAAAGAGCATAAAATTATCTTGAAGATGTGAACTTTTCATACAATTACACTAGTTTTTTAAAATTGAAAAAACGTTAAAGATACATTTCTCGATTTGTGTAAGCACCGTGCACGCACCCCCTTAACTTCTGCAAGCGGAAGCGGAAAGCAATCAAATCACCTTCATGAAAGTACAGCTAAACATTCAATTCAGATGCGATCTTTCATTTGTTTCAGATACCGGTGCAGTCTTCTTATCGGCCGATTGCTTGAGAAGCCGAGTGCCCGACTGGCCGAGTAGAGTTTCAGTCGGCGCTCACGCGCTAGCTTTCTACCAAAACAGATCTCTAATTGAGCTCAGGATTGATGTATACAATTGCATGGCAGTGAACATGTGACAGTGAATAAGTTGCGTCAAGATCAACTGGATATGTAGTACGAAACCTATGGCACACAAAATAATTGATGATGGAATGGAGCGCAAGTTTACTTCAAGTGGGTCATTTATCCTCCACTTCTTACACCGCCATTTGTGAGATAGTAGTCTCAAGACAATTTAGCCAGATTAGTTCACCAATATAATTATATTAGAAACAAACTCAAAGGAGTAACTCGGTGAATGAAAGGTATCAACTAGGAAATATATACATCTACCCACGCATATTATATCCGTATATTATCTATCCATCTATATACACATATATATATATATATATTATAGATATATATATATATATATATCCTATTATATATGTATATATATATAGTATATATATAATTAAGATAATATAATATATATATATATATATATATATATATATATATATATTATATATATATATATATATATGCTATATTTACCTCTATATATATATAGGTGTATATAATATACTATAGATATATATATAATATATATATATATAGATAATACTATATATGGGTCAGTTTCAAAATTTGTCCTAAGCGCTTGTCCGTAGACTTGAGGATTTTTTTAATTCTTAAACTATCTCTATTCTGTTTTGTATTATTCGGCTGATATACTCATTGAGATTATCTGCCTTAACGAGGAGGATTACATCTCAGCTGGTTTCAATATTCATCTAGAAAAAAATACAAAAGTGTTGAAATGTGCTGGAAAGTGCTTGTCCCATTCAACAAAATCAATTTGAAATGCATATGTTTTTCTATTTATCAGTGAAATTACAAATTCAAGAGTCGTATACCTTCCTTAATATCTGGCATACAATATTACGTATTTTTGCCAATTTATTTTTAATTTTGTATTACTCTTTTAAATAATTGAATCTTGTCCCAGTGACTTTTGTCCTTTCTGTTACGTCCAGTCTGTTACAGCTAATTTAGCTGGAAAAAATATGTTATAATATATATATATATAGTGTATATATGCCTTCATATTAAATGCAAACTTTGTCCAGTTCAAAGTGACGGATGATCTCCTATCCTCTATTCGAAAGCCCAAGTTTTCATTACATTATTCACTTCTGCTAGGTGATAATTGATTATATTTTTCTTTTATAATTACTATTAAGCTGTATAACAGTATTAGTTTTCATCAAAGAACAAACATCATATTATATTCTTACTCCGCGATTAAAATTTGTTTGTTCATTTGTTCAGTGGAAACTTTGTTAAAAGTTGAGCGACTTGGCGTAGTCAGAAGTCTATCTTAGCTCTATACATTCACTTACACAACCCAGCTTACAGTGTTCTGATGTAGTTATCTCAAGAAGCTTACCATACTTGACTATACTTGATCTTTCAGGGTACTTCTTGGTAAATGTCGTTTGATTTCTACCCTGACCATAATGCATTGGAAAAAGATCGAGTTTCTTGAAGTCCTTAGTTTCTCTCTCTCTCTCTCTCTCTCTCTCTCTCTCTCTCTCTCTCTCTCTCTGTATAGCTATAGGCCCTATATATTTTATTCAACATTCATCACTATACAAACACAATCCATATTCTCAGATGCATCACACAGAATTCACAGAAGACACAGAATTATATATATATATATATATATATATATATATATATATATATATATATATATATATATATATATATATATATATATATATATATATATATATATATATATATATATATATATATATATATATATATATATATATATATATATATATATATATATATATATATATATATATATATATATATACGTTTATTCGTATATACTCATATTTCGACGTTATGTTTCAACACCCACGATGTAATTATCTTGTTTCACAACAGAAACTTCTATCGTCTTGTACTCACTGACAATCAAATTAAATCATATCGAAATGTATGAAATATTACGCGGAAACAAAATGAATTCTCCTCTCGTCTTCGGATAGTTTCATCCGAATTTTAATTAGATGTTTTGTTAAGTAAAAGTGAATTGATATTGGTATAAATTCATCACCGGTGCCACGATTAAAAACGATCTCGTTATTTATTCAAACACCTCCACTCGAACTAGTATATAGAATATAGAGTTGTAGATTTACGAGTTGAGTGCGCCGAGGAATAATGAAACAAGAGAATGTACCTAGTTTTGTCTCCTGAACCCGCGCTGAACCTTGTCCGGTGGGCTGAGGGGGACGAACCTAGCCCATGTTGCTCCGCTAAAGGAAACTCATTTCAACGTGTATATAGCGAGACAAGGTATGAGACACACAGTGTTAGCCATAAAAATCAAATATCGACTACCAGCCAGTAATGCCAGCTACCACCGCATGCACCCACCCTTCCCAACAAAACACATTTGGCGCCTCGATTGCTACCTTGCTACCTGTCCCGGCCAAACCCGAGCCCTGTGATGAAGTGCCTTGACAAAGAAAGGGAGGGACAAAGACAGAAGATGAAAGAGCGCCAAGATCTAATAGAGAATGGGAGAAGGAGAGACGGGAGAGAAGGGAGAAAAGGGAGAGAGAGAAAGGTAGTGAAAATAGAAGGGGATAATCCAATATTATCGCTAGGATATTAACTACAGGTAGTCTATATAGAGCCTAGTTTAGAAATGATGAGAAAATATAGGAAAATGAGAAAACCGTGAAAATATTTTACTTTTTATACAAGAGGCGGAAAAGTGTAAATAGGATAAGTTTGAGAACCGTGCCGTCATACGTTCGGGCTATAAAATCTAAACGATTATAATATTTAATGGTGAATAAGCAGGTGGTGAGAAGGACCATGACTGTTCTCACCGATGCACAATAACGTGTCGAATCTGTCGATAGCAGTCTATCGATATCTGAAAAACTGCCGGTCCTCTACGATGTCGTTTCTGAATTAAGAGAGAAATGGAATGGTTATGTTTCCCATGAAACTCCCAATCCTTGTGTGATAAAGACAAGATAAAAGTCGAGTGGTTTGCAAGGAAAAGAATATTGAAAAAATGAATTGTGTAATACGGTATCTAGAAACTGCTAATGTAGCTATGGAGACGACAGCAGAGAATGTATTGCTCTTTGGCCCGTGGAAAACACATGGGCGAGAAAGGAAAAAAGAGTGACGCAACGAGACCAAAGCTGAACAACGTCAAATGACTGAGCTACATTCAAGTAAAAAAGTCAGAGAAAAAAGTTTATGCGACTCGAAGTGTGTGAAAAGAAACGTAAAAATAATTTATTTCATCCCCGCCAAACATTTAATCTGCCAAGCTCAAGACGTTGGCTTATGGTTCTTGATAGCATCTCTTTCTGTCACAAATTCAAGCTGATTCAAGTGCTATACTGTTTTCTGCTTGGTGTATTTGAAATGCTCTTGTGTGCATCTTCCTGTCAAATGCACACTCGAGTATTGGGGTAGCAACATTAAGGTGACAAAATCTATCTATTCTTGTTGTGTCTCATAGAAACACCGTACTCTATACTGAACGCGTACCAATTTAATAGCGAACAAATAAACCTGGAAGATAAAGAAAACAAATTGAGCCTTGGACATAGAATAAACGAACCAAACCACCATCGATCGGAAACACGCGAACGTATCTGACATTGATAGACACATATTAATAAAGAACATTGTTACCATTTTATATGAATATATATATATATATATATATATATATATATATATATATATATTTATATATATATCTATATATATATATATATATATATATATATATATGTGTGTATGAATCTAAATTTAATTATTATTTGCTCAACGACCCCACCAACAGCTAGATTTTACGAGGGTACGAATGAGCAGGTGATAATGGAACTATGAAATGATGGTAAGTGGAAGGACGTTCACATAAACTCATGCCAAATGTGGAACTCGAACCCACGCCCATCGGCGACTTCAATTCCAGAAGCGGTGTCTTAGCTGACTGAGCACGGACGGGAAGTGAAAAATATATAATATATATATATTATATATATATATATATATATATATATATATATATATATAGAGAGAGAGAGAGAGAGAGAGAGAGAGAGAGATGATTTGAAACTCTCTTTTCCATGAAGCATGTTTGTAAATGAAGACATCTTTTGGGTTTATTTCATGGATATTATTCAATTAAAAAGACCAACACTGGACACTGGACACTAGACATGCATTTGACTTCTCCAGGACGAAATTGCTAGCTATAGAAGAGAGGGTAATTCCTCGATTAGTCTGAGAATCAATTGAGATTGAAAAACGACCTGAGAACCTCAATAAGAGGGACGACGGAAAGTGTCTGCCTTCCGCCTGGAAACCTGTTCTTCAAAAGAAGAAAATCATAGCAGTAGAACCAACAGAAGAGTTGATCCAGAGAGTCAGATCACAACCTGCATGGAGGGATGGAAGAAGGAAGAGATGCGAAGAAGAGGTTCATTGGAAGTCACCAAAGTACCACAGATTACCGTACAGTTGATTTTTATTTCTATTTTTATTATATTTATCATCATTTCAAGTTTTTTAATTTTTTTTTCTCATCATACCCCTTTGTATTTTCTGTATTCTACTTCGATCTTGGTATTTTGAGTTTCAAAACAATGACTCCGTTTATTAGGCTGATATTTCTAGAAGGCCGAGGGTAAATAGAGGAGGCTCTGACCGAACAAAGTGGGAAGGCCGTGAGATAATTGTTTTCAGAATTAGATTTATATTTTATATTCTATTTTAAAAAATGATTATGAATATTGATTGATTAGTTCTGATCAATTTTGACCCTGAAGAAGCCAGACAAATCCTGGCGAAACGTTGGTCTTTTTAATTAAATTATATCCATGAAATGAACTCAAAAGTTGTCTTCATTTACATATATATATATATATATATATATATATATATATATATATATATATATATATATATATATATATATATATATATATACATAGGCATAAAAATGAAAGTATTACGGTTTTTGAAGCTAGACGTAATATTTGAATTATTACAAGTAATAATGTAAATTTCATATACGACATAGTTCCAAATGTATGTGGTAGCTAACCCTATTTCTAAACCTTCTTGATAGGAATTAATATTATTCTCGGGATGCTATCACTATGAAATATGAATATGATATACGGTGACATTGATGTTACAATGCCAATAGGTGGTATGTACTTGAGAGTTAAAAGTAGAATGTAAATAGATACTGCTTTATAGAGACCTATTTCACCAAGACTCATATTTCCAACCACCACCTCACAAACGGCTTAAACTATTGACTTGAAATTTTTCATGGTAAGTCTAATCGTAGTGAGGTGTTGAAATTTTTTCGCAACAACTATTCATTGATGATGATGATCACTGTCTCCTTAAGGGGGTGTATGCGCGGTGTTTATAAAAATAGAGAAATTCTTCTTTCCTATTTTTTTCTTCAACGCGAACGAGTGAATTTGAATAAAAAGTATATCAAACCAAAGATAATGTTATGCTCTCTGATTATTATGACATTCTATTTTTTATTAATTCAACCAGTTTTAAGATAATACGTCAATAAATATCGATAACGTGATAAAATTTATTGACGTATTATCTTAAAACTGATTGAATTCACAGTAATAGAATGTCATATTAATTAAAGAGCATATGTTCAGCAACATTCATGAGGCAAGGAGTGTTAAGGCTTGAAAGCGCGTCGACAGTCAAGTCATTTTGCGCCCATGAAACAATTTTATTTCAATATATTATGTATATATATATATATATTTATACATTATATATATTTTACACCTATATATAGGCCTATTAGTTCAGCCGCTAGCCGAAAATCAAGTCAGGTTTTCATTTTTTTTATATATTTACCACTTTCCCAATTAATATGTAGGCCTATACTCTCAAAATAAGTCCCATATACCTCGTACATCTCTAATGTCGTCTCATACAATTCTGATGATATATCGAACGTGTTTTTGATCAGAACACGTAAATCACAGTCGAGAAATATGATGTTTTATAATACGATGCAACCGAAGTTTCAAATTAAATGTGTACATTTCCAACTTCTGGTATAATCGAACTTCGTTTTCAGTCGTAGCAATTACATTTATATTTCTGATTAAGTTGTTTCAAACTTTGTGGATGCTTTCTCACATAAATCAAAGTGACTTCACTCTTCGATGTCTCAAATAAATATTCCTAGACGAATTCTGACTTAGTTGTACCACGCCCAGAGAAAAAATTATTGATGTATTTTGTTTGTATAATAAGGGCTAATTATAAATAATATGATAGCAGGTATTTCTCGCATTGGATATTTCTCGAGTATTACGTGAAGGTGTGAATGTTATCATATTATTTTGCATTATTCGTTTCGTGAATAATACTTATAGGAATATGTTCTCGTATCACGTACAATATTCCAACATACATATTCCAACAACAGCGGCAGAATGGAACTGTAGGCTCTACGACCAAGTTAGTATGTTACAATTTTCCAGGTTTCTGTTTTGTAACCAAGTCGTGTTACCGATATCTAGGTTATTCGGGAATATATACGAGCAGATAATTCGCTGATGATAGATTTACAAATTCATACATACTGATAATAGGTGCCCTACAAGACTTGGAGCAAGTTTCAAAAATCTTAGTTAAGTACCAACCCGCTAACTATTAGTTAAAAGTACGACAATAACATACGTAACCATGGTGATAACAAGTTAATCCGCTAACTATTGCTCAATCCAGTAACTACCAAGTCGTAAAACCGGCCTCTTTGTGAAATGTGAGTCAGAGCAACTATAGAAACTATTCATTCAGTTCACAATATTATTCGACTGTACTGTATGGTATTGTAGAAATTATGAAGAAAATGTATGGATGAAAAATCGATTATACAGTCTGAGCTGAAAGTGCTTGTGCTGGTAAGTGTAATACTATAAGAGTATGTCAGATCTAATCATAACTCTAACTGTACATGCTACTTATCCTCTGCTTCGTTAAGTCGTTGCAGTGGCGCACGCACAGCGGCTTCCATCATGCGGGTCGAATCTGCGACACTGTTTTCCATGAATATAGTAAACAGAGCATCAAACACAGCATTCGGCGTGACGTTCTGACGGAGATGCTTCATTTTATCGAGTTCCTTTTACCTTCAACGTAGACGTGACTATTCACAAAATTGAACTTGATTCTGTTAATATTTCAGGATAAGAAAACAATAAATTATAATTTAACAGGAAAAAAGACGTGTCTTTATTTTCAAGCATTTCTTAAATATATCTTCTTATTTTCCGAAACAAATACCCGTTTAAACATTACGATACATAAATACTATATGGAAGGAACATAAATATATTACCATGAAGTACCAAAAAACCAACCATTTGAATGAGTACTGAATACAGATGTTCTACATGGCAAGTCATTGGAGTTTTCATAGTCCAATTAACTTATAGGTAGGAAGTATTTTACACGTTAGTGATTCACATGCTATGAACAACGATTTTCAGGGAGTACAAGACTTTTATTAAGGGTTGTTGAAGGATGGGAGAGATTGAAAAGGGTCGAAGAAACATTGTGACAGACATTGAAAACAATACCTTGACGTATAGAAATATTTCAACAAGAAACAGGAATGTACAGTTATTTTTAACACTGATATAATATGATGTGAACATGAATACACACGTCACATGTCCTGTTTGATCACAGATCATTCCTAAACAATCATATCCCTCCCACACACAGTGATCAGTCAAGTCTCAGCTCTGAAACATATCACCTCCACTAAACCGTCGAAACAATGTTTTCCTTGGCAGCCAATAAGGAGACAGATCGGTTCCGTAGTTCATCGCTGCAGCATTTGTCAATGGTGAAGTATCACCACCCATTGACGACGATGCTGACGTAACACTCACTGAAATCGTCGTAGGTTTCTTCAAGATTGACTTGGGATTACCGTCTTCAGAACCTGATGGTGTCAATGGCAACGCATTACTGTTATAGAGAAGAGGTTCATATCGAGTACTTTCAACTGGTCTAGCATCATTCGGGCGTATATTCTCACACGTTTCTTTCATTTTACTTAATTGCTCTTGTAAACTACGATACTCCTCTAGGAATCGCTCCAGCTGCGTTGCGTGGTAGTCGTACGTGTAAGCAGCAATCGAAGGGGCCGTCGATGGGGCAGTGGAAGATGAAGATGTGGGTGAGGGGTACATATTTTCACGAATGAATTCATTTGTGCGACTGGAGAGGTGTTCGGAATCAATGAGATTCAGTAAAGGTGTAGCGGTATGATTTTCATGTGCAGGAGATGATGGCAAGCTAGGGTTTTTACGGGAACGAAGGCCAGCTGATTCAGAAAATTGGATAGGAGTTGTAGCTAAATTTAATGAACTACTTGATCTCTGATTATTATTTGAATGTTTATGAATGGTAGATATTGGGTAATATGGAGATGGATATGCATCAATGGAAGACCTTCGAATCGAAGAATTACTGCCACTGCTTCCTTCTCCTCCGCTGCTACCGTAACGACTATCAGGCAGCAGAGGAGATTGACTATCACCACGAAAATGTCTACTTCGAACTCCCCGGCCTCTTTCGGAACCGTGACTGCGTCGTGGTAATGTACAATAAGGACTATCCACAGAAGTAGAAACACCGGCACTCAACGAAGTAGAAGCACCACTGAGATTGTACGGTGATATTTCCAATAAGTCTGGATAGTTTTTATCATGTTTACGTCGTGTGCTATGTTGCTCTGTACCTGGTAACGCGGAGGTGTATAAACTGCCACCGTTATTGCCAACCATTTGTTTTCTCATCACATGATGATGTACGACGGGTGAAGCTATGTCAGACAGAAAGTTGGTGCTGATTGTAGAAACGCCACCGCCACCGCCTCCGCCACCGCCTCCGCTAATGCCGCCTCCATTCCCGTACTTTCGCTCCGGATGATTTTGTGTGATGGGAAGAGAAAATTCTGGTCCATCCAGGAATGTTGTTTGCTCCTCAGGTGTCATCAGATCGGACCTGAAGAATAAAGTCAATTTGAAGATACTGTTATTGGTTACAACTTACATTATACTTTATTTAGCTCGTGTCTAAGAATGTGACTGACATCGTTGATCACGAAGAATAATAACACGGAGCAGTATAATGGATTTGTATTAGAATAACAACATTCCATCAAGAAAATGTGAATAATATCAAGTGGCAGTTGCGTTGTTGCGATCAGGGGCGGATACAGGGGGGGGGCGGGGGGGGCGATCGCCCCCCCCATGATTCTTCAATACCCATTCAATTTTAACTCTGTGTTATGGAATTAAACGCTCTACGAACATCGTGATGTATGTGCATCTCTGTTCAAGAGACAATCAGAATAGAGTTGTCTAAAATAACTACACATACATCTACATACTGCGACTACGATGGCAGAGATATACTATATTATATATGCTACTACGAGAATTTTGATGTCAAACGCACCGCGCACGATTTCAGGGAGTAATAAGTTTCTGGGAAAAGAATTTAACGTCTTCACCATAGAATCTGCACGTAATGTTCGCCAGTCGCAGCTTCGTTTCGCTTGTTTATGCTCCCGACCGTCACACCGTGGTACTCTGACTATTGGCAACACGGATCGATCGCGTTAATTAGTCATTTGTCAGCAGTGGACGTGGTCGATTGTGAGCTGTTTATGTTTTATTTACGATTATGTCTTCTCAGAGCCAGAAAGGTAAGAAATAAACTGCTATGCTATGACATAATTATTTCGACCCATGATATTGTAGTTACTTGGGTAAGTACCTCGTGAGTCCTGGCGCTCGCGCAAACTGTTTTTTGCGAAATACACACCATAGAGATATAATTTAGGGCCGAGGGGAAAGAATGTGCTAAGAGACAAAATCCGTGCTCTAAAATTGTGACTTTTGAAAACGAAGTATGTTTACATTTTACATGGAGAGATTACAACTTTTTCAATATAATAGAGGCCTAGGCCCATTTCATAGGTTCATATTATACGGTATTCATAGGTTAATATTTTTGTCTTAGATCAACCGGTCAAGAAAAGAAGGATAGATTCATTCTTTTTGCCAGTGGCTACACCGGAGCCAAATGTCACGGCTACTGTCGTTAATGTACTGCCAGTGGAAGTAAATCCTATTCCTATCACGCAGTTCAGCCAGGTTTCGCATGAAAATACTAGCAAAGAAAGCAATGACATCGGAAACCACATTGGAGGTGTTATTGACGATTGTACCAAATACAAGCTATTGACACAGCCGTGGAAGCCATCAAATGATTTTTCACTCCCATTTTCATGTCATAACAAGGGAGGCAAAAATGAAAAGCGTTTTTTTAAAGCAATCGCATTTGGATCAGTTTCCTTGGCTGGTTTATTCACCAGCTAAGAAGGGATTGTTCTGCAAGTACTGCTCCCTGTTCATGACTTCTCGTTGTGGAGGTCAATACCACCAAACTCAAGTTAACAAACTTGTTGTGTGTCCTTTAGCGTCATTTGCAAAACTTTTAGGCAAAAGCGGTGATTTAGAATCACACGCTAGCCACAAGTATCACGCAGAATCAGTTTTAGCTGCAAATGATTTCCAAGCAACGTTTCTTGCTCCTGAAAAGGAAGTTATTAATCTACTATCCTCGAGTCGACAATTGCAGGTACAAGAAAACAGAGACCGTCTCAAACCAATTGTAAGAGCGATAATATTCCTAGGACGGCAGAACATTGCATTTCGCGGCCATCGTGACGATGGCAATTTGTTGCCAGTTGGTCCCGCTATAGAGAAAGATTTGCACAACGAAGGGAATTTTCGCGAACTTTTGAAGTACCAAGTAGCTTCAGGCGATCATGTACTTGAACAACATCTTCAAAATTCAAATGCCAAAGCAACATATATTAGTAAAACAACACAAAACGAACTCATTGATTGTTGCGGTGAAGAAATACTTAATCAAATACTGTGCCAAGTAAAAGAATCCAAGTACTTTTCTGTACTGTTCGATGAAACTACAGACATGTCGCATACATCACAGCTCACTCTTGCCTTACGATACGTTTATAATGATTCAATTCACGAAGACTTCTTAGAATTTCTAGATCCGCACAATACTAATTTCAACCAGAGTGTTGGAATTACAGCTGAATCAAATGCTGCAAGTGAAGATGAAGACGAAGTAGATTACATTGATGGGGATGTTGAAAACGAGGCAGCAATTGCCACTTCCAGACAAACGACACATGCCTCTGCCGAAGAACCTAAGCTTACCGGCAAAGTTTTGGGCCAAACTGTGTTATCTATGCTTGAGAAGCATTCGTTAAACAAGCTGCACTGCGTCGGTATTGGAACAGACGGCTGCAGTGTGATGGTTTCGAAGCAAAAAGGCGCCGTCGCTGAAATTCAACGTCACGCGGTGAATGCGGTGCGATCGCCCTGCTGTAATCATGCGTTGAATCTGAGCATTGCTCGATCTTCCGATGTCACCCTGATTCGTAACTCGGTTGGAGTGATCAAGAAGGTGTGTGCCTTTTTCACAGGGTCTGCTAAACGGAACTTCGTCATCAAGAAATGTCTCCACGGACAACTCAAAGGATTATGTGAAACTCGATGGGTCGAACGTCACGACTCTATTCTCACGTTCAAGCAAGAACTACCCACTATCATAGAAGCTCTCGAAGAGATAAGTGATTGGGATGATACAGATTCATCAACTCAGGCAAAATCACTTATGTCCACGCTCATCAACTGCGAGTTCATTGCATCTATCTACTGTTTGACTTCCGTACTGAGCATATCGAAGCCACTCAGCACGGTCCTTCAGAAGAAGAGCATGGACGTGAACGCTGCTGCGGAGGGTGTGTCGGACTTGCTCGATTCTCTGGCTCGAATGAGGGAAAACGCTACTGAGAACTTTACACGAATTTTTTCGGGCATAACGTCGTTGTGCAACGATTTGTTTGTGGACGTCACCCTACCTCGCCTAGCTCGAAAGCAGACTCACAGGGAGAACCATCCTGCGAGTTCACCCGAAGAATACTTCCGACGTACTTTATTTATTCCTCTGCTGGATGGGGTTATCGCAGACATCACACATCGTTTCACGCCAGATGCATTAAATGCTCTTAATATTTGCATTTTGTTGCCGAAGCAGATACTCCACCCAGACGAAAGGAACGTGGTGAATGATGGTACATTTAAAGGCTTGGCTACTCAATTTGGAAGTCACCTGTCACACATTGCACGAAAGAATGCAGACATCAACATCGGACTCGTCCAGGAAAGTCTTCGGGGCGAATATACAATTTGGTGCAGCAAGTGGAGGCGGCAGGAAGAAAGGGGGGACACGATTTCGTCACTGGCCATTGATGTGTTAAATCAGTGCGATAAAGAGGTCTTCCCAGCCATCCACACGCTGTTACTAATCTTGTGCACTCTACCTGTGAGTGTAGCAAGCGCAGAAAGGAGTTTTTCAACGCTAAGGCGGTTGAAAACATGGATGAGAACAAAGATGGGTCAGAACAGACTCACTAGCCTGGCCAGGCTTACAATCCATAGGTCACAAACAATTGATGTCGACAATGTCATCAACAGATTTGCTAAAAGCAAGGACCGGAAACGAGAATTTGTTTTGTAAATAACACCTTTGTTGTTTTTCTTCTAGTAAATAGACCTTCGATCACTGACATGAGAGAAGAGTGAGTCGATGTCTCGGTGATACCTTATATTACTAATGTGATGATGAACATTGTTTTTCACGATTCGGACCGTCTATTTCATTATCATAAGACCCGAGTCAAAAATTTTGTTTAACGGTTCAATTGATAATGTCACCAAAAATTTCGTATACCAAATATTATTTATAATTTAAATGAAAACCAAAGCATGACGATGACTATAGGTATATTAAACTCATGTACCGCATTACCTAGTATCTACACTAATTGATTAAAATAGTAATATTACATGATTTTATTGTCTTGTTGAGTTACCCTCTCCCTATGATTGGCATTCGTCTAGTTTGAATTTCACAATTCCCGCTTTCCGCCAAAGTTTTCCTTCACTACTAATTTTAGAAAGGTTTCAAAACTTACAACTTTGACCATTTTAGCGTTATTATCCATCAGTTCAATCAATGAGAAATTAATGATTTCTCACATAAACAACACACTTATCCGATTTTCTTCTAATTATTACTTCATGGTTACCGTACTCATTTTTTTAGATGTAAGAATTAAATATGATTGAAATATGGATTGCCAAGGTTAGCGTCATTTTATCTGAAACGCATAGATTGCAGGTCAAACCCCCTCTCGGCGTGAAATATTTTGTGGTCACAGAAATTTGTCTCACGTGAAACCGCCCCCCCCAGAAGTCAAGGCTAGATCCGCCCCTGGTTGCGATGACGTGCTCCACTAATCTAGAATTCAGATTATCATCTCTTTTTATTTGTGAAACCCAACTGAAACTCGATATATTACAGAAAAGTCACTTCCAGTTTGGAGTTAATTAAAGGCGTGTTTCCGCCGCCATATTTGATTTGTACGGTACTTGTATTCGCATTTGAATTTGGTTGAATATTGTAGAGAAAATCATCAATTATTAGGCGAGCTCCAGCAAGGATTCAATTTGACATACTGAGAAAAAATTGGTGTTCGTTTTTGTGTTTTTTTTTCATGTTTTTTTTTGCTCATGTTTTTTTGTCGGTTCTCCACAGGTCAAACGGCTACAGCTATCAACTTCATTTTTTTTCCAATATGGTTCCTAATCTAACTCAGATCTGTATAGTTTTATGGCATTATCGGGTGGTAACCTTTTTTTGTATGAATTCTAGAAATTCCAAAAATACCCGTTGGAATAACACAGCGGAAAAAAAAATATTTTCCAAAAAAATGAAATCTTGTTTGAAGTTGGATTACATTTTGATACACATTTCTGGAAATTTTCAGCTTGATCGGGTCAGCCATTTTGAATAAAAAACATAAAATGTGCTAAATTGGTACCACTCGAAGCAGTTTTTACCCATTTTTACCCATACTATTACTATCCGCTCGTCTAACAACGCATATATGCGTTTTCCTAGTATGTTTATCACTACACACAATATCAATTAACATCAATGAATATATTACACTGATTCTATAAATAATATTCAGCTGTGAAAATAAATGAGTATTTGCTTGAACTTTGAATCTACACGCGAAAACAGAACACTTCCTCATGACAAGTCAATCGTTTGATATGTTCTCATACCAAGTGAACTTCATCACGGTGTACGGATGGTCCGCGAGCATAATTACGATGCACTGTTCTATTATCCATCTGAAATCTATCTATCTGATCAAATGTGGATATTATTAGACGAGCTTCAGCGAGGATTCAATTTGACACACTGAAAAAAATTGGTTCTAGTTTTTATGTTTTTTTTTTTTTTTTTTTTTTATGAATTTTAGAAATTTCAAAAATACCCATTAGAATAACACAGCGGAAAAAAAGAAGATATTTTCATTTTCCAATAATATGAAATTTTGCGTGAAGTTGAATTACATTTTGATACACATTTCTGGAAATTTTCAGTTTGATCGGGTCAGCCATTTTGAATAAAAAACATAAAATGTGCTGAATTGGTACCACTCGAAGCAGTTTTTACCCATTTTCACCCATACTATTACTATCCGCTCGTCTAACAACGCATATATGGGGTTTTCCTAGTTAAATTATTAGGGTAAAATTTAGTCACCTGTGATCCAGATATTCACTGGCTCTTGGAATGTGTAGATCTGTAGAACCCTTCATCGGACGCCCACTTCTAGCCTCCATGTTGCTTGATCTAAAATTCTTCCGTTCATTTGGTGACCGAAGCTCACCCCACCCAGCTGCCGCTTCATTCCTAGACACCATCGTAGTTGGTGTGGGAGTTTCCATCTCATCTTCATAACCTCCTTCCTCTTCATCGTCTACTTCCACTGTATCCGTGTCTTTACTGGGAACACCTCGATACTGACCACGTCTTTTATTCTTCATTGGTCCCACCACAGCAACTTCCAAATCATTACTTGATAGTAAACTATCAACAGTCATCACATCTCGATTTCCAGTATGATTAATTACAGTTGGCAATTTATGGTTCATTTCCATTTTCTCATAGCTGTCATCTCTGTTACGAATGGTGTTTGGAGTTTGCCACCGACCATTGTGTTGTCTTCTACGCACACTACACACGCATAATACCACAAGGCAAGAGGCTAGCACAAACAGTGCGGCCACAACTATGCTGGCAACCAATACTCGTCCGCTGATGGCAGAGTCTGGAGGACGTCGATGAATCGCTAACGTGACACTAGCCTCAACTTTACCAGCTTTATTTTCTGCTGAGCACACATAAACACCCGCATCCTGAACGTCGGCTGTCAGTATTGTCAAATTACTGGCCAGTCCTGTAAAATGGACGACGTAAAGTTTTCGGCCGTTACCGTATGGAACCCCGGAGAGGTTCGCGATCACACGATTACGCCATAGCCATCGCACACTTGGTTCAGGTATACCACCCACTTGACATGACATTGTCACATTACGACCTTCAACACCTGTAGCTAGGGCTTGTGGAGCTATGATCTTCGGTACACACGCAAAATCGTCAAGCTCTAAGCTAGCCCAGGATTTATCTGCAAGTCTTTCGGGATACCGACAAACAGGGGCCACACTGTACGGAATATTTTGGCGTAACATCCATTCACGTAACGGGCGAATACCACACGTACAATTCCAAGGATTTTCTGCCAGTTCTAAACCATGAAGATTGCTCATTGAAGTTAATGTTGAAGATTTCACATCGACTAAACGATTCCTATCTAGCTTCAGCCACTCTAATGTGAGGTCAACACCATAAAATGCTTTTGCCTCTACAGTTCCTATTCGACAATCAGACAACTCCAACCGCACAAGTTGGGGCACATGTATGAACGCATCGTTGAGAACTCTTTGAATAGGGTTTCCGTTTAGTTTCAGTTCACGCAGAGACGATATAGTATCAAAAACGTGCGACGGAATTGCTGGTAAAAGATTGTTACTTAGATCTAATTCTACTAGATTCTTCAGTTTCCTGAAAGCTTGTCGGTCCATTGTCTTGATCTTGCACTTGGCTAAGTACACCTTCTGTAAATTCAATAGACCTGCTTTAAGAAACACTTCCCGTCCCAAATGGCCTAACGGATTCTCTGTTAGATCCAACACTTGCGTCAATGCGTCCAGTTTATTAGGTATCGATGTTAAACTCGCACTTATGCATTTGACCGAGTCTTTATTATTTTTCCACTTGCACTCACAAAGGCTTGGACAGTCGGCCAACACATGTGTGACACAGACCAGCATTAGTACGAAGAACACAATTCCAGTTTTCCACCGCCATGGTCGGCGAGCCGGGTTGATATGATGGAAAGATGAAAGAAGCATCTCGGAAGAGGAGAGTAGTTTGCCTCATAGAACGAACATTTTACGCTGTGCCGGATGTTTACATTGGCGTAGCATTTTCAGAATGTGGTACGGTGAATGAGATGACTAAGATGGTATCTGCTATGCAATCAGATACATTTCTGTAACAGAAGAGACAAAATTTACATTATTGTGTGTGCATGGAGAGAAAAATATTGACTTTTACCACTTCATAGTCCACTATCTAATTTGAGCATATCCACCCGATATTGAATAATCACTGAGCTGAACCAATTGCTGTGCACTCGACCGAAATCAGTCAACCCTACCTTCGGGTTATTTAATTGAATGACATACTCAAACTTAAAACTAAAGTCTGATCTAAAACTAACAGTTATGCCGATGCCATATAATCGTGGTAAACTTGGACCGTGTAAATCAGACTTAAAGCCTGATTTACACGGTCCAAGTTTTCATTCAAGTCCTTGGATTCGAGGGTTGATTACAAGTTCTTGGATCATCTAAATGGAAAACTTGAAGCAAAACGCTTCCATTCAACCCTGGAATTCAACCTTTCATCCAAGTCATTTTGTTTAGAAAATTCCTATATTTCGTTCAACTTGTGATGAAACCAACCAATCAGAGGCTTTGACGTCACACAAGTCTGGCGCGCATGCGCACTTGACGGCGACCACTCAGTCTCCCGCCATATCTGATTGCCAGTCAGCTGTTACAAGTCATCTAGATACTCGATCAGCATGTTCAACTATTGGGATTAATGTGTCGTGTATGGCCTTCAGTAGATTGGACTGTGTAGACAGGCGTTCAATGTTCCATCCTAGTTGCTGTCAAAGTACTTGGACCAACCCTTGAATCCACGGACTTGGATGCAAACTTGGACCGTGTAAATCAGGCATTAGCCACCTTATTAAATTTTATGTCGTCTAAATGAATGGCCAACAGTTCAAATAAGTATTCGCAATTGCGTTATCATTAATTAATTTTCTTCGATGTCTCAATTCAGTTATCAAGACTACATTCAAAGTAAAAACTCACGGTTCCATTAGAAGATAAGTAGTCTACTTGGTGAATGGATCAATTCGATTGCATTTCTATCACATTTAATATTAAAACGAAATGATAAAAATACTCTCGTATTGAATGTTCAACGGTGTATGCGTGGGTTACAGGTTGAGAGGCTGCATGATAGTCGAGTATTCCGGGAAGAATAAAGACGTACAATTTCCTGGCTCGAAAGAGAGGCCTGGTCCGGCAGGAGAGGCGTAAGTGCTCGGAAGTCCGGCCGAAGAAGTCGAGATGGAAAACTTTCTTGACTTACAGCTCTGTTTGCTTGCTTTCGATCTCGTTGTGTGCTCGCAGTTGGAACACTCATTGTGAGCATCAGAAGGATTACCGCACAATATATAATGTATATATATATTTATATGTAATTATGTCTTTCACGGTAAATTTGCCTCTTTTTTATATATTTGCGGTCCAGTGGATCTTATAATATCGCAACGTTTCGAATACATTCTAGTATTAATCTTCCGGCGTTGTTTCCTTCTTGAGAGTCGGTAATCGAGTTTTACCGATTTTACCTTTTACACTCGATTACCGACTCTCAAGAAAGAAACAACGCCGGAAGATGAATACTAAAATGTATTCGAAACGTCGCGATATTATAAGATCCACTGGACCGCAAATATATATATAAAATGAGGCAAATTTACCGTGGGAGACATAATTAAACATAATGGCTGCCTTGAAAACCTACAACATCATATATATATATATATATATATATATATATATATATATATATATATATAATTTTATATATTTAATATATATATATATATATATATATATATATATATATATATATATATATATATATATATATATATATATATATATAAATATATATATATATATATATATATATATATATATATATATATATATAAAGCCTTCGGTAGCTCAGTCATCTGAGGACGGGTATTATTAGCACTGAAAAATACCTCGTCGTCGACGAGGAGGTATTTTTCAGTGATAATAATACCCGTCCTATCATATATATATATATATATATATATAATATATATATATATATATATATATATATATATATATATATATATTGTATGGTTGAAGTTGATTCTTTGATCCATATTTATGATATTGAATGAAATTGCGGTTGATCAAATGAAGGTTTTATTTATTTCAGAAATTAATGAATACAAATACCTAACGTTTCGAAGCTACTTCAATCTACTCTATATTTCAGGGGTTTTATGAATCCCGATACTTGACAAGAATGATTGTGATTTGCAATTTATTCGTTACAGTAGAACAGCTTGTAGAGTGACAAAAACATTTGGAATGAAAAATAAAAATTGGCAATATTGCTCCACGAGCCGGTCATTGTCATGCCACAGATATAATCAATAGAAAAAAATAAGAATATGTTCACTTCTAGATCGGAAGAAATCGTCCGAAGGTATAGTCTGCACATATATGCATTTTTCTCATTAAAGGTACGCAACTAATGTCACTTCCAAGTAGGCGTATCTCTTGAATCATTTTCTCATTTCCATCATTCTGCCTGATTTACGCATTAGGCCTGATGATATTATTGATAGCTGGCCTACTTTTGTGAATATTTTAAATACATCCAATCATCCAATGAAATGAATTCAAATTTTCAATAATACTATTTCATTGTTGTTCTCTCATAGATCGGATGCATAATATGTAGCAGCTAGTCGAAATAAGAAATAAAATTGGTATTCTGAGGAGGTAAAAATGTACAATTCTATGAATTTTACGAATAGTTTATTAATTGAAAGTAATTTCACCAGTGCTATGATGCACATGTATTCTGAATCGATGAGTCATCATCATCACAATTCATCTCTATATATAGGAACTGCGCAATTGCGTCCTTTAATCCCGTCTAGAAAGACTTTGTGCTCAGTTTCCGTGTCCAAGAACACCTGGGTGGAGTCGTACAAATTAGGTAAACCCAATTGAAGTAGGAGGTAAGCTTTGAGTCCATGAAGTGTCTGATAAGCAGTAATAGTCTGGGCGGTTTCAAGCGTGTATGGGAGGAAAGGGCGAACATTTGTCGCAAGAGGACTGCTGTAAAAACGATACCATGACATACCACCGAACTTGAGCTGTTTTTACAGTACGTGTTTTTCCGTGGTTCAAACTGCATTCTGACTGCGGTTAGAAATATTGTTTTTATACAGAACAAATCCTGGTTCAGCCCGCAGGAACTTGAACTCCAATTGAATTGTGAATTATGTTGTATTGATTGTGAATTTTAGGGTTGATACCCCGGGTGATTATTGCCCAGGGGCAGATGGTTCACTTGACCTCACTCTTGTCAAGGTTGGAGGTTCAATCAAGTTTCAAGGTGTATTCTGATCAAAGAGACCATGCATGAAGATTGATATTTGCTGAACAATTATCTGCAATACACATGGAATTAATACACACCACTCAATATAGAAGAAAACGTCAAACGTGTCCATCATTTGAGCATGAAACTTTGAGTTGAATCTAGGCACACTTTCAATGGTGCTTAACGACCCCACCAACAGCTAGGTTATACCGGGGTACGAATGAGCGGGTGATAATGCAACGATGGAGTGATGATAGGTGGAAAGACGTTTACAAAAATCCATGCCTTATGCGGTACTCGAACGCCCACACACTTTCAAGGTATACACGAAAACAATTTGGCACACACGGCGTTCTTTAGGGCCACTTATATTGCAGCGATTTGGACTTATCAAGGAAGCAGAAGTTATGTATCAAACACGGCTTCTATGAACCATAACGTCCTTCAAACAAGCAGTTGAAATTTGAAAGTGCAAACAATCTCCCTTTTGACCCGTGGTACAGCTAGCCTAGGGTCAAAACTCGGGGTTGAATAGACCATGGCTTCACTATGTATAGTGTTAAAATAGCTACTCTACACTCTCTACCTATCTCATTGTCTACCTCATCTTCTTATTTCTTATTTTTATTTCAAAATGTACGTGAATGAGTACTCATCGGGTCAAGGAATGAACATTTCCACACAATTACCAAATTACCGTGAACCAATTAGCGAGAAAACATCAACTTTGTACTGAATACTAAATGAGAGTGAAAAGTAATCTTTTATATCTTCGTCTAGAGTGCCCGGTGACTGAATGCTATGATGACATACGGTTCATATAGCTACTTTATATAGCAATGCGCCTTGCTAGCTAGAACAGTAGAGGCTGAATAAGGATTCCAAACGACTGCCGTTTATACGGTTTTGTGCCCATCCTCTAATATTGAAGATTTGGAGTCAATGTTCAGAACTGTCAAATCTGTAGCCGGAATTGTAGGATCAATGTAAGCATAAGCATTTTCAAGTCACTTGATGAACAAGGCAATCATTTTCTCTGTTTTTCCACCTTGCTGAGATTTTTCACTTGTTATTTTCAAATTCAATGATGTGTACGCCTGTAAATCGTGCTTTCGTTCTCGTATATGGAGAATATATATGATTGGTTTTATCTTGCAACTGATGAGTTTTTGTATTCGAGGCTGCCTCCCATTACAATTATTTCATATAATTTTCTCTCCGACAATATTCTGTTTTCTGATATTTCGAATTGTAACATAATACCTAAACAGGTGTAGGCCTATACTATTCAAATAGTAAACTCGTTGTTTCTCAAAACGCTTTTATACATGAAATACTACGTAGGTCGTAGGCACTTTTTCAGACGAGCTTTAGCGAGGATTCAATTTGATAAACTGAAAAAAATTGGTGTTCGTTTCATGTTTTTATTTATTTTTATTTATATTTTTCCTTATCTAACTTAGATCTGTTCAGTTTTGTGGCATTATCAGGTGGTAAATTTTTTTTAGGAATTTTAGAAATCAAAAAAATACCCGTTAAAAAAAACACAGCGGAAAAAAAAAAAAATATCTCCAATTTCAAAAACAATGAACTTTTGCGTGAGGTTGAATTACATTTTGATACACATTTCTGGGAATTTTCAGCTTGATATCTGATTTTGAAGAAAAACCATAAAATGTGCTAAATTGGTACCACTCAAAGCAGTTTTTGCCCATTTTTACCCATACAATTCTGCCCGCTCGTCTAATAACGCATATATGACGTTTCCTATTTAGATTTCAATTTTTGTCTCATTATTAATCATTCGAAAACCAAATTTCATTATGACTGACACGGATCACACACAGTCACACACAGTCACTCGCACTTGTTTCGTCATTTAATAGCGTGTGCGTTCAGTATTTCGAGTGGAGCGATCGTGAATTCCTCTTGAGAGTTGTTCACTGTACCCTTTAAGCACACATTTGTCCAATATTGAGTCGGTCAATGATGTAGAAAAGTCAAGAACTTGACTTGAATACTCAAATACTAATATGTAAATTAAATACGATGCTTAAATACTAGCTGTGAGGGAAAAACGACAGCCAACATTTCGACGCGACTTGAAACCATCATTTTCTAAATATCATATGTAAATTGGACGCTTCCTATGAAATATCGTGACAAAACGACCTCTCAGATGACCTTCAATTCCTGAAAGTTCTCTTGTCATGGAGAACTTTATGAGATATTAGAATTGGAACAAACATATTTAAAATATCAATAAGCTCAACATAGAATATTCCTGTTTAAAACTGATAGTGAGGTTATTTACATGACAGTTTATCGTTTCATGGATCTAGAATGCAATCTATTTGCGGTTGATTCTATTCGAATAGCGAAAAATGTCTTGACCTCAAAAACAAATCCAGTTTTTATGTATGCTTTTAATGACTTCGGAGGATATCATTGAAATATTGACTAAGCGAGAGCATACCTAATACAGACACTCACAAAAGAATATTTAAAATACATGATTTTGCATAAATTGAAAATAAAACAAAAGTTATGAAATGGTGACATCTTGATTTCTTTCATTCTCCTTGGTCTTTGCTTCCATTTTCACTCGTTATATTTTTTCAACGAATTATAAATTCAAATGAGTATTTGATGATGAAGGTAGAGGGGTGTGGACGAGGTGGTGAGGGGGAGAAATGTTGAATCTTCAATTCTTCAATACCCCTGAATTGTTCCAGCCAAACATGCTCTACTGGCAGAGATTCAAATAAAATGACGACAGATCAGCAGAGATAAAAATCAGCTGAAAAGGAAACTGATATGAGGTTTCAAAACACACGGAACAACTGTTGAAAGAAAGGTTTGAACCTCAATAAATCAGTCTCCATTACCTTTCCTCTTGACTCACATCTCTACACAATTACTTGTACATGACATTGAATGCGTTTTTTGACTCATATCTGTACGCTTTCACTGGTAAATGCAAATGAATGCGATTTTGTATCAAATCATTATGCGGTATTGTAAATTCCTAGACAATTTAAGTTCATATTGGGTTTAACGACGCACTGTTATAATTACTGAGATCTAATGGCGTCGGATGTATGATTAATGAGATGATGGGATGATGAGATGGAGGTTCTTGGGTAATGAGAAGGATAGTGGGAAGGGAGCGGTCATGGCCGAATTATTGTAGAAACCATCACGGCATTAGCCTAGACTACAGAGGGAAACCATGAAAAACCCCTGTAAAGATGGTCGGCGGTGGGGACCGAACTGGGTTCGAAATTCCCCTCGCCTCCCGGATCACATGAAGCGAGCGCGTTAACCACTGCGCTACATGTGCCGGTGTTTAAGTTCATTATATTCATGCAACTCATATCACAACTCATAGTTATCAAACGTATACAGAGAGACACACGCAATTTTTAGTTGTATACTTTCGAAAAGAAAATGTGATTTGATATATTTGGCTTTTCCTCTACCATCTTGAAGGTTTCAAACATATCTGTGTTTCTACCGTATTAGAATGTCGATATCTGATACCGTTCGAAAGTAATCAATAAAAAACTGTTACTCCACTGAATCGACTCGTACATCTCACTCTTCTGCTTTGTGCTGGGTGCAACATGCTGTCAGCATCAGGCAATATGCGCTCAGCGCACGAATCCGTTTTCTGTTGAGCGCTTTCACGAGGCCATCTTGGACTTCAAATCGTAGTTATTATGCTACAAAAAATTCTTCAAACTTCCACTGAATGTCTCCAAGGAAACTTAAAAGCTTCTCAATATTGTATCAATTAATTACCATAACATAACAGTGTAAAATAACAGTGCCGAAAAACTTGGTTTGTGAACAGTAGTCGACAAGTTGGGCCTGACAGTTTTGACAGGTATAGAGAAATTTTTTCGTTGCCTTGTGGGTCACAGTGCATGTTGCAGATGAGAAAGATGACCCTAGTCCATCTCTCAGTGCGTTCATACAACACGGAGGAGTTCGTTATCTGCATGCACTTTGCAAGTCCTCAATTCATGTTGGGCTTAACACAAAGCAGAACAGTGAACGTACCTTCACATTACGTTTTGACATTCCAAATTTAAAAGCTAATGTTATGAGCAAAACAATGTATAACTAACCACATGTAGGTCTATAACCACATGTAGTCTATATCAACACATAGAGCAACATTCAGCCACACTTAGCAAAAGTAACATTGATCCTCATTCATGTATATTCCTTAAGGAGTTTACCACACAGATAGTCTAGATTGTATAATAGGTAGTTCATGAATTTAGTGAACAGTTATCCGTTTACATAGGTATACCCAATGTTTACTCATGTTGGCAGGGACGTGTGAGGCTTTAATTCCTTCCATTGAACACTCACAGTCAAAGCACAGCCCGTGGACCGACTATAAGGTCCTTAGTTCGAGTCTCTTTTGTTCCCAGGGGACAGCCAAGCTATCAGAGACGTCACCGAGAAGGATAAACAAGGACATTAGCTGGCTGGAGGCTATGCAGGACTAGCAGGCTGGTCATCCCTAGAGAGTCGCGCCAGGAAAAACATGTGGAACCAGAAGTAGATAGATACTAATGGCGCAAAACACGAAAGACGAGAAATAACGCACGCGTATATATATATAACGCATGATATAGCTAATAAAATCGGTTGAGAAATGTAGCAGAAAAAATGTGGAAAATATTAAATAGGTTAGGAAAAGAGGAAAGAAGAATGAAATAGGTGAAGAGGGGGAGGGGGAAGGGAAGAGAAAGAGAAAGAAAGATGTGCGGCGAAGGTTTGTTTGGAAATATGTGACGTTGAGAGTGAGATAAAGCTGAAACAGCACACTGGGGAATCAGTAAAGACAATCTCCGTCTACTTGAATGACGGAAAGATCCTAACAAATAGAAAACAATCGAATGATAAAGTGTTAAGATTAAATTAAGTTTCGATGATTATAACAATAATTTCGGACTCCACATCAAGTTACGAAATGAAACTTCTTATGTGTCACAAACAGTTGTAACATGTATGTATGCATGTATTGTAAGTATTTATGCAACTTGAGCGTAAAAACAGTTCAGTATATGTATTTTTTTTCAACCGTCATTTTGTATATGTTTAATTTCTCGGTGGAATGCGGAAAATGTCCTCAATTTTCCAACGCTCATTGCAAGAAGCCGAATGAATACAAATGTTCGTCGATACTAGGCATGGTGGCATTGTCCTGGCAATGAAAAAATGGCTGAATTTGCCTGAGTCTTTCAAAAGCGAAATAACCACTTCGCAGTGATTATCTAGCTTTATTGTGATGTAACTTGTTTATCTTCACAGTTTGTTTTCCTTTCCTGGATTGCCTTGAACCAATTCTGAGTTTGGGTCAACTACGCTGAAACTCTACTGGTGGACTCCGCGGCAACTGATTTGTGTTCTTTCAAATACACACGTTTGAATGTATACTAACTGACGAGATACGGAAAAAACTGTTGTCAAAAATTGGACGAAACCAAATATCAAAGCCGATTTATTCACAAACACACACGGGGCTTGAAAGAACTCAAGAGTGCTGGTGGAGTACCGTGGAAGTGACGGTTTTGAAAGTGCTATGGATAGCCGTTTGCCCGTTTATCGGTCCTATGGGAGCCTGTTTGGTGGAATGGCCGATGTCGGCTCTCACAGACCTGTAGGCTGTAGTCATGGCGATCAACGTTGTCGCAGCATATGTTACATATCATTCCTTGATCACTTCCTCATCACCAGTTTAGACAAACATCTCCTACCTCCAAAGAGTCTTCACTTGCGCGATCTGTTTTAACCAACTAGCTATGATTCGTTTGAACTGTTTTTAGTTCATCAAGATGAGCGATTTCACATTGGCCATTTATATAATCATTTCTTTCGAGAGCTCGGACAGTGATTTGAAGGTGAAGTCAACACGACAAAAATCCCCCATTTTAATAATGTGCGATGTAACTATCAATTGTCTCAAATATCATACGTATATTATTTCATGAACGCAAACAGTTCTTTCGCAAACATTTATGACTCAGAGTTATCAAGAACCACAATGATGCACAATTTGTACCAGGATTGGTATATTGTCCTTGAAATAAATAACTGAAAATATTTTTTTTTTTAATGTTGCTTAACGACCCTACCAACAGCTAGGTTATACGGGGGTACGAATGAGCGGATGATAATGACACGATGAAGGGATGAATGGTGAAAGGACGCTTACAAAAACCCATGCCTTATGCGGGACTCGAACCCACGCCCAACGGTGACTTCAGTTACTGCCGCTAGCGATAATTGACTTAGCCACCGGGGCGGCTTGAAAATAGTTCACCCACCCTGTCCCTCTTTGATACTTGGCTTAATATACTAGATGAATGCCTTTTTTTTGATGCTGCTTAACGACCCCACCAACGGCTAGGTTATACGGGGGTACGAATGAGCGGGTGACAACATCGATGAAGTGACGATAGGTGAAAAGACGTTTACAAAAACCCATGCCTCATGCGGGACTCGAACCCACGCCCATCGGTGTATTTAATTTCTGAAGAGTGCCTCATCTGACTATCACATTGAAAGTGACCTCAAACTTTCAAGTGTAACATAATCATGCAAGTCATAGCTGGAATATTTTTCCCCTATAGTTTCTACAGGACAAATCTTTCTCCAGCCACTGTTCACAGGGGACATAACTCCTTAATGATCAGAATAATCACTTTGCATACAATGTTTATTTTATAACGACGATCAAATCAAGCAGAGATCTGTGAATTCAATTCATCACAACATATTTAACACTATCCCCTAATAGATAAATTGAGGATTTATATTGTTTTGGTTACGCCATTGCCTTTACTGATATAAAGATAACTTTAATGAAATATAATCAACGGTGTGGCATAACCAAAGATGATAGGCTGGTGAATTTAACTGAAAAGAATATCACTTCCGTCCTAAGCGTTGGCGAGAATCTATTCACTGTGTCGTTTTCTTTTGTGTGTGGATAAGTGAAAAAGTGAAACGTAGAAGTTAGCTAAGAGATTTCATATTAAAAAAGGAAACTGTCATGTTGTCAGTAACATATAAAGCAATGTTTTTATAAAAACACAAAGAAGAAGTAGAAGAGATCTTAAACGCGAGTTAAGATATCACGATTTTTTTTCTTTTTATAGAACTAGAGTATAAAAGGTACAAAATAAAATGAACGTCGCAGAAGGAATTTCAATTTAATATATATAATATGTAAATTCTCAGGAATATTTCATATTAACCTCAGTAGAAGCGAGATATGAATAACTAATTTGTTTTTAGTTTCTTCCTAAGGGATGAGATATTAGAATAAGAAGAATTTGAATAATATTATTTATTCATCATCAAAGCATCTGCTTAAAGCAGTGTAATTATTTGCAAATTTTCTTTAAAGCGGTAAGTCATTTATATTCTTATCTTTTCAATAGAATAATACACCGAAGCGAGCGATTACTCCCATATCTGTGCACATTCATTTGTCTGAGGTAAAAGATTCAGAGGGGATTTGTCGTGATCACAGTCGTGGTGACAAAACATTAAGCCATAGGATATTTGAGAGAAATTCACAATTATCGATTCATAAAGAGCGGACGTTTATATTCGTATTATAATTAATGTATGTATATACCATTTGTTCTCATGATTCTGCTACATATTGTATACATACATATCCTAAGGTAGGCCTATACCTATCTATTTGGATAAATTCAATAAATGAATAAATTTATTATAACCTAATTTCTCATCGTGGCATCATATCATTCACCATTCCCGAGGCATAATATGAAGTCATGTAATCAATATTCATCTCTGATATAAACGGCACGAAACTTCAATTGTTTGACAACTCTCCACAACAATACTGTGTACATGTTGACATGTAGAACGCCTTCACTTGCATCAAACAGTTGCCACCTCGTAGGTTAACGAAGTTGTTGACAATGCTAACAGTACAAAACAACAATACAGTGTCAGCACCAGTGTGTCAGTGTCACTTGGGATAGCATTGTATGCATCATCGATACAGATGCTTGTACGAAATAGCGAGCTACTGCTTTCTCCTTTAAGGCTATTTATCCCATGTAAAAATTAGAACTATATAGGCAAACGCAGGATGTGCGTTGTACGATGAGCGAGATGTCTATATAAAGTATAATCGAAAACTCTACAAACCTTGATCATTTGAAATGAACTTCATCCGATGTCAATGAATCTAGAAAGCCGTGACTTCGACAATGCAACATTTTTCAACTAATATTTCTATCTTTCCGATGAATAAAATACATTTATTATATTATTTTCTCCAAAACGGCTGGTCCGAATATCAAACCAAATTTTTATTCATGTATATTATTCTTGTGTTCACATTTGTGGAAAATTTGAATCATATTGAAGAGATGTTTTTTTCAATTTTTTTCCGCCCGGCCAAATCTTATGGGGTTTTTAGAAACTTCTAAATGATGTTTCTCAAAAATGGCCCAACCGATTGGACCTCAAAACTATACAGTTCTAAGTTGGATAATTTTGCATATAAAAAAAAGTTTCATGTTGACCGGTCAAACCCTGCGACCTGTGCAGTGTTTACAAACAAACAAAAAACAAAAAAAAAAAAAACAAAAAAAAAACGCACGGACAAAGTTCCGTAAGAGTTCAGTGAAAATCTTCGCTACGCTCATCTGATAACTATATTTTGAATTTACTAATGCAGAACCATTGAAGTGAATTGATATTGAACTGATGAAAAATTAATTCAAATTTTTTGGTATCGTTTTTTTTTCGTGTACCGGCGAAATATTTTTACGTTCATTCCACAGAAATTATTTTAGGCACGTGAAACTTGTCAGAGTTGATGCGCATGCCATCAGATAGTTGGAATTTTCATACGTCTTGTCGTTTTGATAATATCATAGTTCCAATGACAAGAAGACTTTTTACCAAATTTTATGGGAGTTTATGAATCTGTATTGATAGAACGGCAAGACATGAAAATTCTGACTATTCTGGTAATTTCTGGGGAATGCACGTAAAAATTCCCGTTTCCAATCATTTCGCCCGTACACGGAAAAAAGGGACAGAAAATTTTGAATTAATTTTTCATTAGTTCAATCGAAACTAGACACTGAGTGTTTCAAATAAATAATATTTGAACAGAATCAGATACATTTTCAACTCACTTCAACTGATTCACTCTCCAATCCTGAATTTTGATCCTTGACCCAATTCAAAAGTTTTTCACATTAGATTGAGAAAAAATCTTGAATCCCATATAGAAATATATATATATATATATATATATATATATATATATATATATATATATATATATATATATATATATATATATAAATATACCTCATCCATTTGAGGGTTTTTCTATATTTGTGAGTGCTCCTCACAGAATATAATGACATTAACCATCTCATAAGACTGCTTATTGTTTCCGGGTTAAGTCATTCCCCCTTCTAGAGTAACATTAAGTAATTATCGAAGAGAATTCATATAATTATTCAATTGATTTCTCCTCCAAGACATAAAAGTTATTCTCAAGAAGGCTTTTACATAGACTGACATTCGATCAGATTTTCAATATCTTTGGTCTCCCAGTTTGAACAGTTCATTTCACCACATATATACCGCTTTTTCAATTCTTAAAAGATTTGATCAGACATTGATCGACCGCCATCTCTACTGAACAGTGTTATTCTGACTATAATCATTCAGTGGTGCGAAGGATTGAGATTTCACTAACAACTTCTAAACAAATAGCACGCGGCCCACGAGAGCCATCGCGCTTGGCAGCTCCGGAAATTAGTGAAGATGATAACTTCGAACATTTGCAATGTTATCTAAACAATGTAATATCTACATACTTCAAGAACTATACTCGGACCATATTCATATGTACCTAGATTAATTGAAAACAGATTATTATTTGCAAGGGATTAATGCAAACATTTGATAGCAAATTCCCATATCGTTTCTAATTATTATATTTGCTATCTGTCGAACCGAAATGGGGCGAATTCATTAACCGTTATCACATGGGTGATATGTTATGCAGTATTTGCACTGATTCATGAGTATCAATATACATAGTTCAGGAAGAAATTCGGGAATTTGTCAATTATTCAGAGTCGAGATGTAATCAACTACATTTGATGTGAAGCGGGAATGACAATCATATATATATATATATATATATATACTGATATTTTGCATCACCTCCTGGACATATAGATGAAGATATTAAATGTATTTTCAAAACTCTGTAGTACTGAATTGGGACAATCAATCGATGTGTTCCATACAGTATGATATGAATAACGTGATCATCCCAAACTTTAAATACCATAAATCAATAGTTTTCATTTAAATATTCAGAACTTCAACGTCAGCGTGATTATTCTTTGCATGCCTCAAATAAATAATTAAATTACGTTATATATTTCGATTTTGTAAATGAAGGGCGATACATTTTTGTTATACATTGAAGTAGGCCCTATATAATAGACAATACATTTTCAATTAATCAAAATCTCAGAAACTATAAATTGTCAAGACTAAAACCTGAATGAAAATGAAATGACGTAATGTAATATATTCATACGGTCCTAGTTTGAGTAGAATTTGTAGCAAGATTAAAGTAGCCGATATTCCGTCGTTTTCTGCCCCCTATCTGACTCCTCATAAAGACTTGGGTGCAGTCATGACAATAGATTGTTTTCACATGGTTTATTCCACTGTCTATGTCTTCTGTCTTCATTACTAAACTCCAACTAGCAGAAGAGATTGCTTTCTTTTGTCATAAGCGTGACTGCTTCACTGCCTTACTGCCTGACTGGAGCGTATCAACATTCTATATTATTGTGAATGGTGTCAAATGTTGGGCCTATATTATATTAGGAAGCATGTTTCATATACGCGAGATGTAAGATAGGGCTGAATTGAATGTGTCAAACATTGAATGTTGTAACTAATAATTAGCAAATCTATTATAAACTGTTCATGTGACACTACCAACGTCACTCGACATGTGATCATCTTCCGCTGCTTCAGAAATATATATATATACATATACATATATAGGCCTATATATATATATATATATATATATATATATATATATATATATATATATGTATATATATATATATATATATATATATATATATATATATATATATATATATATATATATAGGCTATAGGCTATAGGCCTATATGTAGAGAGATAATATTCCCTTTCAAATAAGTTTCGAACAGGACCACTAATTCTTCATTTCATTTTCATAAGCCATGTGAACAGATTCGGGGGAAACAATACGGAAGATGCATTATAAGTTAACATGTATTCACGTGAGAGTGTTAAGCATCACAGTATACATATATCATATTTGCTCATTTCTTACGCCCTCCCCCCCCCCCTAAATGAAAAATAACCCAGCTATAGGTGGGGTAGTTAGGCAAACAATAATCGAAAGGTACAACATCACTTGGTAAATATCCTTTTTTATTTTAGTGAGTCTGTTGGGAAAAAGCTCGTACGCTAGTCCGTTACAGTTCATCCCGCTGTCCTTTTACAGTCTTTTAAAAGTTACATTTGGAACATATTTTTAAATCAGTGGTGAATATAGTGGCTTTCTTAATTTCTCAAGCACAATTAAATTGAGTAGGCAAACGCGGAATACGCGTTGTGAGATGAGCGAAACTCTACACACGTTGATCATATAAAATGAACTTTATCCGATGCCAATGGATCTAGAAAGCCGTGAATTTAACGATGCAATATTCTTCCATTAATATTTCTATCTTTAAATGAAAAACATTTATTGAATTATTCTCTCCGGAACGGATGGTCCGAATTACACGTACATTTTTATTAATGTGTATGATTTCTGTGTTTATACATTTGAGGAAACTTTGAATTATATTGGAGAGATTTTATTTTTCATTTTTTTTCAGCCTGGCCTAATCTTATGGGGTTTTTAGAAACTTTGAGATGTTGTATCTCAAAAATGGTCCAACCGATTTAACCCCAAAACTATAGGGTTCCAAGTTGGATGAGTTTGCTCATAAATAAAAAGTTTCATGTCGTTCGGTAGTGCGTAATGCTTACAAACAAACAAAAATAAAAACACAAAAACACAGACATAGACAAAGCTCCGTAAGAGTTGGTGGAAATCTTCGCTAACGCTCATCTATAACTTCATGTGTTTGATGTACTTTTGAGATGGATACGATGATCGTGATGATGCATTTGAAGACTGGAGCATGCGCACAACGATTCACAAGCAAATCAGTACATTGTGCCTTAGTGATCGGCGGACGCATATATTCACAAAAATATTAGTTTCATATAGCGGTCCTAAATTGCTGTCGAACTATTCTCTCAAAAACGAGGAATAAACTGAATGAAGCATGGTTTCATAATCGTTGTCAGCCAGTTGAATATACTAACAGTTCATATTATTTTTTTTTTTTAATGTTGCTTAACGACCCCACCAACAGCTAGGTTATACGGGGGTACGAATGAGCGGATGATAATGAAACGATGAAGTGATGATATATGAAAGGAAGGACTTTTACAAAAACTTTTACAAATGCCTTATGCAGGACTCGAACCCACGCCCAACGGTGTCTTCAGTTACTACCGCTAGCGATAATTGACTTAGCCACCGGGGCGGCTAAGTTTATATTACAAATAGTGTAATTGTCACCAACTCTTTTATTAGATTGATTATAATAATGTAATGATGTAATTAATCACTTATTTGATAGTTCAGTTTTTTCCATATTTCTCATATTAGTCCCATTGGCTTTGCCTTTTCAAAATCATACCACTTTGTAAGTAGGTCACTGATTGCCTTTAGCCTTTAGCCTCCTTTTTGGAACCACTAGTTTAGCCAGTGATTTCGCGGGTCTTCTATCCGCGAATCAAAACCCTTCTTTTTACTTGTTTATATTATCCGTCTAGACCAACCCCCTTAGAATACTTTATACATAGGCTTGCACTTAATGATCGCCAGGGAAGTGGTACAAATTATGACAACTGTGACTACACAGCGTCCATAAGGTATAGCCGTAAACTGTAAGTCAGCTATTTCATTATTATTATCATTGACTTAGCTGACTCGGCAAACGTTGTTCTGCCATCGAAGTGATTTGTAGTGAATGTTGGTTGTTGTGCTACCTAGCGTGTAGCCCCGCAAATGGTGAGTAACCTTGAGTAACATTGTGGAACTTCGTCAACGTCAGTGGACAACGTCATTACTGGTGTTGTCCTTGAAGTGCTGAAATTTGGATATTGCTCATAGGAGAAAGCTCAGCGGAAGATCTCGTATACTTTAAGACCATCTACCACCCCTATCGAATGTGCGTGAGGAATTTCACGGCACTCGGTCGAGCCGTTTCGTAGGAGTTCATCCTCTAACATGTTACACATAGCTTTTTATATATAAGATTATTCTTGAGTTATCTTATAAATTAGATTTCATGTTATCAATAAAATGAGGTTAAAAGATGTTCTCTGTATATTTCCTAGTTTAGTAACCCGCTCCACAGCAAACGACGAGCCCTTCCTCAAGCCAGTTCCTTAGTAATTGTTAGTCTCAGGTGCGACCCCTGAGTGGTGACAGCATTAGTAGTTAGAGGCCACATGTTATAATCGTGTAAATAAATTACTCCATCGTTCAGTCGTATTTAACCATTGTTAGATGGCCATTACCTAGGTATCCCTGCTCAGTAGGTACAGGCAATCGAGGTAGGTCACGCCCACTACTTGGAAGGCGAATCCTGACAGAGGTTTTTCGTGGGTTCTCTCAGTCGTTCAGGTTGATAACGGAATAGTTTCTCAACTAGAGGACCAACTCTTTACCACTATTCAAAAAACACTCACAGAAATACATTCTCATATCATCATTCACCGACGCAAATAGATCTTAGTATGGCATATCACAATTCTAATACGAAGGAAATATAGATATTTCCAATACTTTCAAGATGGTATGAAATCCAAATATAAGGCATGTCGCGTAATTGTCAGCCGGATACGGAAAAGAAGTTTTTCTAGCTGTTATACGCTGGACAATGCCTATATTACCCTCGTATAACCCAGCTGTTGGTGGGGTCGTTAAGCATCATTAAAAAAATGTATATTTATATGTGTGTGTACATAAACTATATAATATACATTCATATGTGTTCGATTTTTTGAGGATTTGTTCAATCTCTGATAATACTTCAATTGAGATCTCTCTCAATCGAACTCATCCGACACACAGATATGATGTAGTTATTAAGAGATGGCTTCTCCGGAAATTTCGACAATTATTCACAAAAACGTGATTTGTCTTTGGTTCTAAATTCAGTTCGAACAGTCAAATTCTTTATTAGTTCTCATGATTATCAGTCATACAATCATCATTATATATTTATATTAGTATTTATCCATCAATTTCCTTACTCGAAGAAGTCAACTAATACACCCCATTTTATCAACTGATGGCAGGCATAGACAGACTCCGGCACGTGGATTTCTTAACTTTCCTTTTTATTGGGTTTTCCATCTTATATAATATGCATAAGAAGAAAGTGAGTATCGATCCAATGCTTGGTTTCTGTAAGATCAAAAAACAGGATAAACACAAAATAAATAAATGTCCCCGAAGCGTAGTGTAGTGAGTATAGGCTACACCAACTAACTCCCCTCGGTTCACTGCACAGTAAGTTATTCCTTGCACGGAAATCATTTGGTTTTTGTGATATTTTTCTATAAGAAGTCCTGAAGAAATCCGGGAAGCGGTGAAAAAACAGCTCTTTTAGAGATCAAATGTTAATAAAACAAAAGATGACGATTTCTTTAAAGCCAGCCTGCCTCTTTCCCCCCGCCATCCCACCACTGCCATCCCCACATTCATCTCTAACCCTTTTTGCGTTTCATTCAGCAGGGTATATAAACTTATAATAGTCAATGTTTGAATACATTTTGCTGTCTCACAGAACCAGTAATAACATATAGCTTTTTCTATTCAGTCTTTCAGATGAAAAAATGTAAAAAAACTGAATCTGATAATGCATTCATTTTCCAAATATATTTACCATCAAACCTAGTTGATGATGAATCCTTTTTGATGAGGAATTAATTGCAACTGGGCACTGAATCCGAATTATAGTATCACTTTCTTCTATATTTAATGTTTTTCATCAAACTTATACACGTTTTGTTAGACAAGTCGAAAATTGGATGAAATATTTTCAAGATGGACTAGACGTTTACATTCAAGCATCTGGCACTACTCGAGCATCAAGTTAACATTTAAAATGCCCTAAGTTGCCGGGCGCAATTATAATATGTGAGAGAATCATATGGCTTTTTTTTTAGCTTTCGATGTAACTTTTATCCTATCAAAGTTTCCCACAGTTGTCCATAGTTTTCCATAGTCCATCATATCCCTTCATTCACATACATGTTGTATTTTGGATTGTTCCAGTACACAAAACGTCTCCCCTTCTGCCCACTCTGTCCATAGAGAGTTATACCTTTCTTCCCTCATCACACTATCCCATAATTTCATTCATCATCCAGATGGTTAGATTGGTTCGCAAACATTTTTCTTGAGATATTTATTTCGTCACCATATACTGTGGTCAACTGAAGAATAGCCAACGAATATATAAATATATAAATACATGAATAAATAAATAAATGAATATTCATATATATGTATACATATAAATATATATATATATATATATATATATATATATATATATATATATATATATATATATATATATACATATATATGTGTGTGTGTGTATATATTGTGATGTAATTCATTCATAATAATCCAAAAAGGAAGCCCATCGAGACATGAGTACACAAACACTGCTCACATATTATATGTATGTATACCTCTTCCTACATTTTATACTTAGTTGTGAATTATTAGAAGTATGTGAAGCACTTTGACAGTGACTCTATTCGTTAGCTCAACTACACCATGATGGATGGTGTAAGATGTATGATTCAAGGCTGCGGGGATGTCAGTGAATCTCGAAGCAGAGAGAGAAGGAGGGGTAGAGAGAGAGAGAGAGAGAGAGAGAGAGAGAGAGAGAGAGAGAGGACTCGCATGACTGAGACGTCGATGACGCTGCCGACGCTAGCAGTCATCCATCACATGGGGGTCGTAAGGGGGTGGAGGTTTACTTAGGCACAATTGAGTTAATCGTGCTCTATCTCACTCACTCTCCTACCAGTTATTGACTTTATCCGACTTTATCGGCATTCTTAGCCTGTGTACGTCTCTTATTCATTTGATTTTATACCCCATTCACTGTCATCTTCAGAACTGAATGTTCTTCAGTCCTTGGTTTGAAAAAAGGCGAGTTCAATAGAGTGATCAACGGTATAGTACTATCGATTGATATCAATACACGATGTTCATGTGCATAATATTTCTCTTCAACTTTTTTTTTGGGGGGGAGGATTAACGACGCACTGTAATTATAGCGAAGATCTATTGGCGTCGGATGGATGATTTTTTAGATGATGGGATGATGAGATGAAGGTTTCTTGGATAATAGGAAGGATAGTTGGAAGGAAGCGGTCGTGGCCTATATTGTATCAACCATCCCGGCATCACGAAAAACGGAAAAAATCCCTTTTAAAGATGGAAGGCGGCGGGGATCGAACCGAGTCCGAAATTAATTCCGTCTCCCGGATCACATGATGCGAGCGCGTTTACCACTGCGCTGCATGCGCCGGTCATGATATATCTTTATCATCTCACAACTCGCAAAACTTGGAGCTAGATTTCGGAATTGGTATGAATGTTTGGGAGCATGGCTGGAGAGATGGTCAAATGAAGCATTGAGGTGATACGATATCATCTCTTGTTGAAATGGATATCGATGATTTGAATAGGATCACATCGACCACTCGACTGGCAGAAGGCTGAGGGTAGAGATAATCAGAGCTGTGTTATTGAACCATATTGAGCCGAATGTTTCAAACCATGCTTGGCTTTGTTGCGATATGGAGCAGGGCAGTGGGCTACGGGAGAGAAATAAGCCCACGTACAATTTCCCTTCTTTTTTTTATATTGGGTTTAACGACGCACTGTTATGATAACTGAGATCTAATGGCGTCGGATGGATGATTAATGTGATGATGGGATGATGAGATGAAGGTTCTTGGGTAATGGGAAGCATAGTGGGAAGGAAGCGGTCATGGCCGACTTATTGTAGTAACCATCCCGGCATTAGCCTAGACTACAGAGGGAAACCATGAAAAACCTCTGTAAAGACGGTCGACGGCGGGGATCGAATTGGGTTCGGAATTCCCCTCGCCTACCGGATCACATGAAGCGAGCGTGCTAACCACTACGCTGCATGTGCCGGTATTTCCCTTCATTCATCAACCTGCATGGCTTTCCCATATTTTATTTTTTCCACAATATTACTTTAATTCTTAGCCTTTTTCCATTATTATTGAACAGAAGAAGATAGAACATACATATAAATAAATGATCAGTCACGAGATGTCCACAAAGCCCTAAAGAGCTTGACTGCGGATTATGTACTGAAAAATAATAGAAAAAAATATTGCGTAGTGCGATAATTGAAACAGAAGTATGCAAAACAAGGTGAGTAAGATACAAACTGAATTAAATATGTTAGAAAATGGACTCGGTGATGAGTAAATCCGTGAAAGTGAATAATAATTATGACAAACTATAAGTGAAAAATTCGTAATAAGGACAAACACTATGAAACAAGTTTCACACAACACTTATAGTCCAGAAAATTTACAGTTTAGTTTGATAACCATTTCTTAATTTCTAATTCAATTGACTCGTATCTGTCTTTTTTTTTTGAATTCATTGGCATTTTATTAAATATAACTGGTACTATGTATTCGAGTCGTCTTTGTCCATATTTATTATTGTAATCAGGAATTTGAAAATTGTTCAGGAGCCTCAATCTGGTATTTAATTGAGGAACAATGATTTTGTATCAAGTTTCGATGTTATAAAAAAAAAAAAAAAAAACGATATCAGGGTTTATTATTCATTTTCTCATACTAATATGCGTATTCAAATATGGGGATCCAATTCACTGTTGGTGAAGATTCCCCATGAGCACGTCAATGAGTTCTTATCAATTCACGTGTTTTTTTGACTCTTTTAGCTAGTACTGATGCACATTTCTAGATTTGGTCCCGCTGAAGGAATGTTCATCTTGAATTTGTGTCGAGAATACTTCCGTTTCGTTACCGGTACTTGATAGCATTTACCCAATCAGGAAAACGTAATGTGCGATGTAATAAGCGAGAAGGGCACAATGCCGCATGGAATGAAGAATTGCAATGTGTTTTAGTTAGCCTGCAATCAGTCAGCATTGTAGGCCTACCTGTTGATCGTTTTAATCATTCTCTCTTTTATTTTTTTTGCTTAACTACCCCACCAACAGCTAGGTTATACGGGGGTACGAATGAGCAGATGATAATGAAACGATGAAGAGATGATAGATAAAAGGACGTTTACAAAAACCCATGCCTTATGCGGGACTCGAACCCACGTCCAACGGTGACTTCAGCTACCGCTAGCGATAATTGACTAAGCCACCGGGGCGACTCGTTTTAATCTATATTTGATCCATCAAAATACACGTTTAATTTGACACATTATTAGATCTGAAGATTTAATGATCTGATGTGTATAGAATTTGTTTCTGTGTGAGTCACGTTTATTGTCATTGATTTTAACGACTTATTATTCAGATATTTATATCATCTCCACGATGTTTCACATAAACACTATTCAACTTTCATCACCAAACTTCATTTTCACAGCATACAGCAAACAAATCTGGCTGAATACCTGTGAAAATCATGCAATATAGCATATAGGTGAACATTTTACGTCTACCATCTTGAAAGTATTGAAAATATCTATGTGCCTGTTGTATTCTGATTACTAGGAAAACGTCATATATGCGCTGTTAGACGAGCGGATAGTAATAGTATGGGTAAAAGTGGGTAAAAACTGGTTCGAGTGGTACCAATTTAGCACATTTTATGTTTTTTCTTCAAAATGGCTGACCCGATCAGTCTGAAAATTTGCAGAAATGTGTATCAAAATGTAATTCAGCTTCATGCAAAATTTCGTTTTTTTGGAAAATAAAAATATTTTCTTTCTTTCTCCGCTGTGTTATTCTAATGGGTATTTTTGAAATTTCTAGAAATAATAAAATAAAAGGTACCACCCGATAATGCCACAAAACTATACAGAATTGAGTTAGATGAGGAACCATATTGAAAAAAGTTTGCAGCTGATAGCTGTAGTCGTTTGACCTATGGAGAACCGACAAAAAACATAAAAAACATAAAAACGAACACCAATTTGTATCAATATGTGAAATTGAATCCTCGCTAAAGCTCGTCTAATGATATGTCGGACCGTTTGAGGGCAATCATTAAGATACTGATATTCGCCTAATCCACTTCCGTTCGCTCTTGATTGAATATTAGATACTATAATTCCAAGCTATCCAAATGGATCTTCTAATGTTTTATTTTGTGATTTGCCACACAGGACATCCGGCTGTACTGATCAATATGAATACTTTTTGAATATTCCACACACTGATCTTTGAACTTGATCATTTTCACACTCATTCGGTATTAACATTTTTGAAGTTAACAAGTATCGTTATCACTATATCGCTCATACAAGTTAAAAAATGAATATAACAATATAAAAATGCGAAACGATATTCTCACAAAGAGTCAGCAAAATTCAAAGTATATTCTCTGCGATCAATGGGGTTCACGGAAGCGAATAAACCCAGAAACTATATAATTCTGAGTTGGATAAGTTTTCCAGTACAGAAAAACTTTCATGTTGATCGGTCAAACCGTACGACCCGTGCGGTGCTTCGAAAAGAAACAAAAAAACGCACACACAGACAAAGCTTCATAAGAGTGGAATGGAAGTCCTCGTACCGCTCATCTAATTAGAGGAGAATTGTATCTCAAACAAGACCAATTCGGTAATCGAGACGTGTGAATTGACACATAGCTCCTGAACGCAGCCCGCAACACAGCGGTCGAGCCAGCCCGTTTGCGAACGTAGCGCGCAGTTAAGGGGTCGAGCAAGCACTAACTGGCACGGCACCATCACTTGCTGAATAGAAAAGTACGATTTACTAAGCAAACGCAGCATATGCGTTGTATGATGAGCGAGGTATTTTATATATATATATATATATATATATATATATATATATATATATATATATATATATATATATATATATATAGCTATATATATAGTATAATACATTTATACGTCAATTTTGATTCTTGTTAAAGTTATCCTTGTATTCGATAAGTGGCTTCACTCTTGGTGCCGTCTGCTGTACTCGGTTCTTTAGATTATAATTCAGTTTCACACAGGTATATCCCTGAACAAAGGTTGGGCGGTGATAAATATTTGCATAGCTGTAATCTTCTGTGTCTTATAGAATGTGTATTAATTAAAAAGACCCCGCCTCACGCTTTTGTATACATCTTGTTCAAATATAGATTCTATTCTGTAAGAAGTGGGTCTAATAGTATCTTTCTCTTACATGTAGAACGACCCTTAATTTCGTGACTTTTCTTTGAAAAGGTTTTTTTAAATCTGCTGCTATTCTGTGAAAACGTGAATGTAAATTCCCTGCGAACTAATTAAAGTGATTAACGCTAAATGTTGACTTACTAAGTGTGTACAACCATTTGATCTCCATTTAACTACGTAACATAGATGTTGGGAACATTGGATAAACTCGGAGTTGTGCAGGAGTTTGTGAAGGGAATGGGCTTGTAAGAGATTTCGAGTGCTTAAATCATTTTGCTGCGAAAAACGTTTCCAGAAAAAAGGTTATAATTAATATGGCATTGTCGATGTACAGTAGCAATAAGAGGCATGTTTTTAAGCGCTTGCTTGATTATCTGAGTTATTTCTTTGGACAAACAAAAGTAACTAATTAAATTGAAGCCATCATTTATATGAATACCAGAGGATTATAAGCTTTGTAACTTTCATTATATTAAAATTCCATCAGTGAAATTTTGATAACTGTTCCTGATATTGTTGATACGAATAAGTTTCCATAGATCTCGAAGGTATAAAGTCGTCCCCGTGGCTCACTCAACTAACGCGAACTGTGCTAGAAATTGAAGTCAGGAGGTCGGGCGTGGGTTCGAGTCCCGCATAAGGCATGGGTTATGGTGAACGTACTTCCACCTAACACCAATTTGATCTTTCAACATCACCTGCTCATTCGTACCCCCATATAACCTAGATGTTGGTAAGGTCGTTAAGCAGCACCAAAATGATTGAATGAAAATTACAAACATGTAAGCCCACTCATATATGTTATAGGGTGGATTGCAAGAACGAAGTTTAAACCCCGGCCTACTTTAGACACTGTCTGAGTACAAAATAACATTGTAGAGGCATTGCTATTTTGTACTTAGACGGCGTCTAAAGTAGGCCGGGGTTAAACTTCGTTCTTGCAATCCACCCATACTGTTTCGATGGTTCAATTTTTTCAAAAATGTCGGTTATATTATTCAAAGCTGTTGTCGTAGAAATTCCATAAAATTGTCATAGCTAAGTTTGTATTAATACTTTGAAGGGGAATAATGAAATATAATGAGTAACTTTTCTGAAATATAACACAGAATTTTGAGTAGTTTTTATGAGTAGAATGAACTTTAATCATGATAATTTGAGCCTCTAAAACTATAGGATGCACAGGCACATGAGAGTTTTGTTGACGACTCTACATTCAATGTCACCATAAACCGTCAACGCTCATTAAGTGCTCGCTCAATTATAGCGACTGATTGCAACTGTAATATACCTAGGGGTAGGAAATGAGAAATTCGCACAAATTAAGGGGACGTTACATTATAATGCCATTTGAAATTTACTTTTCATTTTGCATCAAGAACAATTTCCCGTTGTTTATGCAGCTTTCGCACAGGGAGTCTGCAACTTAATGTGAAGAGGGGGAAGTGTATAAGATATACGCGGGACTTGATATTGAAACGTAGGTCGACCCAACACAGATAATGGTAGAAGGAATCGAGGTGTGCTTAAAATGACACTGGTCTTAGCAGTGATATAATATAGGTGATATATGAGTAAAATAAGGGTACATTTTGTTATCTGCATGCAAAACACAATTTCCTCAATATTATATTTCTGGATTCATATTTATCATCGTTTTCACTTTCGTTGAGGAAAATGATTGGTGATTACATTTTGTAGGACACAAATTATACACAATATTATCGAAGTACAGAAATCCTTCTGTACTTCGATCATCCATGAACGTCGAACTGCCAGCCAGTCAACCAGTCAGTCAGTCTTCACTACGTCTTTCCAGAGCTGCCAGTTAGTCGTGATTTGATTCCATTAGAATATGTCGTTCATATACAGCGAGTGTGCGATCAATTGGAATCGATTATTACTGAACCAGAAGCATCAAATGAAAATTAAATGTTAACTGAATGCTTTTTTTGCTCGTCTGACGTAGTATAAAATGTCAAATAGAGAGGGAACGTGTGTTTAAATATGTTCAAAATGAGTATTAAAGTACATGCAGCGTATTGTTACTCGCGCATGAGATGAAAAAGAGATCAAATAAAACTGTTGAGCGATTAGATGAAATCATGAAAAATAAAAGAATGAAAAAATTATATTGATGAATTGTATCGAATAGGAGAAAAGAAGTGACCCTCGCCGATGTAGTAGCATGTATCTAATGCAGATCGTATGATAGCTATATGAACTATTTTCCCTAGGTAATGAGTAGTTTTCGTATTGATTAATGGTTTTTGAATGTTGATCGATGATGATTCGGTCGGTGAAAGTGTGTGATGAGTGTGCAAGGTTCAACACTCGGTGATCACCACCCGTCATGCTGCACAGAAGGTACATAACCTTGCCCCCCCCCCCCCCCGCCCCTACCCACAACATTTGACACTTCAATTTTCTCAAAAGGTATTGAAATGTGCTAATTTTGTGCTGAACTGTGCTGCAAATAAATCGTTCATACTGCTACCGTTTTTAAGTTATTTTGATTGCAATGTGCAAGTTGATGACAAGTGAATGGCCAGCCCTCCCCCCTCCTCCCCACCTCACACACACCTATTTGAAATGTTCACTTTCCATTACATTGCTTGAATGTGCTCGTTTTGTACTGAAATGTGCTGCAAGAATTCAATTTGTCCCGCTACAGCTTTCTAGTTATTCCAAATGTAGTTTGAGGGAGGGGCGGGGGCAGGCTGATGTCAGCCCCCCACATTTGACATACACACTTTGTATGAAGTTCACATGTGCTGTTTTGTGCTGTAATGTGCTGTAAATCGTTCTGAGCTGCTACCGTTTCTTAGACGTTCCAAATTCAGTTTGAGGGCGCCAAATTGATATCAGCCCACTCCCCTCACATTCAATGTACACAGTATGTTTTCGAAATTTACTGGTACTGTGCTGAGATGTGCTGTGAAGAAATATTTTTGTGCTGTTGTTAATTGTCATTAAAATTTTGAAGGGTGGGAGAAGGGTGAGGCAAGCTATTACCAACCTCCCCCCTCCACATTTCAAAAGTACTCTCTATGACGATTTAAAAATGTACTCGTTTGTGCTGTAATGGGCTGAAATGTGTTCGATTGGCAGAAATTCTACTTGCTGAAGGAGAACCTTGGGCTTTCAGAATGGATAGTTTTTCAACTGTGGCTCAATTTCACATAGGTACTGGTGAGACAGCTGTGCGTGATTTTCTGAACTGCTTCACTGACCACCACTGACGTGCATGAAGAAAACAGATTCACTTCAAATTTCGCTCAACGACTGTACCATATTGACGTAGAACTGAATAGCGCGTAAGAGCCAAATCGGTTGGACCGCATGAAGAAAATACATATGATACATATGAATACATATAATAAATATAATACATATGAACAACCGGGAAAACATCTAAAAAGTAGTTTCCATCAGAATATTTCAATTTTCAATCAATTCAATTATAACTTCAGTCCTTCATCGATGTTTAATTTCGTCAATTTCGCATTTGTCAAGACAAATAATTTTTCAACATTTTCATCCAACCTTGCTGACGTTAACATATAGCGTGTGAAGGTTCCCTATGGGCTTATTAATTGTCTTATACTTCACGCTGCCAATAAATCAATATAAAAGTGTGTCCATCATGAACCTGAACTATTGTGGAGTGCCAATGAGTCTTATAGTTATCCTTATAGTGCACCGTTGGGCTTTTTTTTTCAATAACATCGAAACTTGATACAAAATCATTGTTCCCCTATCAAGGCCAAGGATGGAAGTAGGGTCGTTTGAACGGGGCACCACAAGGGCGATCTTACCACCCCATTTATTATTATTTTAAATTAAAAGCAACGAACTTTGACACCAGGTCTACGCTGTCTGTGGCCACATTTCTTCGCCGCAGATATAAGTCTTCAGTTGCTGAAAGTCCGGAACACATGAGTATATCAACCGTTTGTGCGATATATCCGGACACTACCAACATTGGTATTGGGAATAATTCAAACACACGGATTTTGATATCTCTCACTTTGAACCAAGTCTCTTAGGCAATGTTCACTTCATCCAACGACAGCAGATGCAAAGTTCACCAATATACAAGGATAAACAAAAATACAAAATAAAATAAGGAGTGATAGGCCTAAAGTATAACTAGGCCCATCCCTCTACTAATTGAAAGTCGTGGCCAATTAGTACTTGATCCAATCATTCACTTCGAGGACTGTAAGAAACCACGAAAAACCACGTCAGGACGGATCATAATATGAAACTAATATGACTTATAAACAAGCTCTAATCGCAAGTTCTATTGTTTTCAGTTATCGTTACTAAGTACTCAGTCCAGTGCTCGTTACTCTCTCATTCCAAGTACCTATTCCTAACTGCTATCTATTTTGTAGCAGCAATGTTCAGTGTTCACGCATCTACAATGGCATCTCAACACCAGAGCTGAGTTAAGTGCTAGCACGCCTGACGAGCACCAGCCGTAAAATATGCCGCGAACGTTATGGTTATTTCGTTATCTACGAAAATGGCGTTTTAGTGACATGGGCTATGTATGAGGAAGGGGAAAGGAGGAAAGAGGACGAAGGGGGACACCAAACTTTCCCCCAAAACTTTCTCTTCGAACGTTGATGGTCACATCTGTGACGCCAAGATCAAGAAGAAAGAGGCATCATACGGTCCAACCAAAGACCAAACCCTCTCTCTCTCTCTCTCTCTCTCTCTCTCACACTCCCTTTCTGTTTGCCTCTGTCATTCCCTCAGTCCGTCACGCACGTGAATACAAAATAATTTTGTCTAAAGTTTATACCCCCAAAAATAATACTATAAGGGTTAGACCGAATGTTTTACTCAATATTAATGCATTCCGTATTCTATCCTCATCGTTTGGGCGTCAGCATTAATGCGTATTGTTTGTGGTCAGTTCGGTAAATCAAAGTTTTCATATATACGAATTGAGGTGTGATGTAGGTCACAAATCAATCAATTATACAAACTAAACAGCAACGATTACGTGGACGCCAAAGTGTCAGACTAAAAATGTAGTGAGTACGAAATGGCAGCTTACAACATCCATTTTAAATCTACAAACGCAACAATTGACCAATTTGAACATGTGGCACATTATGAAATGAATGAGTGTAAGACTGTCTTATCTCAAAATACATACGGTATATTGTTTCACATCCATTCTGAATATTAGTAATATTTTCAATCTTTATATCGCTCAATACCAAAGACTCTCGTTACAAATAGAACCCAAAAGCTAACAGAGATGGAAACGAGCTTTTTGATTGTGGTCGTATTTTGAAGTTTAGATCAAGAGATTATTAGGGGGATTGACCAGCTGTACTAAAAAAAACTGTACTAAAAACCAACTGTACTGAAAAAAACTGTACTAAAAACCAACTGTACTAAAAAAAACTGTACTAAAAAAAAACTGTACTGAAATTCAACTGTACTAAAACCCAGCTTTTTGAGCAGTCTGTACTTCTGTATAAGGCTCCTCCCCTTTACAAATTGTTACCACCCATCCTTGAAAAATAAGTTAGTTGTTGGTTAGGTTAGGGGGGTAGGTTGATGTCGTTTTTGGGGAAGGGGGGGTGGGGTAGGCTGCTGGAACTGTACTAAAAAAATGTACTAAACTTATTATTCAAGGATGAGTGGTAACAATTTGTGAAGAGGCGGAGCCTTATACAGAAGTACAGACTGCTCAAAAAGCTGGGTTTTAGTACAGTTTTTTTTAGTATAGTTTTTTTTTTAGTACAGTTGGTTTTTAGTACAGTTTTCTTTAGTACAGTTTTTTTTAGTACAGTTTTTTTAGTACAGTTGATTTTTAGTGCAGTTGATACCTTCTCGATTATCAGTTGCACTAATAGAGCTTCGGTTCAGCTGAATAACTATAACAAATAGTAAACTACTTGTATAATACGTGGTGAGTAATAATTCAACATAGTATTAAACTATTAATTAGTATGAATTCAGAATACTAATGTTACTTATAACTGGCTCAGGATTTACGTTGCAAGATTATATTATGTACAGATAAGTTAAAATGGGATGGATGAAAAACGTATTGCATATAATTGAGTTACCATGGCTTGATCTGAGTGAAAGCTAATGAAAGAACCTCATGCAAATATTAGGCATTCATTATCTTACTATCAACAAATATTCCCTCCGAATATTAAATACATCTAATGATCAAAATTTCCTGAAATTAGAAACAATTTGGACTAATTGGCTGGATAAGCTTATCACATACCAGTATATATATATTTTTTTTTAATGTTGCTTAACGACCCCACCAACAGCTAGGTTATACGGGGGTACGGATGAGCGGATGATAGTGAGACGTTGAAGTGGTGATAGGTAAAAGGACGTTTACAAAAACCCATGCCTTATGCGGGACTCGAACCCACGCCCTACGGTGGCTTAAGTTACTACCGCTAGCGATAATTGAGTTGGACACCGGAGCGGCTACCAGTATTTCGTTTCTTAATTTCGTTATTTCTAGGAGTATATATTGTGATATAATGAGGGCGTCCCCAGTCTCCATCATGGCAGAAAGTTCCAACAGGGTGATCATTCGTGAGAATATATACTAGGAAAACGCCATATATGCGTTGTTAGACGAGCGGATAGTAGACCCTAATAGTATGGGTAAAAATGGATAAAAACTGCTTCGAGTGGTACCAATTTAGCACATTATATGTTTTTTCTTTAAAATGGCTGACCCGATCAAGCTGACAATTTCCAGGAATGTGTATCAGAATGTATTTCAACTTCACGTAAAAAAAAAACGAACACCAATTTTTTTCAGTATGTCAAATTGAATCCTCGCTAAAGCTCGTCTGATAATATATATATATATTTTGTATTGTGAATTTGTTCCCCGGCTGTGTAAAGTGTTCACACAAATGAACCGAATCCATCTATAATTTTCAAGTAAATGCCTTCAACATGGCTAAAAATTATGTAACTGAAAATCCACTATCCGGGTAGCATACTTTGATGTTTTTAATGTTGCTCAACGACCCCATCAACAGCTAGGTTATATGGGGGCGGTAGCATACTTAACAGTACATTACATACAGTCTGGCCGTGAATCAAGTAGGAACATTGTTATCATACAAGAAAACTGCTAAACTCCTGAACTTCTACAATAGCTCCAATCTAATTAGTAGCTAACACGTTCGTCGCTGCACAACTTGAAAACCACACAGAAATACCATGTTCAGTTATTTACGCTTACGTTGAAGATAATTAATTGTTGAAAAAATGTATTCGAATTTGAAAGGCGGAAACCACTCATAGTAGCTCAGATGTATGATTGTATATGAACTAATACTCGATTGTTTTTCAACATTCTGAACATTGGCGTTATTCCAGAATGAGTTCAATTGTGTTTGAGCAAAATCGATTGAAAGAGTTTTGGAAAGAAAACCGGAAAACTTAAAACATCATAATAAGAAGCATTGGGTTGAATGTTGAATGGTTGAATGTTCTTCCGATTGGAATTTGATTTTCACAGAACGTTGATATAATTCCAATCGGGGCTTAATTTGTGAATGAAAAGGAACCGGAACGCACCTCAAAGTGAACCATCCCCCCCCCCCCCCCTGTATAACCACTACAAAAATGTCATGAACAAAATAAAAAGGATTCATTAAATTTGGCCTCAAAACGTATTCAAAAGAATGTATCCGAAATTATTATCATCTTCATTGAAAGATAGTTATTTATATCAAATAATAATAAATACACATTCTCAGAGTGGGAAAATATTTATTCATCTGTAAAAATGATACCGCATGCTGATGTATATTGAACGATTATGTGAAACATACTCCCTATCTTGTGATTGTTTTTGAGATGGTTTTCAGGCACAAATTAACCTCTGATTCCAATACATGTTCAAACTACGTTTGAATACATTCGGATTGGTTGTTTTTCAGATAATTATCTATTATTTTGTTCGAATGTTGATTTCAAAATGTGTGAATGGAAATCCACAGGTTTGGAAGGCTTTGAATTGAAAGAATCAAATGATATAAATGAACGAATGAGATGAAGGCTCGATAAATTTCATAAACAAGGTCCATGTCTATATTGAAGTCGAGTACATTCCATATAAATATCTTGTTCATTCTACAACGCATATGCTGTATTTTTATAGGTGCGTATCGAGGGCTTTCTTTTTACTCGGTGAAAAAAATGAGGCTTTGTTTTTATGTTCATATTTGTTAGAATGCATGTTCGCGATTTCGTACGCGTCATTCAGGTCAAGCAAATCAACTTATCGGCTTGAATTTTCTTCCGAAAATTGGTATTAGGCCTATACCAGAACAGACTGGGACTTTTGTTGTCTAAAGGAATCGTTTGGGCGATTATTTCGAAATATATTCGGAAAATTCATATCAAAAGAGCACTGAGTAGAATTTAGAATTTTTTAATTTCATCCGTTTGATATGAAATGTTCACAGAATATTAATATTTGTCAAGAACACGATTCTACTGATTGGAAGAATTTTGGATGAATCGTTTTGTAAAAAATTAGTATTTACTTCGGGAAAATGATAAATATTGAATCTGGAATGTGTTAATGGAACCAACAGGTTACATGGACAAACGAATGCCAGGAATATTGAGAATTCAATCATATGAATGAATGAATGAATTAATGAATGAATGAATTAATGAATGAATGAATGAATGAATGAATGAATGAATGAATAAATGAATGAATGATCGAATAAATGAATGAAACAATAAATGAATGAATGATCGAATAAATGAATGAATCAATAAATGAATGAATGAATGCATGGATCAATGGCTGCATGAATAAATGAATGAATGGTTGAATGATTGCTTGATAAAATCTCGTTAATTTAAAAATATAGCTTTTGAGTATATTCCAGATACAATCTCCCTCCTCTCACAACATATTTGCTGCGTTTTCCTTGTATTATAAATAACTTTTTCGTTTCGATATTCTTCCTTAATTGAATAATATTCACGAAATGAATATTAATGAACCCTTATAAAATATGTAACACATTCTTGAGTTGAATGTTGATATAGCCATGTGGTTGATGCGTAACTTCAACAAAATCCGCTCTAATTAGGGTAGCTATGCCCGAATACCCCAAGACCTCCTGTTACATTTATTAAACTAGTTAAAGTTATTTGAAGTTAAGAGTTCCAAGATGTGACCAGCGTCCTAAGAAGCTAGAAGCTACCAGAAGCTAGATAGCACAGCAGACAATGTCCAATATAGTTTCACTCAGTAATGATAGTAGTTGAAACAGGCGATAGCAACTAAGTTTTAGCCCATTAGTGTTGAGCGGTGATGGGGCATAAAGGTGGGGGGTGAGGGGTGACCATTGCTATGATTAGCCTGCACCTACCTTGAGCAGAATGGTGAAGATCCCAATACGCGCGTCTACTGTTCAACTGTCCCCCCCCTACCCCCTCCCCCACCCCATCAACTCAACCCCCCAAATCCCGAGAAACAAGCTGTGAGGATGGAATTAGTTCACACTGGCCAAAATGATGATAATTATTGAAATGAACATACAAATTGGCCGGTGTTGTGGAGAATTGTTGAGGGAGTTTGACAGGAGTGGATATTTTGATTTCAGAACTGAATTAATTTTCGAATCTATTATTTAAATTTACTATAATGTTAATATGAATATTCATATCGATTGAGAATGGTATGTGAGATCGACATTCTCGTTTGAAATCTTCTTCTTGGATCAAATCAAAATATTCACATTTTTGGAAATTAATTTGCGATTTCGAGTACTGAAGTGCTATAATGTTTCATTGGCAGTGGAATTTCCCATTTCTATATTGTATATCTTGAGTAATTCTCTTCATTGGATGACCGTAGTAGAGACTCAATTTTACCAAACTCGAAAATGACAGACATTTTCTCCTAATTTTTTCCGTTTTTTGTTCGCGCTCCAAGGATCAAACGAGAGCACAGTTTTTTGGAAGTATAGGCGTACACATGTGTCATTATCGAAATCAATACAGTCTAGTATTGAGACGCGATCAGTTGAACCACTTTCGATAAAAACCATCTCAGTATGTTCAAAACCTCATAAGAACAACTATGAAACAAATGTGGAGAAAATATTTTTTTTCGAATGAATTTTATTGTTACTTTTCACAAATCGAGAATGATACACATTATTCCAAAGATTTACATGGATCGGACCAACTGTGTAGTTTTTTTAGATGAATTTAAAAGCTATCAAGAATATAAGAATGTAAAACTAATAAAATTGGAATCATTAGACGACTAAAAATGATCAACAAGTAGAACTGGAAGGTAGTGAATCATCAGGTTTAAAAATCAAGAAGTGTGTATAGCTGGTCACATCCATATTTCACATCCCCATTTACACCCAATTTCCCATCCATAGGCATATTACGATCATCTTGGAAGCACTTATGCTGCGTTTTCCCAATTATGACCCATACAACAATAATTGGTCAAGAGCGACAAAGTAAAAGCATGGCTTATCAATTAGAACTCTCATTGAGGAAAGATTTTGTTGTTGGTTAATGATGTAATTCCAATAGTAGTGGCATATTCGTATGAGCATATATTGGGGTGGTGAGATCGATATTGCCCTTGTGGTACGCCGCTCAAACAATCCTAAACTTTCATTCTTTGCATTCATAGGGAAACAAAGGTTTTGTGTCCAGTTTTTGATGTAAATGGGAAAAATCAGATGTAGCAAATCATACCTAATACAGAAATGTTTTTACTCTGTGAGCAATTTCCTGAATGATAAAGAATAAAATTCCAACATGATCAACTTCTGAATGTATTGTAAGTGTGTATGAATCTCTGTGTTTGTGCTATTTTGTGTGTGCTTGTTCGTTGGCCTTGTTGGTATTTTACTGCATTTATATTTTCATAACTATACCAGTACTGTATTTTATATTCTAGCATAAACCTGACGATACTCAATATTGTAAATACGCAATCAAATGAGAAAATTAGAAAAAATATTATTATTGAAAATTATTATTATTATTATTATTATAAAGGCTATGTATATGAATATAATCATATAGCCGCCCTCTTCAGCTCAGTCAGCCGAGGCACGATTCAGACACTAGAGTCACCGCTGGGTGTGGGTTCGAATAAAACATGGGTTCTTGTAAACGTCCTTTCACTTATCATCAGTCCATAGTGTCATAATCACCTGCTCTTTCGGCCCTAGCTCGTAACTAGCTGTTGATGAGGTCGTTAAGCAAACACATATATACATATAAATATATATATATATATATATATATATATATATATATATATATATATATATATATATATATATATATATATATATATACATACTTATACGTACATTGCATGCATATTATCTGTAGTTGAGGAGCTGTTCCATATCCTGCGAGATTTAATGTTAATATATGAACAAATACGATATTTGTTTTTCACTTTGCAATGTTCTAATGTTTCAAGTATCACATCAGGGAATCAGACGCAATACGATTACACAAATAGCTATCTGAATCTCTAGCGTAGCAATAGCAAGTGACGGCCATGTATGCAATATACAGAGTAGTTCAGACTTGCAATATCAATTTTCCCCAAAAAGGATGATGTTTTGGGGCTGGATGGGGATGGTACTCAAGGGGGTGGAAACGTACGAAACGTGATAGTGACCGGGGGTGACAGGCGACACTAGAATCACGTTCACTGGACTAATGTCATTTTTCGGGTGCCCCAAAACGAGATTGGCGTAGCGAGCTATGCGAGGCGCACCAAGTTGACCGCTCCCATATCGGCAGGGGAGGGGGAACGACGAGATGCCTGCAGAAATTTGTCATAACAGAATAAACGAAATGAAATTACAGAAAATTCAATTCGATAGAATAGAGTAATTGATTGCACCACGAATAAGGTTTGTAATATATTTTCACTATATTGGTAATCGAGGAAGCCGGTGCAGGAAAAATATATTGAATATATATATAATATATGAGCTGAAACTCTCTTTTCCATGATGCATATTTGTGAATGAAGACATCTTTTGGGTTTATTTCATGGATATTATATAGTTAAATGATAAATAATATCCATGAAATAAACCCAAAATTTGTCTTCATTTACATATATATATATATATATATATATATATATATATATATATATATATATATATATATATATATATATATATATATATATATATATATATATATATATACATACATATATATATATATATATATATATATATATATGTTTATCGTCTGATATCAATCGATTCGATATTTGAATATAGTATCAGAAATGTTCAAATTGTGATATCAATCGACAGTATTCTGTAATAAGTTTTCATTAATCAATAGAGCAAATCACTATCATACAGTGAGATTGCTACTCTGTAAGAGTAAGAAACATTCTACACATGCACACTGGTTGGTAACGTCGTCAAATGTGGGATAACGCAATTACAGTTTAGAGCGTTACAGCGATTTCATTTAGGCCCACTATAGCAAGCATAGACGCTGATGCAATTTAAAGGAAGGTCTAATCTATTTTCAATAAGGTATAACCTTGTTTCACTAGAATCTAGAGTCTTCCAAATCTGACAAGAAATAAATAACAACGCGTTTTGAAATCGTGAGTAGAAGAGCTTCCTGCGGATTTATTTATTAATTCATTTATTATTTTTCCATGAAAATTATAACATTCCATCTCTTAATAATACAATTGAATACATCAGGATAGATGTAGAATTTATGTCAATTCAACATACTACCACACATGTAGGCATTCACAAGGACAAACACAAATTTATAAGTTCGTTATAGCCCATTGGTGTTATTTTTATACTTACATAACACAATATTGCTGGCCAAAATGTTAATGAAAATCAAATGAAGTCATAGCATTCAAATAGCAGTCGATAACATATTGAAATGTGACAATTGTCAATACATTCGCTCCTTCATTTACACTTTGAAACATTCATGCTTACATGAAATCATCACTAGGCTACTATAAATACATTTTTCAACCAAATATATTCTCTATCTGAAAAGTTTCGTAGTTCGTACTGTCGTATTTAAATTTCGTCCATAATTAGACGAGCTTTAGCGAGGATTCAATTTGATATACTGAAAAAATTGATGTTTTTTATTTTTTCTTCTCATTTTCTTTTTGTTTTATTGTCGGTTCTCCACAGGTCAAACGACTTCAGCTATCAACTTCAAACTGTTTTTCAATATGGTTCCTCATCTAACTCAGATCTGTATAGTTTCGCGGCATTACGGACATCACGGCATAACTTTTTTTTTTATGAAATTTAGAAATTTCAAAAATACTCATTAGAATAACATGGAGGAAAAAAAATATATTTTTATTTTCCAAATGAATGAAATTCTGCGTGAAGTGGAATTACATTTTGATACACATTCCTAAAAATTTTCAGCTTGATCGGGTCAGTCATTTGAAGAAAAAACATAAAATGTGCTCAATTGGTACCACTCGAAGCAGTTTTCACCCATTTTTACCCATACTATCACTATCCGCTCGTCTAACAACGCATATATGACGTTTTCCCAGTTATAAACCATAAGAAAAAGTATAACAATATGATTATGTAATTCAGCTTTGTAGAAAGAAAACACTTTATCTTGACACTGATATAATACACAAAATGCTCACTTCTCTTTCATTAGATTCTCAAACATGTCTTGGGGTATGGCGTCGAGCAAGTGTTGTAACCGACAAGCTGCAATTGTTTTACTCAGCTGACGCCTAAAGCATCCAAAGTCTCAAAGAACTTGTTAAATCATGTGTAACTGTCACTTGAATGCTATAGAACAGTAAAGCCGGTCGACAAGAGAGAAGAAATGAGAGAATCTACTCAAACTATACAATACATAACGTACAGCTCGAACTTTCTTTCTATCTGCTGTTTTTGTTGACAAATAAAGAACAACAAAGTGTACACAAAAGTGGAATAAAGCTTGTTATAGGGTGCAAGGAAAGAAAATAGTCCCACAACGGTGGTGTGTAAGTGTAAGTTGATATATATATATATATATATATATATATATATATATATATATATATATATATATATATATATATATATATATATATATATATATATATATATATATATATATATAGGGCCTATATATATATATATATATATATTCCCCGACGAGGAGGTATTTTTCAGTGATAATAATACCCGTCCTATCAACATTCACGTGCTTTACGTTTCAACAGAAAGCCATGTACTCATATATATATATATATATATATATATATATATATATATATATATATATATATATATATATATATATGAGTGGGCTGTATGTTCCATGAATAACGGGGCTTCTTCTTCAAACACCAACACATGTCATGAAATATCACAAGAGAGTTTCCAATATCCTTGATATACACGTGTATGAATAGTATTGTTTCGAGAGTTACAATGAAGTATCTGCTAATACATAGCGCTGCTAAACGCATCGGAAATTCTAGGAATTGAATTGATTCAACCTTTCAAACCAGATGTGTTCATTAAATGAATTGACGAGCGTATAATAATATTATCTGTCAAATGGCGGGGTATTTAATGATTGTTGAAAATACTGCTCTCTCATATACACTGATCACTCTTCTCTGTGACACCGTACGATTGTGATTATAGTAACCGAACGATTCGTCAGAGGGGGCGCTGAATAGCGTATACCAGTATAAAGTCGACTCGATCGTGTGACATGGGCTTTGGGGTAATTTTCAATTGATGGTTGTAAAATGTGATTAGGTTCCGGGTAAGGTTGGACACCCAAACCCATGGCACACAATCGAGTCGACTTTATTCCGGTATATGCTCTTCAGACGCCCCTGTCATCTTCATGTTCTCTATATAAAGAGATTAGGCAGTTGTAAATGCGATGTTTCCAATGCACAAGCTGTACTTTCTCGTACTTACCTGAGTATAGGTTATTGATTTATTATGGAGCAATATTATTATACAGCTATTGATCAAGGGGTTATTGGTAATGTAGGGTTTTTTTTCACCTGCAGATAGAGGAAAGATTAGGCCGCCCTGGTGGTTAAGTCAATTATCGCTAGCGGTAGTAACTGAAGTCACCGTTGGGCGTGGGTTCGAGTCCTGCATAAGGCATGGGTTTTTGTAAACGTCCTTTCATATATCATCACTTCATCGTTTCATTATCATCCGCTCATTCGTACCCCCGTATAACCTAGCTGTTGGTGGGGTCGTTAATCAACATTTGAAAAAAAAAGGAAAGATTAGGTATAGACCTGCGTATAAATTGATACTGTAATTAATACGGTTGGTGAGAATAGTCTGGGTGCTATTTCAACCACGGCACATTTAGAAGTTATAATGAGACATAAATCATGCGAATCTTCTGTAGTGTAGGTCACAATACAAAAATGAGATAATTACTATTATTCAAGAAATGCAATTGGTAATATCTCCAGTGATCCGTTTTCCGCAGTGGCTGTATAATTTCATTATGCATTTAATACAACGGATCCATAACGCACAACACGCAATGCGTAAGTTACGTATGCACGTACGCTTCACCTACAAACACTTATACACTCGTCAGATACAAACCATGTTTCATCCACTACTAGGAAAACGCCATATATGCGTTGTTAGACGAGCGGATAGTAATAGTATTGGTAAAAATGGGTTAAAACTGCTTCGAGTGGTACCAATTTAGTACATTTTATGTTTTTTCTTCAAAATGGCTGACCCGGTCAAGCTGAGAATTTTTAGAAATGTGTACCAACATGTAATTCAACTTCACGCGAAATGTCTTTTTTTTGGAAAATATAAATATTCTCTTTTTTTTCGCCATGTTATTCTAATGGGAATTTTTGAAATTTCTTAAATTCATAAAAAAAAAAAAGTTACTTCCCGATAATGCCACAAAACTATACAGATCTGAGTAAGATAAGGATCCATATTGAAAAAAAGTTTGAAGTTGATAGATGTAGCCGTTTGACCTGTGGCGAACCGAAAAAAAAAAAAAAAAAAACATAAAAACGAACACCAATTTTTTTCAGTATGTCAAATTGAATCCTCGCTAAAGCACGTCTAATGATACTTTTATACAAATTTAATACAGTGTTTGAGAGATATTTCAATAATGTTGAGACTTATGGAATATAGATGTCATCATTTTGAACAGATCCGTTGTTCATTAATAATATCACAGGTCATAAGCTATTGGCAGTGACTTAGTGTCTAGAAGTACGTGACCAAGGTTTTGAATAGTAATCGCAAGGCATTCCACCTCCTTGTGCATCACATACTCTAGATGTAAATATACATATATATTATATATATAAATATAAATATATATATATATATATATATATATATATATATATATATGAGCACGGAGATTTTCGCGGCCAATGGTTGATGGTAAAAATGTTTCCACGGTAAGTTTGCTGCGATTAGAAAGCATGTTGGGTCCTGAAAAGGACCGGTTTATGCGACGTTTCGCTGGAATTTCATCCAGCATCATCAGGCGACGGTGGTAAGTGGTCGAATGGACCAGTGGAAGTGGACCACTTACCACCGTCGCCTGATGATGCTGGATGAAATTCCAGCGAAACGTCGCATAAACCGGTCCTTTTTAGGACCCAACATGCTTTCTAATCGCAGCAAACTTACCGTGGAAACATTTTTACCATATATATATATATATATATATATATATATATATATATATATATATATATTTGTGTGTGTGTGTGTGTATATATATGATGCTCGAAAGCATGAAAGTAAGATATAAATTCAGTAGCTCTTCGGGTCAATGCATATATTTCCATCGTAGCCCGTAGATATTTCTGATGGTTTGGAGATATTTGATTTAATGTAACTCGCCATAATTTGACATTGTATGGGCTCAATATGTACCATGCGTCAACGTCCATAACACAGTTGTAATTGTAGGGTTTGGTATAGGAAGTTTGAATTTGATGGACTTGTGTTTTTATTGATTTGGAATGTCTTCTGATTTTAAAAGGGTTCAATTTTCAATTTCGAGAATACATTGATTCCAATTGTGAATGATTTCATTAACTGGTATACTTCCATATTTGTCCATCACTGATTCACTCATATTTCATCACATCTCAATATCACGTACCACTAAAGTATAATGATTTCCATATCACTGTTCTTCGTTCCAATTCCATATTACTATACTTGATTTGTATCAAGTTACAGTCAGAAATCATTATGTGTGTCGTCACATTTCAGTTATCTCGACCCAAGTTTTGATGTTGATACTTTCCTCTATTTTTGAATTTGTAATGATTTTTTTTTTCTACTAGAGATTTGTACGAATTAGTATCATTATTTCCCTTCATCCATTTTGCAGTAACTCAGCCCCACAGCTTCAAAAACCCACTACGAATTGATATTATTCACAAATCAGTGTTTTCATTGTTGTTTTTTTGTCTCTCAAAAATGAGTGTCGTATCTTTTAGAAATGATAAGATGTAGAAGCAGACTATAACTAGATATAGCAGTAAATATGTTATTATATCAAGTAACAGTTCACTTAACAGTTCACGTAACAATAATAGTAACACTTTTAATTGGTGAACATTTAATAACGAACATTTGATTCGTCAGAATGATGGCCTGATGAAATGAGAACTGTGTGCAAAACACACTTGTAGTCTAGTCTTTGAACGAGAAAGACGTCGAAGAGTCAAGACGTAAAACCTGGTCTCTGTACGCGGTAGACGTCAACACTGAAAGTATAGACGTGACTGAGGAAAACGTCGAAAACGATCTAGTAGGTCGACGGAGAAGACGTCGGAACTGGTAGTTTGCTCAGTCGTTGTCACGGAGGAAACGGCGTGTATCCACACAAAGAGTTACATAAACTTACGTGTGCGAACGTGCGTGTGCGTGTGCGTGTGCGCGATAAACGATATCACCAATCACGGTAAAAACACAGATTTTGAAATATTCATTAATTATTTATATCATAAATCTATCCCGTAGGTTGGGTTGATCAGGGTTCTCTTCTCACTGTCTTAAATGTTATTTGAGATATGGTTCCAATTGACCATTGGGGCAACAATCAATTCTGTAAATTTGTGCAAGGGTTGAGTATTTGTTTTTTTATTTCCTCTTAATTAGTGTGAAAAGTCTGTATCAATCATCAATCCATGATATATAGTTTCGAAATCTATTTGAATTTCTGGAAAGTTTGATTTTTCCCAATTTCTAAACTTAAATTCTAGTTGTCTTCCCACTTTTACTTTCAGATTCTGCTATATAGTTTATTTTCAAATTTCAATCTTCACATTTTGAAGTCGATATATATGTGAACATTCATAGAAAGTGGAATGATATTATATATTATCACAAATAAATGAAAACCTTTCCAATACATTCGGTCCAGCTTTTCGCCTTTTACCTACGGATACAATAAGCTGTTTTCTCGATACGAACTCTGAACTCCGTAATGGTTGACAAAAGTTGCAGGAAATCTCTTTCCCATGAAAAGCTCTGTTCACGTATGTCCACTTCATTCCACTAAGTTTCTAGTTCCTACCTCTCCAGTATTCTCTCGGACAATTTACTATTAAGTAGAGGCGTGCACGGAGGCGCGGTGGCGATGTGGCGCTTGCCTATTCCAGCAACAACAATATAAGGCATTTGAACATGAGATAGCACAGTCCCATTCCACCCCTCACCACCCCTTCACCGCCCCTTTACCGCCTCTCCCAACCCCCACCCTCACCGACGCTTTTATGTTTGTGGCCACAAGAGAAAAGGAATTGATAGAGTTGGTTTACGAGCAAACTGAGTTCTTAGCCATTCCGCGAGCGCGCTGCTAGTAGACTCGAGTTGGTCAATCCAAAGATCTTTCTTTCTTTTGCCCCATCGTCCTTTGTGGCCTCACGCACACACGCACGAACAAAGCGCAAACAAAAAAAAACAAAGCGGAAAAACAAATACGAAAAGAATGTTTGTAATCTTTTGTTCAATTGGACAGACCGTCAAAACCAATTAGGTGGCGAAAATGTGACTGGTAAGCAATCTTGTTAAAATGGTTACTTGTACAGACAGGCATCTAGTTTTCTTTTCCATGAAATTGTCTTGAATGAGAATTGTTTTTTTGTCTTTATTTGCGAAGAATTTTGACATATTTTTCATCAGTAAATAAGCAATTCATCTGGTTGGAATAAATTGGAAAATTCTACAAGAATACCACAGTTGTTCCTTGATTTTTTTTATCATAAACAGTATGGGTTGAAGAACTGGAAATTTTCGAAAGCTTAGGCCTATTTTCAATTCTTTCATTATCAATGGCATCTGTACAGTGAGTTTCAACATGATTCAATAACCAATCAGTCTGTGAAGTAGCCTAAAAATATTCCAGGATCTACTCTTGAGATATCGAAGAGTATTCTCTTTAACAGTGAGAGATGAAATAGGAGAGTATTATATCATTCAATCAATACACCACGAATGGAATAACTGCAATATAAATCATAATAATATATGTAAGTGATCGATTTGAGTGAAATGGTTGTCGCATCATCATCTCATCTTGAAAAATCATGATGCTGATTTGAAAATGCCTGTCCGTACACAAGGGCTCACGCTCTTACGCGGTCTTCTCAATTTTTTCATGGAAAACTTGATCATTTATCAAATATTACATTTTTGTTTCAGTCGATGTAGACCCTAATTATATTATCACGTTTTCTTGGCTGCACATTGTTTGGACGTATCGAATTTGTTAAATTGAGAGTAAAAACATTCCATTTCATTATTACTATAGAAGATAGAAACATAAACTGAATAAAATAATTTTTTTCAAAATGAACATTGAGGCCCATCACCCAATCAATACATTCTTTCACAACATTATTGTTATTCCGATAATTTGATAGGTCATGTGTACTATTGTTAACCTAGATTCGAGTGATCAAGCTTAAACTGTATAATAATGTAATCCACAAGTCACGATTCAATGGCCTAACCGGATTTCCTCGCCGTGCGCATTACGGCATTACAGCATTACGTAATTATGGCATTAGTAAAGATGAACTGTACTACATTAGTTTAGTACCGTGGTACAGAAGAGAATGGAGCCTGCGCTGACTGAAAATGTATCTGCGTGTGCCCAAAGCTAGATATTTTGTGTATAATATGTGTGTAGACCTATATGTTTGCGGGGTGAACAAGGAAGCGGGCGCACCAACCCCCCAGATATACACCAAGATTTCAGGAAACTTGTGCAAACAATAGAAATGGTAAGATCTACGTCATCCTGAATGTTCAAAACCTGTTTTCCAACTAGAACAAATACTTTGAACAATTGAAAAAGGTGAGCTAGATGTGAGGACTGGTTGGTGGGGGCTAGTGCCACGTACGTAGCCGACCTGATATTTTAGGACCACATATATAGATTAATCACATGGTATTTCATATATTGATTGGCTATTCAATTTAGCGTATGCAGCTCATGAATATAATATGGAGTCTTATACCAACAATAATGAATTGCATCGCGTGAATTGCAGTAAGAATCAAACGACAGGTCCATAAGTCTATAAATTACAATTATCAATTCTGTATTGAGTAGTAGAATTTTCATTCAATTCCATCATGCAACGATATTTCGATCTATTCTCAGAGATGAATGTTGAGTGTGAATATGGAATCAAATTATTCAAACACCGGTTTACTATCAAAAATTGTCATAAGCCTACTCGATGAAGATTATAGAAGAAAATTGGAATTCTGAAGAAATCTTTTCATTAATTCCGAAAATTGGAATACTTTATAACATTTTAAAATATTCTGTATGTCATTGATCTGAATGATACTCATATGTGCGTGCACCTATTGAGAGAAAAATATTACTTCAATTCAATCTAAATAAAGTAGGCTATACACAAGTTTTGAGAAGAAAAGTCATCAATATTATTCACTGGTTTTCACTGAACTTTTAAGAAATACACTTGAAGATTTTCAGAGAACGATTAAGAAATCATGAGAGAAACAAATTATTCAATCCGGAAAGTCAGAATATGATCCGATGAATATTTGTGTACTCAACGACCCCGGCCACCAACAGCTAGCTCGGTTATTTGAGGATTATTTATCTCAATTAAATTATTCTTAAATTGCAGGTTATGAATATTGTATGGAAATACAAGGAATATTGTGGTTTCATACTGCTACCAAAATGAATATAGGCATGAAAATATATATAGGCCTATATATAGGCCCTATATATATATATATATATATATATATATATACATACTGTACATGTATATAGGAATGTAATTAGATTTTCGCACAATTCGGTTCCAATGCGATTTTATCAATTAAAAACATTTCATTCGCATATACTGTAACGAAAACAAATTACATTTTTCAGACATTTTTCAGACATGCAACGATCGATATGCAGTTCTTCGTTTCGGTGATGGTGCGCGGATACCACATATCCAGTCAAGCGGCAGCTCGACGGGAGCCAAGTCCCGCGCTGCGCCAGCTACACGAAGTACTGGTTCACTATATCGAATGAAGTTATCCACGGAACGCGTTTACTGTTACGGGTGCTAGATAGTGAATAATTTCCACCGTGGTATTGGTGTAGGCAGCCTACGACTCGCAGTGTCCGAGAAGATCAGTGGTATATAGCTAAAGGAGGGGGGGGGGGGGGGTTGGGGGGGTGTGGGCAAACACGTTAACGTCATCCCTGTTCAAGCGGTTGTACTCAGGCTACTTCATCTGATATGGTCAGGAAAGATTGCGTTACATTGTATCTGTCCAGTGGACTATCGAAAGAAAACAGACGAAGCAGCCACGTGTCATGGTTAAGATTGTTGAAACACATTACAGTGATAGAAGAAATAATAATTTATCCATAGGGAATTATTGATCTTTTGATTGAAATGATAATGAAGTCCATCCCTATTAATTTGAGACGAATGCAGGGTTATGGAGTGATCAATCACCTTGATGTGTTGAGTAAATTACTAGAGATGGGCTGTGCTTGTTAGGCACAACAGCCTCTCACCATTCTCAACTGCCTCCGGCATCAATCTCTCCACAAACTACCACCATTGATCGTTTCCTGTATCTTCCAAATACCTTTTGTTCTCCACTCTTTCCCACTATTATTTTTTTTCACATCCCATCTAATCACTTCCTCCCATATTTTTCTTGGTATTCCTCTTTTCCTTTATCTTCCGAATCACTCCTTGGTATACACTCACTCACTCACTGCCCACCCTTCGCATATGTCCATAGCAATCGTATAGTCGCTTTCTTCCCATTCTGTAGCTCAATCACTCCTCTCTCTCTCTCTCTCGCTCTTTACCACTCTCTGTCCCACCTATTCTTCTCAACCCCATCATACTCATTACTAATTCCATTTTTGAGCCTTGCAGTAGTCTCTCTTCAGTCCTCCAATCGGCCACGTCTGATAATGCTGAAAGATGACCAACTACTCAGAGAAAATAGAATGAGCTACTAAGGATGGTGAATTTGTTAATGGAAGGAAGGTGATGGCATTGGTATTTATTTTTTCATTTAATGAATTAATTCCAATGATTGGATGATAATATCACCCTATTGTATCAGGAACTACTTTTTAAAACCCGGTTTTGATACAAAATGAGGTTGCTGCATAGAATTCTGTTGTAGATGCCGTATTGGTCACATTTATTCAACGATACCTCTTTAACGTAATAACTTCTCGAATTCTATTATTTATAGATGCGAATAACACGACGATGTGACATCAGTTCGAAAGATGACATTTTCCTGAATCAGGAAGAATGATACAGGTTGAGGTTACTGTGAACTTTGATCCATGTGATCTATAAAAATCAACTTGTAATTAATAGAAACCGATCTAATATGGATCGTACAAATAACTCAGCAAATAGTTCAGCTATTCTCTGTTTTGAACTTGCTGAACTTCAAAAACTTCAATAGAGCTAAAAAGTGTGTGGACCAGTATCTTATATTTCTTTCATACTGCGGATCGCATAATTGAGGTTTCTTTATAGTAGCTTTCGGCGTATTCAGTCATTTCGTGAATACATTCCAATGTGGATGTTTCAATCAAGTTTCGATATTATTGAAAATGCATGTGACCATTCAGCTAGCAGCATTCGATTTCAAGGAATAACAATCTGTAACAAATTCTCTGACTCCCAAGAGATCTAGTTTGGTATGGCATGGATTTTCCCCTTCAAATACGTTTAAAATATCTTGATATCTTCACAGGAAAGATCCTCGCCACCTCCACATTCGTCAGCTATCCTTCCACCGTATCGTGAGGCGACGACCCTATTCCGCCCGTTACCTACGTACTTCGAGGTCGCTATAAGGACGTGTCCGAATTACTTTTTTTATGGGTACTTGTATGCTTGACCTTGCTCAAAGTACGGAAGTGACGTCATCAGGAACATCCGAATTCATAAAATGAGAAGTCAAGTATGAAAGTTCACAAGCATACATGGTATGCATTCTTCTGAACTTTACTTGTGTGCTTCTGTATTGGGTCACCTAAATCTGTATCACATTTATGTTTCAATTTTTCAACAGAAACCCACAAAAAAATGCGATTTCATTTCTGTAATGAAGTGGCAGCTATCAATTTGTGCGGAACATCTCACTTACTATAGGAAATATCACTGCTTTTTTCTAATAAATAGTCAAAAGTGAGGTTATAACAGTTCCCGCCATAAGCCCGGTGGCACTAGATGGTGCTGGTGTGCGAGAATACTTGCTGGACTGTCTGAAATGCAAGTTCACATGTCGCAAGTACAAGTCCCAAGTACAAGTACAGGAGTGTAAGTCATTAGTCAAGTAGCATTGAAATTCAGACACGTCCTAAGCAAACCTAACAAACTATGTAATTCGGTGAATCTATTTCATCCACTGCTGCATTGCGTTTTCGATAGACATACTTTTTGCCTATACAATTATATCACATTTTGCTCTGCCACGAGGCACATGAAAATGATCAATTACCAGATCTAATCAGCGAAGAGACTAACTCAATTGAACAAGTTCAATTGAACGTAATATTACCATGAACATATATACAAGTAATTGATGAGTATACCGGTTAGATACAGGAACTATTCAGTTCGTGCAGTAATGACAGTTGTGATGAAGTGGCCAATCTGGGAGATATGTCAATTCCCGATTATCAATATTATCAATGTGGATTAGAATTGAAAATAAAATCCAATGTTGACTTGGCTACAATATGGACGTATAATTAATGTAAAACATAGATGAATGTGTATTCACGAGAGATTGTATAAAAGTCCCAAGTACGCTCAGCGACCAACCCTCGTTCAATCCATGTTAAATATGTTCTAGTTAATGGAAATGCAAGTTGGGTATGTTTAGAACCAAGAACAATTGTTGCTTTTTCTACATTCGGATGAACAAAGAACGATGATTAATAAAAATGATACATTCATTTATCTAAACCTGATCAATAATTCATGTCCACATCAGTTTGCGCGAATACTAAGCAAAATATGACGGGTCAATACGCATTTCATCGTGCAACACGCTTTTCACTTGTTATATATGTTAATATTCATGATATATTGTAAGCGGATTTCAGGAGGGTGTAGTTAAATACACGCTGAGGAGGGGGGAGGGGGTAATGCAACAACCGTGCAATAATATTCGGAAGCTTTGTTCCTTGGTCAGTCAGCCGTGCCATTTTGAAACAATTACATTACGGCGTGGAATCATCGTGAGAATGAGTTCTAACTTGATGACAAAATTAATATCATGGTGATGATAATTATCAACTTTCCAATTTGAAAAAAAGCTGATTGAAAAACTTCTATGTTTCCATTGATTTGTTTTGTTAAAAGAGAATCAAAGTTAGGAAAATATTGATTGCCATTTTGGACTGAATGTATTGACATCTTAGCACGCACTACCGTACAAATAGTGTCCATATATACCATGGACTTCAGGCATTCGAACCTCTTTCTTGAAATATGTTACGTCAAAAACAGTGTTTCTCCCTTCTAATCAAGGTTAGTAGCTTATGGAGGGTGAAATCCAGTTAAGCAGTTTTAATTATCTTTCCCCGAAAAATAATCAGAAATATTTACAAGATATCATTTAGCCCATGCACAACTTGATGAAATCTAATTCATTTCCTGACAAATTCATCAAGAAAACCTCATTTACTTTTCACTGAAATTATTTTTGTTTACCCTTCGTACACGTGGTATGCGTTCCCCTTTCCCTACCTTCTAATTACAAGTCATTCACCCAAACCCTATGACACCGCCACCCCGCCCACGTATTTACCTCGTTGCTAATCTAGCAGAACTCACCTGTAAATGACAGGTCAACTCGGTGACCTCGGCTCTCATTTTCAATGTTGGCGGAATGCGAAATCCACCAGCGCTCTCACGTAATGAGCCAATTCTGGGGACAGAATGAGTTGATTAACACTCGAATTAAACGCACACTTAAATTTATACTAAAATGTGTAAGAACGTTGAGAATATAATTCATTTGACTGAGAGTCCCGAGACATTATATTTGTATGAATTCATTTTGAAATTAATGTAGCATTATGTAGGCCTCTATTCTCTCGTACTACAAATTGATCAAACATGGCGATATATTTCATGAGCATTGGAATGAATTCATCAATTTGAAGAGAGCAGAGCAACGATTTCAAGCACACTTTTGAATCATTGTGAATTATTTGATTCCTGTGCTACTCTGGATTATTGGTTAATATGTTGCAATCGTTTAATGGACTGACGCGATTTGAGAATCCTGTTTCATAAATAGGAATGTGATGAACACTTATTCGAAGAAAAGTGTGAGTTTTTTGACATTGAACATATAAGAAAATATATGGAAATGGGATAAGAAAATACAATAATTTCTTTGAGCATTCACAAATGAAGATGAAGTTTATGTTCTGTATGAGACTTGGACTTGAAATTCTTGTAATTCTGTCTAAATCGAGGGTTTGGTTTCAAACCGAATCAAGTTCTTATTAGTGACATCAAATCATCATCATTTTCTGTTATTTTTTGTATCATCATATCATTGTATTTCAAAGTTCATAGATACAATTAAATTATTCATGAAGTAACATGTATAGTCAATCGATGGTTGAAAAACCATCGCAAAGTTGAAAAAAACTACACAATTGATTCAATTTCACATAAGAGATCACCGGCACATGCAGCGCAGTGGTTAACGCACTTGCATCATGTGATCCGGGAGGCGAGGGGAATTTCCGAACTCAGTTCGATCCCCACCGCCGACCATCTTTACAGGGGTTTTTCATGGTTTCCTTCTGAAGTCTAGGTTAATTTGCCGGAATGGTTCCTACAATAAGTCGGCCATGACCGCTTCCTTCCCACTATCCTTCTCATTACCCAAGAACCTTCATCTCATCATCCCATCATCTCATTAATCATCCATCCGACGCCATTAGATCTCAGTTATCATAACAGTGCGTCGTTAAAACCCAATAAATATTATAAATACATATACATAAGAGATCATGCATTCTGTTGTACATCACCCACATTTAAACACACAATATCTCCGGTCAGTTTCATCATTATTGTTGGATTTGCATTCCGTGTACATCCCCTCCCCTGTTCTTCTGCATTACCACTCGCCTGTGGCTCTCTTCCTTGTAGTAAGACAGACCTACTCTAAACTGATGATGATGATGATTATTGTTTGCTTAACGACCCCACCAACAGCTAGGTTATACGGGGGTACGAATGAGCTGGTGATAATGAAACTATGAAGTGATGATAAGTGAAAGGACTTTTACAAAAACCAATGCCTTATGCGGGATTCGAACCCACGCCCAACGGTGACCTCAGTATCTGAAGCGTGCCTCAGCTGACTGAGCCAACGAGGGCGTCCTACTTTAAACTATCGACGGTCGCGATCGCAGATGAATATGTAAATTCACCTATATTCACTTATTTTTGCACTATTATCAGTTCATTAATATCTTCTTGAACACTCTATTTTTTCTCTCCCAATCCTTAGAGTCCTCTCCGTAGTTGACCGAATTCACTTCTCAATTTCTTTCCTCAACTTACCATATACGTATAGACAATATGCCCAGAACGATACTTTGCATTACTCATATCAACAACACCTTCTGCAAGTTCTTTTCCAATTTCAATTTCTAAAACCACTCAATAAATCTTCTTTACAACCAAATTCAATTATCTCAAACTTTTCGCACTCTTCTCTTAATTCCGCCGCTTTTGAATCCGTTAATTTCACAAGTAATTGCTGGCTCTCTATTTGATCGCGCACTTTACCGTCCGCCATCTTATAATGCTATCTGCCATAATCATAATGTCATAATGCCGTCTGGAAATGGAAGCCATTGCTCTCTTTTGGCACTTCTAAAACCTTTGATCTCCAGTTGGAGTGAAACCGAGCGAACCAACTTTTCTTTGAAACGGAAACAGCTGAACTACCTTGTTGAGACCATCTGGCGACATACAACATGCGGTAACTATACGATCATTTCAAACACACTTCTCTCGAACTAACCAAAACATTTCCCACAAATGTACAACAGGATTGATTAATAGTTCAATTTTTTTTATATATTGGGTTAAGCGACGCACTGTAATGATAGTGAAGATCTATTGGCGTCGGATGGATGATTAATGAGATGATGGGATGGACTTCAGGTTTTTTGGGTAACCGAAAGAATAGTGGGAAGGAAGCGGTCGTGGCCTATATTGTGGGAACCATCCTGGCATTAGCCTAGACTACAGAGGGAAACCACAAAAAAACCTGTAAAGATGGACGACGGTGGGGATCGAACCGGGTTCGAAATTCCCCTCGTCCCCGAATCACATGAAGCGAGCGCGTTAACCATGCACTACGCTGTGCATGTGCTGGTATAATCATTCTATTTAAGGTAGATATATGCGAGGAGGGGATCTTACTTTAGATTTCACAACTTCAATCATACTTTTCGGTGTTGAGATTTGTTCCATTTTTTTTTCATTCCAATATTGCTTAACGACACCACCAAGGCACCAACAGTTGAGTTAAACAGTAGTACGAATGAGCGGATGATACTGAAACGATTGACTGATGATGACTGAAAAGACTTGACAATACCCATTGTTTATGCAGGACTCGAACCCACACCCAACACGACTACAGTTACTCATCCAGTGCGTTTGTTGACTGAATCACCGATGCGGCTATTTGTTTCATTCATGAGATATGAACTTGTGATAGTATACGAAGTGATATAGGCCTACAACTTAATTATGATAATTGCGTTAGGAAGACGATGATTTTTTCCGTAATTTTCAGACACTATACAGAGTTCTATTTGATCAAAAACTAATGGTATGACACGAGTTTGAAAATATTTCCTGAATTAAAAACTGATCGATCGAGATCTAGGCTTGCTTGAACAATAATTACTAAATTGAGAAATAAACAGAAACTATTCGACTGTATTCTGGAACGAAAGTACAAAGAAACTCATGCACTGTATTTCAATAACAATGGGGACATTTTGGCAAGCGTTTGCAACATTGACGTGTAGACCCTACGTGCAACAATACAAGAAGGAATAAGTTATAATTAATTCACTCAGCTGATTATGTTTTTGATGCTCAGTGATGATTACGCATGAGGAGAATAGTTCATTAACTCCAGTTTTAATGTCATTTGATACTATTTTCATTACACGTAGGAATTTTGAAATAATATGCTAAGATCGACCAAAAAAAAAATGTATTACATGTATGTAAAATTCTAACCTACTTCCAGCATAATGAAAAAATTATTCCAGAATACGAAAGTACACTCCAAATAGCGTTATTTAATTCCCTTTCCCCTCCTCCGTGTGTGTCGTGTTACCGAACATCAATACAATAATGGTACATAATATAACTGATGCTGTACGGAATCTATTCAGTAATTCTGTAGAAAGTAATTATGAAATTAATTCATTTCCAAATATTGAAGTAACAAGAAGGGCAATGGCACATTTCCGCAATAATAACGAACACAACAGCGTGAGCAGCTTCGATATACAAGTCACATTGAATTAAAATCCAGATATCTGGGCGAATATTACTCGACTTTCAGACTTTCAGAACGTTACGTTAGAATTACAAGTCATTGGAAATTATGCCCCTCAGTATCTACAGGCTATATTCTATGATTTCAAGTTTTCAAAATAACAATTTTGAATCATCAAGTTTTTTCACATCAAAGATGAAGACTTTCTTCAAAATAATATTTTGACAGGAAATCGAATATTCGTCACATATAGATATCCGTTTTTTATAGACAAGACAGGAGAGGACAAAATATATTGGCTATATAATATTTTGTGCGACTCAGTACAGTTATGGATTTACACCATTACTTGACTTGACTTCGTTTAGATTGGATTTTCGTCTTATTCCCTTCTACAGAAACTCGATTCAAGTAGTGAGAAAATTAAATATCTCTATATATATATATATATATATATAGATATATATATATATATATTATATAATATATATATATATATATATATATATATATATATATATATATATATATATTTATATATATATATATATATATATATATATATATATATATATATATATATATATATATATATATAACTATACAGATCTGAGTTAGATGAGTAACCATTTCGGAAAAAAGTTTGAAGTTGATAGCTGTAACCGTTTGACCTGTGGAGAACCGATAAAAGAACACGAAAAAAAAGAAGAAAAAAAACATAAAAACGAACATCAATTTTTCTCAGTATGTCGAATTGAATCCTCGCTAAAGCTCGTCTAATTATAATTTCAATATCTCATATCGTTCAAAATGTGTCACCTAAAAACTAGTATTGCTCTAAATCGACTCCCATGGACTATTAATTCCCTCTCCCGCCCTGCTAGTAAGTGGTGGGGTCCATCAGGCGACATGTGGAGCAGCTAGACCAGGCAGTCGACGGTGGATGCATGTTGACTCAGAGTACATATCCCTATTCACGCCACCTTGTCACGTTCGTTTACTCTTCCTCACATCCTCACACAGTTATATCATATCATGTACGTTTATGTATATTATTTAAATTGTCATTTATTCACATAATTTAATATACATACACAAGTTTTAATCAGTTATTCATTCAAAAAAACATCAATAAGAGTATGTGATAGATGAGGTCTCGTCATTTATCACTCGAACAATGAATATACAATCGTTAATTATAAAAAATAGACCGATACATTTCGGATACTATTAACGAGAAACATTGCATATAATGAAATGATTTTAGTTCCATACTCAGGCCTTCGAAATTTCAGATCATCACTTCTCCGAATTCAAGATTGTAATATATAAAAAATATATTTTCAAAATATGATTTGTTTGTCCAAGCATCCCAGATGAAGTTCTTGAGAGGGGTGGTGGGAGTGATGAAGCTAGACAAGATCAGGAGTGAGAAGATTAGGGAGAACCTGGGAGTGGAGAAGTTGAGTTGGAAGTTGGGTCGAGAAGATAGGTGGTTCATGCCTTTGTTATGTACTTATGCCCTTTCCACTCCATGAATGATACGAATCATGAAATAATAATATTGGATGAAATATTCGCAAAATTGTTTCATTTTGTGTTCAGAATAATAATAGTGAGTAATAATATATCCAGTGGTATTATGAAAACTCATGAGTATAATATGTAAATATATGTGTATAAATTTTACATTCGGTTCACCGACGGACTGTTATGATATCTAAAAATACGGATGAATAATTAATGAGACGACGGGATCGTGAGATGAAAGCTTCTCAGGTAATGGGATGGATGATGGGAGGGAAGCGGTCGTGGCCTGTATTGTAAGAACCATTCCAGCATCAATTAGCCCAGACTTCAGAGGGAAACCACGAAAAACTCCCAATTGAATGGACGGTTTGTCCTTCATCTCCTGGATCACACGATGCGAGCGCCGAGAGGAATTGACAACTCCTGGAGAAGGGTGTACGTTATGCCCAAGAAATAACTGGAACCAAAAAGATCCCCCGAAAAATGAACGGAATACGAAAAATCAGGAAATGACGTGAAACAATGAAAAATCAACGAAATTGAACAAATTCGTACGGAATCACACGGAAGAAATCTAGTGGATCCGTAAAAATTCACGAAATTATAAAAAAAATCAGATTGAGAATAGATCAATGGACTCACAGGAGTGAGGATACGAGTATAGGCTACATAACAACGGAATTATGAAAAAATCAACGGAATGAGAAAATTCAGCGGAATGAAGTGAAATCAAGGAAAAATCTACTGGAATCCGAAAAGTATCCCGAAAAAGGATAATTCGAGAGCATCGGATTCAAGTGGAAATGAAAAATATCGAATAGAATTTTCAAGAATTCAACGGAATCAAGAAGAGACACGGAAATATAGAATGAAAGGAATCAAGTGGAATCAAGTAAACAAAAAAAAGGATGGAATTAAAAATTATCCAAAACGAAATTAAATGAACAAAACAGAGTCAAAAGATCACTGAAATAAAAATCCACGGATCAAGTGAAATGAGAGAGAATGAGGAAAAACATATGAAATCTTCCGCGACCAAAAAAAAAAACCAAACTTATCCAGAGAGTTCGAATGGAATGGAAAATAAGCGAACGAAAAGATAATCGGTTCGATAAACAAAATTGAAAACGATATAAAATCACTGGAATTAAACATTCATTGGAACCGTTTTTCGCCACCGAATACTCTCTCCCACTCACTTGTACACAATGATAACTATGGGTTGCCGTTCGATATCGATATCGAAACTTTCATATCGAATATGGATCGGTATATATCAAAATTTTCGAATTTCAATCGATATCGAATCAAATCGAAAATATCGAATTGATTCGGAAATATGGAACGAGAAAAAATACGAAATTGGAAGTCATGATTCTCGCTCATATATCACTTCATCACTTCATCTTTCCCCCGTTCTACAATAATATACAGAATTATATTTGACTCCCAAAATGACCAATTCCTTTTCCAAAGGAGGAAGTCATTGAGAATCTGATAGTTATATTATAACAATCTTATACTGGTAGATATAGGAACACATTGCGAGCAAGTCAAGCTCTTCCCCCCCCCCCCCCATACATAAACATATTAGACACAGAAGATGTATGATTTTTGAATCAGAACTTTTTATGATTTTACTCTAGAACGTTGTACTCAGTGTTTGTATATCGAGTTTAACAACGCACTGTGGTGAGAACCAACATCTATTAGCGTGGGTAAATGGTGAATGAGGTAATGGAAAATAAGATGCCTGGATATCTGCAATGTGTGTTGGATAGTGAGAAGGAACGAAGTCGTAGCTTTTTATTCAGGAACTATTCCAATATTTACTTCAACGACTGATAGAAATCATAAATATCCAAGTACGAAATTCAACCAATGCGGGAATCGAACCCTGGTATCCTAAGTGACTGTTGAACTAGCCACTATACCCAATTTCATTCTTAAGATGAAAAATACCAAGAAATTAGTGAATGTTGGATTCCAAGGCGCGTCGACAGCAAGGTCATGTTGCTCCTATATAATGTATTGAACGTGTAATGACCATATTCGATTGAAATGCTTCCTCATAAAAACAACCCAGTTTTGAAAACGGAACTAGAGAAAAATACGGAAAAATATATCAAGAAGATAATTGAAGTCTTCACTGTAATTTTGTACTACTGGGATAATACTATTTAATATCTATAACATTCTAGCTAATTTATCAGGTAACTATAACCACAGTGGTTATAACAATTTAAATAATATCACAGATTTATGTAAATCCTATACACAAGGTTCTCGTAAGTGATTGTTTTAAACCCTAGAGCAACAGCTAGCAAGCATATCTGTACTATCAGCTCTAGATAGCCTACACCTACCTATACACGGGGGATGGAAAACTAAAAGTACTAACTCAATTCCTCTAGTTGACTTTAAACATCGTTCGTGACAGTTCATTAGGGACGATGTCGCCTTTATCCAATTACTCAATAAAAGGGGTGGTTGGGTTGGGTTGGGGATGTCAGGGTTGAAGGGGGAGGGGTTAGGAGGGGTGAATCAGAACATAATAGTCAGGGTGCACAGCTTAGGCTTCCAATCACTGACAAAACCATGAGACTAGCTTTTCTCGATGCAAGAAAACCCACAATCACGCCTTTTGTGTGACTAACTATATGAATCGATTGCTACCTAACCTCAAGCCCATATTCGTGGTGACTGTTCGAGGTACAATTCTCTGGAACTTCCTTTCCGTTTGACCAACGAAATTATAGGGCAATCAACGTCTAGCTGTGATGTTTGGGTAACAATGCGACGAGTTAATGGCTTCAGAAATGGCACGCAATATCCAAAGACATAACTTAATGGGTACCCTACTGTGGTAGAAAATATGTCACCCTGCGCTGTGAAATGAAACAACAACTGTTTCCTAGAACCAATAAAATCAATATTGTGATCAAGTTGCACGGTTAATGCATGAGTGAGGTACACCACCTGAATAATGTTTTTTACAACCTTTCGTTCTTGTGGGGATGTCACCCATTTTCATGATGATGAAATAAATGATAGTAGTGCTGATATAATAAGTTTGCACTACTTTTTTCAGCCACGAAAATCTCTAAATTTTACATAAGAATTTCAAGCACTCATGCATTTCAGTTCGATTCACTCATTATTATAGGTCTACGCATGTTTATTGAAACATCTTGACTCATGAGCAGAGGTGGATATACGAAGTATACGAATTGAATATATCTAAAGCTAATTGTTCAAATGACTATTTCTTGTTTCAGAATGATAGAGTAAATTATGGTTACCTATTCTGGTACTATAATGACGATACATATTATACTCACTTATTCTTTATGCAACTTCTCGAGACGATAATACTTATAAGGGAAGTCAAAATCGAAGTCAAAATCGAAGATGACGACGACGATCACACAAATAAGATGTATACAGTGATTCCACTATTATTATTTCAATATACGGTACGCCCTACGGTAGGTCCCTTTACCCAACATCAATGGACACTCCCTTGGCCTCACTTATAATTAGTATTAGTTATTATACCATTATCAGAAGTCATAAATTATTAAAGCTATTTAAAACTTGTAATCATCGGTGAATTTGTAATGCTGTTCGTGTTTTTCGAGTTGATGGAAGCGTCGAAAAGTTGCAACTTGTGTTGATTTCCAATGGAATGAAATCAAAGTGAGCAAACAGGCGGCCGGTGCTCGATATAGCCTGTGTGGTAGTGTAGACTTTAGAAATATCGACGATTGCTAAGTATGCTGTTCGTATTCTGGCGCTCGTATGTTGGCAAAGGACGTATTTCACCTTATAGATCATCGAATGGACTAACCGTCGAAATGGGGGGAGAATGGTTTAGAATCACAAATGGCTATTTTGCTCTTTGCATTCGAGAACAGTTGTTCCTGAAAATAGTAGTCGCTATAATGGTAGAATGTCACTCGTAGGAGAAATCCTTGGTGGACCAGGAGAGCTAGGCACTTGGAAAAAGGAAATCATAATATGAGTGAGAAAGAAAGAACGAATGAAAGAGTGAAAGAGTAATAGGCCTAAAGAGAGTGGGAAGAATAGAAGAAGAAAAAAGAAAGTAACCTTTGCCAAGTCCTGATCTTTCTATCAATTTATTTATTTCCTCTAGCGGGAAACGTGAGTGGGAATTGAGACACTCTTAGAGGCACTTGAACTTTTGGGGGAAAATCTTTTACAGTAAGTAATGGAAAATTATTTCCGGTTATGGCATTCATGAAATTGAAAACGTCATGAGGTATGTCAACGAAAAATTCATCTTTCACTGTAAACGAATTGTCAAGTATAATAGATGTTCTTGAAGTTTTTTTCGGGATAAACCTCAGTTTATCAGTAAAAAAAAGTACGACACAAATATTTTCATGATTGGCATCCAGTTTAATGAATTTTAGAAGTTGATCCTGCTTGTTTGTTGATGCAGATTGTACGCTAAGCACGCATGATGGTTATATATTCATCGTTCATTATTCATCATCTATTATAAATCATTCATCATTTTTAATTTATTATTGTCTAGAAGAGTATGTTGATTATATTTTCGGATAGTGACTCCCGAAATATGCGATGGCATGGAGAGCATTATTAATATCAGCCTAGACGTTTGTGAAAAGTGAGTCTTGGTGCGTGAGTGAGTCTGTGCCTCGAATTCAATCTTCCACTCTTAGATTTTCCGGACACAAAATCATGTATAATTTCTGGGTGGAAAATCAACTGCACTATTCTGGTACATATTTGAGGTCTGTTTTCACATTGAGTACATATCTTTTCTCACCCATATTCATCATTGGAAGCTTGTAATTTCGTCGTGAAGCTGGAAATAATAATTTGACATGTATTTTGATTGAATTAGTCTCATTTTTCTCTTGTGATGACTCTCCAGATTGAAAATTTTCCAGACCATGGATAACACATGCATTATAACCATTATGCGACTACGTAATTTATTTCAGACCATGAACTCTGACCCACAGAAAATTCATGAAACCAGTGTTTTCGGGTGTACGAAACCAATTCTTCAGTGAACGATTGTAGGACTTTATGTATATAATATGATTATTTTTGTGAGAAGTGATTATAAACAATAATGATACGGTTTTGTTCAAAGACAACAGAAAATATGCCATCGAATCATATTTCCGAAACATCAATTTTTCCCGTCTTATTTCGTTTAGTAGTTAACCAGATGTCTATGTATTATAAGAACTACGCGAGAAGTTCGCAAGTCATAATATACGGTTGAAGGATTCCGCAACGAATGTTTCGAATGGTGTCCGATGTAAAAGAACAATGCAAGGAGATTGGAGGGAGTGAAGCGAAGGAAGGAAGGAGTGGGAAATAGCTACAGGCGCTCTTGGAATGTGTTTTCCACCAGTTGAGCAGCTACTGATGTGAACAAGATGATGTCGGCCGCGTCGGGCCTCTCATTAACACGCTCAACATTCTACCAGCACAATGACGCTTCAAGAACACTCATTTCCTGACTGCCATTACGACATCATTTTTATCAATCAGTTCAAACCAAACATACACTTATGTATCAAGAATATATATATATATATATATATATATATATATATATATATATATATATATATATATATATATATATATATATATTTAATAACATCGAAACTTGATACAAAATCATTGTTCCTGAAAGATGAGATCGTTTGAACGGGGCACCACGAGGGCGATCTTACCACCCCAAAGAATAATTTAAATATGATAACCCATTCAACAAACAAATTTTAAATGAGGTAGTTATTTCAGGCTTAGAAAACTATTCAGACATTCACAGTGAGAATATAATATACCGGTAATTAATTATATTCGGTTATCAAATTATCATGATATTTTAAGACAATAATGACATATTCATGTATTGTGATGAATACATTGGGTTTTAACGACGCACTGTATTGATAGCGAAGATCTATTGGCGTCGAATGGATGATTAATGAGATGATGGGATGATGGGATGATGAGATGAAGGTTTTTTGCGTAATGCGAAGGATAGAGGGAAGGAAGCGGTCGTGGCCTATATTGTAGGAACCATCCCGGCATTAGCCTAGACTACAGAGGGAAACTACAATAAAAACCTGTGTAGGTGAACTGCAGCGGGGATCGAACCGGGTTCTTAATTCCCCTTCACTCCCGAATAACATGAAGCGAGTGCGTATACGAGAGGATGAAAAAATCATGGCACCTCCATCTTTGCCATCACTCGCGCCTCCACGGGCCTCTTGAGACGTGATGAAATCATGGTAGCGATATAATTAGATAAGCGATAGCGAAGACTTCCATGCAATTCTTATTGAGCTTTGTCTATGTGTGTGTGTTCTTGTTTTTTGAGTTCTTTATTCTGTGTTTTGTATTTGTAAGCACTGCACATGTCGCACAGAATATTTTTCCAAACACGTAAACTTATCCAACTTGGAACTGTATAGTTTTTGTATCGAATCAGTTGCACTATTCCTGAGGTACACCACCTCGAAATTCTAAAAACATCAAACGATTAGGCTTGGCGTAAGAATTCGATAAATACATTCTCTCGAGGAAAATTTAAATTTTCACAGAATGTAAAAACATTATCACAAATTCTAATACAATTCTGACCAGCCGTTCTGAAGCAAAGAATTTAATAAATGTTTTTTGTTTATCACATAGTCAAATAGAAAGAAATAATAGCAGAACCATGTTGCTGAGATTCACAGCTTTCTTGATTTCATTGTTGCCGAATGAAATATACTTACTCGAGTCAAGGTGTGTAGAGTTTTCGATAATGCATCATACAAATATCGCTCTCATCTTACAACGCATATGCTGCGTTTGCCTATAGTAATATACACGGCGAAACGATAATGTTACTACCACAGCAATCGGATGACTTGAAGTTCCCATCGTGTAGTGTATTGTTTTGCGGCATGTAGCTTTTGCATGGCGAGGGAGGAGGAAGGGGGGAGGGGGGAGGAGGGAGGGGGCACAGTTCCACGCGACGCGAAATGGACATATGAGTGGTTGGGTCTATCGGTCCATCGGTCCTCCAGTCGCCTCTTGGCAAACATAAGAAAATAACAGGAGTGTTGCAACTAGAGGTACGTTTCCACGCCAAGCTGATCAACAACAAACACCATCAAGCGATCCGAAAGAAAACGTTCAGATCCTTGCGAAAGAAAATTGAAATGAAAAATAAATTGTCGATATTGATCTTTTACCATAGTGTGGCTACGAAATTACATTTTAATTCATTGGAATAATATCAATCTCCAGTTGGAACGGTTAACTCAAATAAAATGATCTTGGTATTTTTACAAACCTTATAGTAGGATAAAAGATAATTATATTAAATTTGATTAATACAGAGAGCAAAGCTTCTGAAAATGTGAAACACTTTGTATATTATTTTGTCATCATAAGTTTTGGGTACTATAGGAATTTCAACATCACTTTGCAATATTAAATTTAGCAATCAATCATTAATTACTTTCACTTGATGGTGGTCCAGACTAGGGATATGAAAATTCTACAATTCATTCTGTTTTAGATAATGAATTCCGTCATACATTTTCCAGTATGCCGAATCACAAGGCTTCAAAAATTGACATTCAGTCTTCGTTATTTAAAAACAGTATATGTTGGTCGTTATATAATAGATAGAAGTAGAAGCATCAAAAAAATATGGAGAAATCAAATCTCAAGCATGTCATCTCAAAGTTGATGAATACATTGAATGTACAAAATACTACTTTGAAAAAAAATATGTGTTCATCGAAAGGATGGACCGAATTGAAAATTTGATCTGTGAATTGTGATTTGCTGTGACTGTCCACAAATAATATGACTGGAAAAGTGAGAGATAATTATTTTCTCAATTTGCAGCTGTCCACATTAGAGGCGTAAAAACTGAAGGATTGATAAACACACATTCAAAGTATATCCTTCCAATCTATTCGTATCATACAAATTCTTCCAACATACTTTACAGGTTAGTATTTCGGATAGGTCAGTCTACGTTCTTCCTCTCTATTTCAAGTAGTGAAGAATATTCAAGAGCAAAACTAACGCATTTTGATGAATTGAGAATTATTAGCTTTCGAATTAACAACCAATCCTATTATACAAGAATATGTAGTCAAGCACATAACTAGTGATTGAATAAAAACAAACACTAGGTTCCCAGCATTGTAGTTATTCGTTCAAAACATTGTGAACCGTGTTCACGATTTCAGATGAGAATTGTATCAAGTATCAATCAAACGGTAATATTCAATTTTCATTTCCAATGATAACTGAAACATTTATCTAGTAAGTATCAAAAGTGCATGTTCAGAGCTTAGTTCTTGTTTCTAAAAATTGTTATTCTCATATAACAATTCATTCTACGAACTGTTTAAGCGATAAGGATCAAATTTGTCCCATGTAGTTTAGTTATTCCCTTCAACGAACACAAGGATCCGTGTTTCAGACAAAAGGGTGTGCGAGTTTTAAGCCATGGAATTAAAATAAAAACGGAACGAACCTACGTATACGTACGTTAAGTTAAGCTGTGATACCGACTTAGTTTAGAGGGGTAGAGCTGTAATTATATCGAATGACCTAGTACCATGTAGGCAGGGTACAAGCACTGGTACACTTGCCAATGCAATGTCTCTGTTCATTCAGTGCTTTTGCATAGAGAAAATTAACTGGATAATTTAATGTATTAAGTAGATTTAACAGCTTTTAGATGTTAGTTCATTGTGGAATACAAATATGGATCATTAAAACGGAACTTCCAAGCTTTAGAAGGATTAAATGTTCCAATAATTTCGAAACCATAAAATACCAATTTATAAAAGCCAATGTTAAGTCACGGAAAAATATTACAAAGTTACAAAACTGTACATACAGTGAGCGTAGTTCAATTACGACTACGTATATCTTCAGCTGCGATTTAGATTCGAAAAGAAGTAAATAGAATGATAAGTACCTAATGAAAGCAAACAGCAAACAGCTCAAAGAGAGCATTTATTTTAAAAGTGACCACTCATAATTTTAATGAAATGTCAGCAACAGAAATTGGTAATTATTCGGAATTGCTCTCCTCCCAGCAATGTTTAAAGAAGGGGGTGGGACGGCGGTAAAGTGCGAGACATCGGTATTTCATACTGCTAGAAAACTTTAGCTCTGTGTGTATACCAGTATATATATATATATAGTTTAATAGAAACTTTTCTGCTGAATTACATTCTCCGTGAGTATATAAACTTGAACATGTGTTTCTGAAATGAATGTATATAATAGGCATATGGTATAGCATAACGTGGTGAGTTCAAGCGTTAAACGTAAACGTGAACATGAACGTTAGCAATGCCCAGCTTTTTGGACATTATGGCCTTCGAAATATGACCACCTCTAATCTCAATGAAAAGCTTCGTTCCTCTCTCCATTCTACGTGGCAGTTGTCATTTCTCTCTCCCTCTCCGTGGCTCGGAAACAATTAGCAGTAGCGTCTCTAATGTTCAGTGTGGCTATGCTTGTCCGCTGGCCGGATGTGCCAATTGAAATAACTGGCCTAGATTGCTCCGAGTGAACCCCTTGGAACCATGTTGCCTTTAAGCTGTTACATACGGAGTCACAGATGCACGGCGGACGACTGAATGAATGCAAGTAACAACACACGCGCGAGCATGTGTGTACAGAGTTCACGGTTTCACTATTAATTCGAGTGAATACAATTGTGATAATATTTTGATTTTTTTGGAATAATTGGTCGACAATCTGTAAGATATGAGATTGTTCAGAAGTTAACATTCTTCATACGATTTCCTCCATTTTGAGTGTACATGACCACGGTTTCACTATTAATTCGAGTGAATACAATTGTGATAATATTTTGATTTTTTTTGAATAATTGGTCGACAATCTGTAAGATATGAGATTGTTCAGGAATTAACATTCTTCATACGATTTCCTCCATTTTGAGTGTACATGACCTGCATTCAAATGGTAAACTGAACTAGCTTAAACGAAGAGTACGAACTGATAATAGTGGTGGTATTATAGTATTATGAATCTACACAACCATTTATCATTCATATAATGATAAATTCGAATTATTGTTATTATTATTTTATAATTTATTAATAAACAAGTCTCCGTTCTTATTATGAATCTTCTGAAAGCTGTTAAAACAACGCACTGTTCACAAAAGCCACTCGTAATCGGAAACTGTCGAAGAAGTACCAACTTTCACAGACTTATTCATTAACCTCAGCGTGATTGTAACTTGTAAGCGCTGCTGCCTGCCTGCCTGCCTTCTCTTTAGAAACTTTGCGCGGTGCGCTTTCAATTAGAATTTCAACACATACAATATAGTCAAAGGGATAAAACATGGCCGAAGTTTCCGACCACTCTTCTCTTCGACAGTAAGCTTCAGTGGAAAACATAACACTTCTATAATATCATCCAGATTTATATGTTCCTTCAATCTTCATGATTCTATTGCCTAGATTATGAATCTAGTAATAAACCTTACCAATATTTGGGACTGACAATATTACTTGCTTCCATCAATGGCAATGACACCTTCAGATTGCATGCACTGTTGAATTGAGATCCGTTATCACACATATCTGGTTCAAATTACCCGGCCATACGATTTATTAGTCTTACTTTTCAACTTGTCTTTTGACTTCCGAATTGATGTTTGCCCTTCCGCTTTTAAGCCGTCAGTGCAGTGGCCCTAAAGAGGGGGGCAGGCAACTCTTTCACTCGATGCCATTCTCGTATATATAGAGACGCTTGGGCGAAAAGTTAAATGCCTGACATTTGCGAACATAGATCGTGCGACTGCCATTTGAAGAGAGTATGATACAAAACAGAAATAGCACTCTAAGCTGAATGTTTTTCCCCTCGTAGATGTTTTTGGAAATCATTTGGAATTATTTGAACTTTTTTAGATGTATTACATTTTATATATATATTTTTTTAATAACTGTACAATAGTCGAGACCTGAACTCATTTAACAGCCCAAAATCTTACTTCTTTACTATACGTGAAGCAGTATTTCTGAGCAAAATTAGTAATCAGCATAATAGATGAAAGAGATTTAGAAATAGGTTATATGCATATATTCCTTACATCAAAATTCTATCTTCAATTCATCATCATATCTTTAATAGAACGCATTAATCTCGAAGTAGAAGTTGAATTAAAGTTAAAAATATTCGAGTGCTTTAAACTCATAATCGAAAAAACGAAGCAGTATTCTCTTCATCAAAAGTTGAATGATTGCTCTCGCTCTAAAGCACAGACTGTCACGAGTCATATCTATATCTCATCAAACTTTCATACCATGTTGACAAATTTACTTGATCGCACTTTACAATCATCTTCCAGTAGAGGATAACTTTTTATATAAAGTCTTGCACTGTTTATGTTTTCACGCACGATTTTACATTCCGTGAAAGTGTTTACATATCAACAAAGATCTAGAAAACATTTGAATCTTGATTTCAACACGAATAAAAGCCGGCATTCAGGCATTCAGGCATTCAGGCTGGGCTCTGCCAAGGGTAGTGGAATATTGCCATTCCTATTCCACAATAGATAGGGAATCTTACAGCAAGATCGGCTTGTGTGTTATTGGGAATTTTATAGACGAGCGAACAGCCAGAGAAAGAAACATTGTTTAAGGATTTGTTTGTGATCGTGTGTTTATTTATTCGGGTTTAGATAAGTGTCTGTCTTGTTAGTATTCTGACATTTTTTCCGACGATGCACTCAACCGATTCCTGGGGTAAAAAGTATTTCGATTAAAGCAAGTATTCCAAGTTTGAATATCAGGTGAAAGACGATGATTTCCAGTTCCGGTTGAACGGAACATGGTCCAATGAGTTACAGCTCAAAACAATTATCGCTCAAAGTCGAACGTAGCTTTCAAAGGACGTACTCGTATGAGTGAATAAATATAACATACTACGCCAGTACACCATACAGAAAAGGTTGGCAAAATGGTAACCCTGCAAGTTTTACCAAGTTTTCGATATTGCTGAATATTGTTATATGTTAGGCCTATATATATATATATATATATATATATATATATATATATATATATATATATATATATATATATATATATATATATATATATATATATATGTATATATATATTAAATTGGGTGAAACGACGCACTGTTATGATAGCGCAGATCTATTGGCGTCGGATGGATGATTATTGAGATGATGTTTGATGGGATGAAGGGATGAAGGTTCTTGAGTAATGGGAAGGATAGTGGAAAGGAAGCGGTCATGGCCGACTTATTGTGGGAACCATCCCGGCATTAGGGTGAACTACAGAGGGAAACCATGAAAAACCCCTGTAAAAATGGTCGGCGGTGGGGATCGAACTGGGTTCGAAATGCCCTTGCCTCCCGGATCTCATGAAGCGAGACAAATATATTTATAAATATAAATAAATGAAAAAAATATATATATATATATATATACCTATATAGTATATATATATATGAAATTATGAAAAAAATCAATTATTTGTTTCGGAGGAAATGAATCTTCAATCATTCATCGAAGATTTCCAACTACGTTACTCAACTTTTTTGTCTTGCCTCATAACAAATATCACACTTTTATTCTCTTCTCATATGTCAAGAAGGAAGAGGAATATCAAAAAAAATATATTGCACGAATTTAATCTGAATTTTCAAGCATGTATGTTGTCGCATGGTACGTACTGCCGTTTCGGTGTTGAGAAACGCCTGATAGACTGGCAATCCCATGTGTGAATCCATGCGTGTCTTGGAGGGCTGTGGCAAAGGGTTTCAGATGGGGAGTATATGTGAGAGTATATAAATAATATTGTCATAGAAGATTGTAAGAAAAACGAGCCTCAGTATAGGGACAAGTTCATAAGTACTAAACCTAGTCATGGGACCAACCCGTTGAGATGAATCAAACATTAGGCACATAACAAAAAGGAGAACATTTAACACGATATGAATGATCTAGAAAATGATTCAGAAGATATATATTCATTGTATTGTTTCTTGTTTTTTTTATTGGAAAATGTACACAGATAGCACATTTACAGAAGTACAAATAAAATAAGGCAATATCATTCGGAATTCCCACAAAACTGCCGAATGGACAGTTTGACTGTGGATTATAAAAATCTACAGAACGTAAGGTGTTCAATACAATCGTATCAAGTAAATAAGTACATAAATGCTACAATTTTGGCTCATAAAATAAACAGATTATTTGTAATTGTTAAATGTAAGAAAAGAAAGTATATAAATTGATTTCTTATCAAACTTGTAGAACGAAAACACAAAGTAACACATATATATAATAATTAAAGAAAATATTAATCTGTAGTCTGAAATGTCTACGTGTGTGTTCGATCATTGAAAATTTTTCACAAATTCATATAATTGCTTGATTATGCTATTTTTGAGACACGGTGGGTACGATGTATTTATATATTGATATTTTTCATCAATCCATGGGCATTAAGATTATATGCAATTATATAGCAGGTCATTTATGGCAAGTTATCACTACAGACTTACAAAATTCATTTCAGACATACAATAGATTGGACATTCTGCACCTGTATACAAACACATTAAGGGGGTTCGGATGGTGCTTAAAATCGAGAAATGTATCTTCGCTTTTTTTTCACTTTCAAAAACCAATGTAATTGAATGGAAAGTTCACATCTCCAAGATAATCCTATGCTCTTTATTTAATATGACATTTTATTCTTGTGAATTCAATGAGTTTTGAGATAATACGTCAATGAATTTCATCACATTATTTTTATTCATTGACGTATTATCTCAAAACCAATAGAATTCACTGAAATAGAACGTCATATTAATTCAAGAGCATAGAATTATCTTGGAGATGTGAAATTTCCATTCCATTATACTGGTTTTTGAATGTAGAAAAAAATTAGTGAAAATCAATTTCTCTATTTTCATAAGCAACGTGCATGAACCCCCCTAAAATATTGTCCAACGAATAAGGAATGAAATGACATAGATTTTAGAATAGAAGTTATTTGTAGAACGATCATTTTCGAGATATGCAGCTTGAGAAATATTCGTCAATTGTATGAAAAGGATCATTCAGAATGAACTGCTTCAATTTGTTCTTAATAGCCTTGAAACTCTGAATTGATTTTATTCTCTGTGATAACTCATACAGTTTTGTACCGTTATACAAACAATCCTGCTCACAGTCAGACATGGCTGTTTCATGATCGGAACGAGTACTGATATTATTTTCACTCCTGGTTTCATAATAATATGAATGTTCGAGTTAAAAGAAGTCGTCTATATGTAGGTGTTTGGTAGGTTCTGGCTGCAAAAAGTGATCAGGGTTATTGTACGCAGTTGTTTCTTTCCTAGTTCAAGCAGCATTACGTCTACCACAGATACACACCGTGAAAATTTAACAAGATCGTAGAGCTGAAGAAACTGTGGCTCAAAAATTGGATTTATACAATTACTGTGATGTCTTTTTTTCGTGTTTTACCCTTAGACCATTTATAATAGGCTTCGCATGTAGCTGCTGCGCTAGTACTATCCCGTGGCACAGGCAGCGATGAAGCCGATGCATCTACTGGGCCAGGGGAGGGGTGGAGAGGGGGGGAAAGAAAGCACATGATTCGGGGGAAGACAAGTAGCTAATATAAAAGACCCAAGTAATATATAATATAGGTAGCATTGTACATCAGAAGCACGAAGAATAATATGAGCACAGTTAGATAGATCACATCTTGATCATTACATTTTTCATCTTATATGTTATGATGAGAAATAGTCTTTCTCAAATTGTTGATAGATGTTTAGTATCTGTCAATTATTCATCAATGGGTGATTATTGTCATCTCGAAAAGTATTCAAGTAGAACTGAAATACTTACAGGTAGAACATTTTTGTATTATTATTCGATCTCTCATTGCAATTTATCGCCGCACAATACCATGGTGATTCGGTGCTCAGAGGCTACTGAATACAAAACGTGGGTGAAAGTCACATGGAAAGAGGCGTAACAATAGGCACATGCTGATTGTTAGAGAGTTAATTTATCAGCACAATTGCTACATCAGCCATAGCAATCAATAAAGAAGTATTTATCTAGTGTCACACCCAGAGCGCCACCATAAGGAAACCGTGTCACGAGAAGCCAGCGCTAGTGGACCCGAATCACATGATTTACTTCCACCCCGCAAACGCCGCGTCCCAAGCACCACGGCTTCACTCAGTACAAGCAATGCTCTGTCTAATATATGCATGGTCTAAGGTTTTACCGCGGCCACCATTATTGAAATAAACGTTTTGATGTTCCTGGATAGCAGTGTAGGGATTATCCTGCCCTACCACTTGTTAAAGGGTTATTTTGTTTCCTCTAGTGTAGGCTACCCTGTAGCATCCCCTCTCTCTTGATCCCTAGAGCACTTTGTGGTAGCGCTTGCACAGCACTTGCATACTAATGTAGCCATCAGCAAGCGACGCCAACGACGCCTGTACATGAACGTCGACGTTGGAGAAGAAAGCGTCGCGAAGTCTGTTCCCTTGGAAACAGCTAGTGATGAACAACGATTTGTAATCATTCGTCAAGCTAATTTGTATCGTTAAAGTTTTGAAAGGCAGAGATGAGGAAAAGCGGAGCGGACAATCATAATCCTTAATACGTCTCAGTGACGGGAAAACGGAATCTTCGTGCACTTTTACACAAGCTAAATACGACTTGGACAAATGTTTCCTTTCTAAATGAGATTTTTTAGTAACGATACTTGACTTCAGAGATACTTACTAGATAACGACATTATTTGAACGTAATTCATGCATTGGTCCTCACTTCGTTATTGCTTATTATTCATAAATGAAAGAATTGAAACAGATTCTGTTTAGTTGATGATTATTATTACGTGATAATTCCTTTTCAGGTTACTTGACTCATAATGTTTTAATTCCTGTGAATACGTATGCACACGGATTTTTCTCTGACCGTTATTGCAATGTTCTAGGAAAACCCAGGTTCAGACGTGTTTGTATCCCCAGTATTACATTTTCTTCTCAGAATAAATTGTTTTTATATTTTTTTTTCAAACTGCTTGAATGGAGAATGTTGAAAAATAGCATCAAAAAATGAATAAATATTCAATTTCATTCCTCAGTCAATATTTCGTGGGAAGGCTGTGAGACGTTCAAAATATGCTAACCTGGTTGCATGTTTTCATGAATTCACAGAAAAACATCTTGATTTTGAAATAATTGTTTTTTTGAAAACTTGGAGCAAACTATACACAAAGCTTGAGAAGTGAATAATAAGGAAAAACTTCTGCATTGTGAAATAAAATTTAATGTAACGGTACTGCTTTCACAACTAGAAACTAATTATACCATAGCTATCATTCAAATGTTCAGTACACGCATGTATATTATCAATGCCTTCAATTATTGTTCAATCATTGTCATCTTCCATTGTGCTAAGGTCGGACAAAGAAACTTGTGCCCAAGTCCAAATGGAGAGCTGAATTTCTTGGCATTGCTTCGTTACTAATAATTATTCCAAGAAACACATTTTCCATTATTATTATTATTATCAAGTGAATAGTTATCATGTACCATGTGATTTTTGTCTCATTCTGATATCGTACTGTAATTTTTCTCACCAAAATAAACTATGAATATATTAGTATTTTAATATCACCTTGTACTTCTTGATACACCAATCACAACTGTACATGTACTTTAATATACATACATATCCAAAACATAACCATCCATTGCTATAAATAAAAATTGACTACTACATACATTCATTCTAGTGAACGAAAATGAAGAAATCAATTTTCAAGCCATGTTATCTCAACTCAAACAACCAATACTGAACAAACCGAATGACCACTATTACCAAAGATCTTCACAGAATATATTTAAAATATCCTGATTGGGCAGATGCAAATGAGAATAAAAGTGAAGGAAGCAATCATGAGTCAATTTCATACCGTTTCCTCGCGTCAGAATGGCGTGAACCATGCGCATGCGCCAGTTACTCGGTCTCCTTGCGATCACATGCGCATGCGCCAGTTACTCGGTCTCCTTGCGATCACATGCGTCATAAAGATGGTCGAGGAGCTCTCTAGTCAGACCTAACGGCTAATTTACGGTGCCCGAGAAAAGACACATCGTCCTTGCACGCGGTGCATGCTACACCTGCCTGCCTGTATGTAAGCGTATACTGGGCCTACTATATACTCGCTATATATGCTAATATGTTTTAAAAAGTTATATAATATACCGGTAGTAGTCAGTTTAGTACGAAGGATCCTCAGAGATGTTATGTGCTGAATGTTTCAATTTAATATTATTTTTTGTATGCGCGGTGTATATATATATATATCTATATATATATATATATATATATATATATATATATATATATATATATATATATATATATATATATATATATATATATGATAATAATATATTTTACAGGAAAATTATAGTCGTGTATATTGTGAAACCTTTATTTTCTCAACGTTTCAACCATTATGTTATGGTCTTTATCAAGAGAATTATTTGTTTGAACAAATAATTTATTCAAACATTCATTTATCAACATTCAAATATTCATTCAAACAAATAATTCTCTTGATAAAGACCATAACATAATGGTTGAAACGTTGATAAAATGAAGGTTTCACAATATACACGACTATAATTTTCCTGTAGAATATATTATTATCATAAAATGAGTCGTGGAAGTTCAAAAGTTTTCATATAGGCCTATATATATATATATATATATATATATATATATATATATATATAAATATATTGGATGTTCTAGCCATGTCATAAAAGATAAGTCTTGACAGGTACTCGAACCCGGGACCTTCTGATTGCCGGTCAGCATCTCTCCCACTGAGCGACCTAGATATTACTCTTATGTCATGACCAAGATGCATTGAGGGTTGCGCTGGTTCACTGAGTTCAGATGGTGTCTGAACGTGCGTTCCATTTCCTGATCTCTTCGCTTAGAACACCCGATCGCTTCTCTTTCTAGTGTTTTTTGTAGAAACTTGATGTTATGCCTTCTATGTACCTCAAATATTCGCATCTAAGATGCAGTGCATATTGCCATCCAAGATGCTTGGAAGTGAACAACTGCGCTAGGCTTATGAAAAGGTATATTGACTGGTAATGCAATTAAATTTAATTTGAATACTTATTTGTTTGTGACGTGTGGATTTCTCACACGAATTCGATTACATCAACAAATAGTCCAGATATAAGTTATTTGCAATAAAGTTTGCGTTTTTATGAATTATTATCATGAACTATTCCACAATTTAAATAATGCACAATTTAAACTCTCTATATCCGTCTTACTTCATATAAAAAACTGTTTCAGACAACTGAGCAAACGCAAACGTCATTTTGTGTCTATTTGTAAACAAAGTTAGTTCCTTTTATTACTACTCACTACGCATCATCGGTTGATCTAACAATTTACATGTTAAATTGGTACATATTTTCAACATGGGATGGATAGGAAGAAAATTCACCATATCGAGGCCGGCGAACCAACGCAACCCTCAATGCGTCTTGGTCATGGCTATACTTAGAGTGACGACACTTCCTGGGGCTAGCCCTACAGAGAACTTAGATTCACCCAAGGTGTAATGACTAATGATTAGACGTTACCACAGATAATTGTGTATACTCTCTTCTACCTTCACCTGGGCATGAGGAATAATGTGATCATTGATGACATATGTGATTAATGATCACACACACATATATATATATATATATATATATATATATATATATATATATATATATATATATATATATATATGTGTGTGTGTGTATATATATATATATATATATATATATATATATATATATATATATATATATATATATATATATATATATATAAATATATATATATATATATATATATATATATATCGCGATTGAATATTAGTGCTACCACGATTGAACATTCAAACGGAATCATGCGTTCAAGCGTTTAGACCTACTGATTTTGATTTTTTTTTCGATCATACAATTTAATTTTTCATATTTATATCAATATTCATGATTTATTTTCTATAATTCTAAAAAATAATATCGCGTCGGCCAATATGAGAAATTTCTCCCACAGTATAAAGCTACTCATAGCCACCTAGCTATGGAGACTTATTTTATTATTTATGTCTATGATATGGTGTCATATTATGGAAATGAATAGTTTCTCATCTCTCATCGAATATCTCACTCGAACAATTATTGGTACATTATATTCATAATATCTGTACACGTTTCCACCATCAGGTGTTCTGACGATTGGGAGTTTCGAGTTTCATTCAACATTGCTGAGTGGACGAATAATTGATTTGATGTCTGTCAGTTATCATCAGTTCTGTAATGTTTTAGCTGGTTAGAAAGGTTGGGGTGCTACAAATTAATTGAGACAGTTAGCATAAAGATAATGTTCCCAAATATTATCAATATCAAATATATTTATATATATGTATATATATGATAATAATATATTTTATAGGAAAATTATAATCGTGTATATTGTGAAACCTTTATTTTCTCAACGTTTCAACCATTATGTACGTTGAGAAAATAAAGGTTTCACAATACACACGACTATAATTTTCCTGTAAAATATATTATTATCATAAAATGAGTCGTGAAAGTTTAAAAGTTTCCATATATATATATATATATATATATATATATATATATATATATATATATATATATATATATATATATATATATATATATATATATACATATATATATATACATGTTGAATTTCACTGTTTGCAGGAAATACACACATTTATCACGGATAGATATAAGGTTTCAGAGCACAAATTATTTTTCAATTACGACTTATATAACAAATAATGTATTCGAAGAACTTATTCATCCATTATCAATACATTCTCTGCATAAGTGATAATTATTTTTTAACCATGCTGGTTTTCACTCCAAGATAGAACGAGAGTGATCTGAAATTAAATTCTATATATATTCGAGTGCATGTACCAAATTACATTTGATGCTAAGCCCTACTGTCATGATAGGCTAATTGAAACATTTGTTTCATTACTGTTCAAGATGAACGCATTGAATGAAATAGGAATTTCGGAGTTGACTGCTCAAACTTTCTAAACTGGTTATTGATATGGACTGATTACTGCAAGAATAAATTAAAGTACCAGATTTGTTGAAGAAGTGTTATTATATTCAACGGATTCTAAAGTATTTCTACCATCGCTCTTTGGATCGATGACGAAGGAGCAAATACTGAACTTTAGCGATAAGGATAAAACAGTAGTATTTATTTATGAGGGAAAGAAAGATTGGGGAACTGAAAATGCTACAGATTTGATTATATTCAAGCGGAAGTCGTGCGACAATGGATATCGGAATTTGTGATACAATTTTAATTATCTAAAGTATATCATTTATGGAATAATATCTTTGGAGATTCTCATTTACTATCTCGAAGCATATTCAATTGGTATGATATTGAAAGTAACTAATAGAAAAATAGAAATTCCCGTTGATTCTCACTTAACCTAGACATCTTATTCAATAACTTGAGATTGGAAGGTTGAAGTATTTCATGGCTTTCGTCGATTTCACACTCTTCTTACGTAAATATTATTCCCAGTAGTCTATATTGAATGAATAGAGGAAATTTAAAATCTGAAACAAGTGACAGCCAATTTCCAATTGTATTATCTCGAATTAATTAATCAATCTTATTAATTGATCGATATTGTTGTGTCAATGAGAACATATATCGGAGAAATATGAAATTATAGCATAAATTTGAGGAGTTTTTCAACTGATTTAAATATATCTCAAGATGAATAAATGAATAATCGCTTAATTTATGAAGACCTCGACTGTGGATTTAGAACATTAACAATAGGCCCACATAGCAATCAAGTCAATGAATCAATCAATTAATTACTGATCGATAAATCAATCGGTAAATTGCTCATTTGAGCAAGACAAATATAAAATGTTCAAAATGTGCATAAATATAACAAGTGGAATTAAGTAGTCAACATCAATTAAATTGTTATGATAATAATGATTTGTCACAAAAATTTCAGTTCTCAAATAATATAGCAATGCCATCATTATATTCAAATGATCAATCATGATGATTTCATTCCTACCATTCTCATTTCATAAAGAAATAACGATTCATCCTGAAAACCTTTCAAACAATCATTTTAAAATCGTGTACCTATCAAAACTGAATTAACATGATCAACTGGAAATAATTTCTGGTATAATTTGAATCCACCAATTCACCTTTATCCTAGAACAGCTGAGGACTTGGAATTCAAGTCTGTTCTCTCAACATACACAATCTTCGTATATTTGGATTCCATCTATTATTCAGTTATCAGCAGAATAAGAATCATACTCACAGCGAACAATTTTATTGGTGTGTTAACATTATTGAATTAACGTTTTCAAGATGATAAATTTGATAGCATTAGATTTCTATTCTATTTCTCGACCCAATCAATCGTATTCAACCTTCCTAATCGCAATAATCGAATACTGAATTTCATATTCTCAATTCACTGAATGATGATAAAGACTGACATTTTCTATGAGATTTATTATTTCATAAAAATATAATAAGATCCATCAATGTCTAGGTATTTCAAATGTACTGTTTTTTATGTGAGTTCCAGATTATTGAATTGAATCATAGTAGGCCTATCTAATCATTTCCTGTAGGTGTATGACCAAATAAATAATTCAGCGACTTTTATTGTTGATTTATATCATTGTCAGTTAATAACTATCTGTTAGTTATGGATATTATATTCGTAAATACTGCAGATTGATAGGTATCCGATGATTGATAATCCGTTAAAAAAAAAATGATAATCTGTATATTTTAATTTATACTGAATGTTGAGATGAGAAAAATTATCTCAGATCGATTATATCATAGGATAATTCAATTGAGATGGTATATTTGTAAATACTTCGGATTTCGTTATTTACATGTTGGGGAAATTCAATTATTCGCTCTAATTCATATAAACGGATAGGCTGAAAGTTGACAAGTCCTTCATGATGAGATTTATATCAAACCTGTAAGCACCGAGATTATTCCAGTTAGAGTCAAAACTCTGAAAACAAGCAACGCTGATTATTTCAAATATGTTACGATTTAGATATGTGAACACAATCTGTTTCAAAATCAGGCGACTTGACTGAGATTGTTTCACGGTTCCTGATCGTTATTTGTTGTTTTATTTCTCTGCCATGATACGCTGGCAAATGAGAGACATGGTGTATGAATGGGACGGCAACGAATACGACCGGAAAACTCTCACGAACAACGATTGTGGCATGTAATTTGAAGAACATCTCTTCTAAATTCAACCACGGAATACAAGAAGTATCACTCAAACAATATGTTCCACATGATTTATAATTATATACACGCGATACTTCAATTTCAATTGTATGTGCACACACTTCATCGAAACACTGGATGAAAAATATGAAATAATAAATAATGTAAAATGATTCGAGTGGAGCTTGATTTTATCTCATTATTCTTTTTTTTTTAATTGTATTCAATTCTGTTATGATAATTTTTAAAGTTTCACCAAGTTGTTGGAAATTTCAAAATTATTTTGGCACCGATTGATGTATTGAAATCAACATTGAGCTGGGTCCGAGTTCCACAAGATGCATGGATTTTTATAAGCATCTTTCCAATTATCATCACTCTCCAGTTTCATCATCATCTGCTCATTCGTACCCTAAATAACATCGCTATTATTGGGGTCATTATGCAAGCAATAATCAGCATCATCATTATTAAGAAGATATATCGAGAGAGCAGCTTATTGTTAAATTTGCAATTGGGATGATGTACCTAAATAAAGATTCACTTGTGTATAATTAGAAAAAACGTCTGAGCTTGAGTGCATTATTTATAGATGACTGTGATAATTTCAGCATCTGATTCACTAAAATATTCATCATGCATAATATCACATGTCTTCTTCATATTCAGAGATCAATTAATTGAAAGTAATTGTCCATTGTGAAAATTGTGAAAATTGAAAAAAATTGTGTAATTGTGAAAATGACCATGTAGTTCTAGTTATCTTTATATATACTGTATCTGACTTGGTTTATACAATCTATCATTGTCAAACAAACCGTTAATAAATACAAAATACAAAATACAAATTCGAATTGCTCTGTAGGAACAACGAAAACTGCAGTCACCAAAGGTCTCATGTTATTTGAAGTTTGGATCGAACATCTCTATCGACAAAAAGCTATGTTGTAGAATAAAAAAACTATGTTTTCAGAGCGTCATGTACGCTCATGCAGTAACGACACTACACCACCGGCGTGAACCTAATAAATTGATGTCGCAACTAACTGTAAGGGAAATGAAGTATGTGTCAGCCGGCAAACAAGTTTGCTTCATTGAGTGAGAGATATGATCACACGAGATTAAACCCTCTCAATTATATCGTGAGTGATGGGTAAAATCTCTACAGTAAAGATTGCTTCTTATCTATGGCTTGCGTACACTCCATACAGTTGCACGGTTTTCCGATATTGTAGGTAGGTCAAGCACATATGCGTTGGCAATGAGTCCTCGCTTACAGTCATTATTAGGAGTCGATTTAGCGAAATATCAGTTTTAGGTGATAACTTCTGAACAATGTAGTGTCAAAATTCTAATTCAAGGGAAACACAGTTATATTTAGTACCTTCAAGATGGTATAAGTAATCGTGTAGCTGTCAAGCATATACGGATGAAAAAAATATATTTTCCAGCCGTATACGCTTGACAATTATGCGTCATGAGTTATTGGACGAGCTTTAGCGATGATTCAATTTGACATACCGGTACTGAAAAAAATTGGTGTTCATTTTTTTGTCGTTTCTCCACAGATCAAACGACTACAACTATCAACTTGAACTTTTTTTCAATATGGATCCTCATCTAACTTAGATCTGTATAGTTTCGTGGCATTATCGGGGATAACTTTTATTTCTATGAATTTTGGAAATTTCAAAAATACCCGATAGAATAACACAGCGGAAAAAAAAGAAAATATTTTTATTTTCCAAAATGATAAAATTTTGCATGAAGTTGAATTACATTTCGATACACATTTCTGGAAATTTTCAGCTTGATCGGGTCAGCTATTTTGAAGAAACAACATGAAATGTGCTAAATTGTTACCACTCGAAGCAGTTTTTACTCATTTTTACCCATACTATTACTATCCGCTCGTCTAACAACGCATATGGCGTTTTCCTAGTATAGTCAAATTGTATACCGTCTTGTAAGTATTAAAATTATCTATGTTTCTTCTGCATTACAATTCCGGTGTCTAATGCTATTCAAAAGTTATCACCAAAATGCTGATAATTCGTTGAAGCGACTCTCATGGACTTGGCGATTCATGTAGACTTGTGAATCGATACAAAGCCATTTGAGTCGTCTGTCAATTACTTCGAACGTGCACGATGCTTCTCTCCGAATCCGAGCCTAGTTCGAGGTCCTTTTAGTTACCGACATGCTTTATGGTTTATGTATACATAATGAGTGTTATGGCTGAAAAAATGTAGGATTGAAAAAAAACATATACTTGAATCTTACTTCCTGACTCTTGTATACGATTGACTGACACCCCTCCGTATGACATGGTACATTTTTTTTATATATTGGGTTTAACGACGCACTGTTATGATAACTGAGATCTAATGGCGTCGGATGGATGATTAATGAGATGATGGGATGATGAGATGAAGGTTCTTGGATAATGGGAAGGATAGTGGGATGGAAGCGGTCATGGCCGACTTATTGTGGGAACCATACCGGCATTAGCCTAGACTACAGAGGGAAACCATGAAAACCTCTGTAAAGACGGTCGGCGGCGGGGATCGAACTGGGTTCGAAATTCCCCTCGCCTCCCAGATCACAAGAAGCGAGCGCATTAACCACTGCGCTGCATGTGCTGGTTGGTGGTACATTGGGACTTGCGATGATTTCATATATAAATCTTTATTCAAGACTATGCCATGGCACACATGATGGCCGTTCGACACATAATAATAATCAAATTCAAAATTAATGTAGTAGAAAAAAACACACGATAGTGAATCATACATGAATGATTGCTAAAAAAAATGATTTAAGAAAATAATGAGTGAGTGATGAGAGAATAATGAGAGAATAAACAGTGATATGAAAAAGTATTAGGCCTAGTATAAACGGTGATATGAAAATATTATAAAAATAATACAGAAATGTAGAATAATTATGCTATGAATGTGAGGATAAATGATTTCTCAAAATGAGAATAGATTCCTTCAAGTCTGAAATTTTTATCAAATTCATGGAATCGCTGTTTAGATTAAACTTCCAACAAAATTCTACAAAAATTGTGATAGGCCTAATGCCCCTAGCGCCTATCAAAAGACGAATCACAGTGATATTCGAGATATAAGCGGTTCACATGTATGAAGATGTTGTTCCATAGGTGTTTTCCTTTTCAACATCCACATTGACCAATATGAATGGATCAGAGTTGAAGCGCCTCTGAACGCAGCCCGCAGAGCAGTGGTCGCCGTAGCCCTAGTACCAGTCGCGCCAGCACTGGCAGCCCACCGTAGAAGCGCCTCTGAACGCAGCCCGCAGAGCAGTGGTCGCCGTAGCCCTAGTACCAGTCGCGCCAGCACTGGCAGCCCACCGTACCACCGTCACAATAAATATAGCACCGGTTGCTATTTATATTTTGCATACTATTCTGCAATTTCTCAATTACTTTTGATGAATCCCGTTTGTTGTAGTGTGAAGGTTTTAGTTCACTGATAGGGGTCATTCCATGGTAACTCTCGTATCATTTAGAACAGTTTTATTGAATACAAATGGTTCCCAAGTCTCAATATTTCAAGCTATTGTTTCTGAAAAAATTAGGTGAATCTGCCAAAACTAATTTGTAATTCAGGAATTGAAGAAATAAATTAGAAAAAATTACCTCCGCTAAAATTAATTAGATAACGTGCGGTAACTCGCGTATCTCAAATAAGACGTCCAATATTCCTGTAAAAACTGTAATACCAATTTCTTTTCAATTGTCACTACAGATGTTTTTATTTTTTATGCAACTATATATATATAGTTTTTATCAAAAACACTGCCGACAATACGGTTGCCACTTGGACACAGAATAACACAAAATACCAAAATAACAAATATAAATAACAAGAAATTATTCTGAATAATTATCTAATAAACAAATTATACACTAGAGAGAAATTATATAAAACACAATGGAAAAAAATATATATATATATATATATACGTTTATTATATACACACTATATTAAATAAGTCATGTGGTTTAATTGAGCAACTGGGAAACTTGAGCATGACAGCTTCTGTTTGATAGAAATCAAATTAGATCCTCAGCTGCTGACCATTATAAGTGATTCCTAAGGATTGTAATAGGTATTATAATATATTAAAATAATATGATAGGAATGCTTGGGAACATTTTCGGAATTTTTTGTTTGTTTACATTTTCAATGCTACATTTTTTTATTGGTAACTCGCGTATCCTAAAAAAAGGAACTCGCGTATCACACTGGAAATAAAATTACTCTATTTTGACTCAATCATTGTAAAAGTGAGTATAATTGCATATCTTTATCAATAATAATTGTGCCAATTATTCTACAAGCATGGTAACATATTTTGAAACTTCCCCTGACAAAATAGAGAAAAAACTTCCAATTTTTGAGTTTTTTTACTTTTTTATGATGTCCCTAGCTACGTGGAATGACCCATAGCAACACATCAGAGTTATTACATGCATGCACTTCTGCCACCATCAGTAGCTCAGTCAGCTGACGCACCGCTTCGGAAACTGAAATCACCGTTGAGCGTGCGTTCTAGTTCCTTATAAGTTACAAGGCATGGGTTTTTGTGAACGTCCTCAACAAATCATCACTCCATAGTTTCATAATTACCCTCTCGTTCGTATCCCCGTAAAACCTAGCTGTTGGTGGGGTCGTAAAGCAAACAATAATCAACCTATATGTACTTTTCCATTTTATATGAGCTTTCTAGTCGAAACAGAGATACATATTCACAAATTTTAAATCTTTCTCAATTTTAATCTCACATTGAGAACTACACATGCGGTATGTGCATGATGCTTTTTACCAACTGACACATGTATTGAATTCCGTGTTAGTTTTCAAAACTTCATGTATGCACTTCAAAGTTCACAGTGGGAGTCAGTTCTACTTTTCGTGGGATTGCTTCTAAGGATTAAGTTGAAAAGGGTTGAGTTTTCACATGTATCTACCTACAGTGGAAGTTTTCGGATCTCAATCAGATGTCGCACGCCCATTACACTGCCAGTACAATCGTACGGCAACAGGAGATCCACATATGTTATAGTAGTACATATTCAATGTGTGGCAATCCCGGTAGTGAGCGTTAGGAACGATTGAAAGTGATTTGAATTCATCTGTCAAACCATGGAGAAGTAACCAGAGAGATGCATCTTAGGTAGCGAGCGGGCGACCGATGCTCGTACCGCAAATACCGGCCTCGCGGCCATATTCTTCTTTTGTATCACCATATAAACTGGCATAACCAGGTTTGAATGTGTTGATATCCATTCTCATGTAACGAAATTACGAAATAATTGTGTATTAGTAAACTCTGCGAGTAAGAGCAATGCGAAATAGCACGTAATGGCTATGAGCGAGTCACAATAAATGAAGAATATGGCGGATTGTCGCCATTTTTTGGAACACGGCCTTGTACGCCTCTATAACCCGTAGATGCATCTCTCTGTATACTTCTCTATGGTCAAACCCATTATTTGCAGTTCACGTATACAACCAAGATTCAGTCATTCTATGATTCAAATCGAACGAATTCAAATTTGTAATATTGCGAAAATGTGCATGGATACGAGATAATTGTTTGAAGAAAATTTCTAAGTAAAATAATATTAAAACGTTGCATCTACAGTTTGGTTCGTTATATTTTGCAGAGAACTTGGAAGTCATTCAGTAGATCGCAGTTACAGTCCTGTCACCGTCAACTATTTTTACTCGGATTTTTCTTCGTTTCCCTCAGACTTCAGGACCAATAGGTGAAGTAATCCTTACCGAAAAGCCAGCTGGGATCGCTTCAATCCCTTTGTCGTTTTTCATAATCCTTCGGTACAATCAATGAAAATAAAATCGAGTGACGCACGTAGTTCCATATTAAAATAAAAAAAAATGAATAAATACACACTTAAAATTAACACCCCTCACCCCTCCCCCCCCCACCCCTCTACCCGTCCGGGAGAACGTTCTGATTGATGAGGCAGTAATGTGCCAATCTTCAATTTCACCATTAATACTTCTCATTATGTTAACGAAGACCGCCCTTCGCATATGAAAGTCACCCGTGCATCGGGAGAAAAAGGAAGTGGAACAAAGAGCGTGTTTGCCGCCCCGGTGGCTGAGTCAATTATCGCTAGCGGTAGTAACTGAAGTCACTGTTGGGCGTGAGTTCGAGTCCCGCATAAGGCATGGGTTTTAGTAAACGTCCTTTCACCTATCATCACTCCATTGCCTCATTATCACCCGCTCATTCGTACCCCCGTATAACCTAGCTGTTATAACTACAGCATCTCGTGTTCCGACCTGGACCGAAATCATGACTGGCCGAATGTCGGCTTGATTACAGTAAACAAAATGTTACAGATGAATCATATTGTCACGATATTGCAATATCGTCGCTTCACGTTGGTTGCTGATGTGATCAGTGACCTAGTCTAATATTCTATTTCACTATCTGTAGAGGGACTATAGGAACAGCAACTAAACTGTGGATTTGTCATCATTGAGGAAGTCAAATTTCACTCTACAAATAACTTATTACATATTTTTTATTTTTTTTCGCCCCGATACAAATATTATTCATCAATTTGTTTCACTCAAATTTTGCACAGTACACTCTCAAAAGGAATGTTCATATTTTACATCTCATCATTCATATCCAACATTGTATTTAATCTATGATCAATCATCATCATCATCATTATTATTGAAAATATCATTGTTTTTATACTGATCATAGTCATTTTCATTATTCTGAAAAAAGAGAACACATCAATTGAGAACTTTGCATCGTGCAAAGAAGTGCAATAGGTGATGTCAGTTATAATTTATAATCAAACTATATTGCATATACATATATATATATATATATATATATATATATATATATATATATATATATATATATATATATATATAAGTTCAGTTCATTTGAGCAGATTACGTATTAAGCTTGAACATTCAACATTAATGCGCATAAACGTTTTAAATCTCAATTTCAAGAAGAGCTATAATAAGAATACACTCTAAGTGAAAACTAACGATGCTAGGGCACAGGAGAGATTCAATTAAACGATAAGATGTTTCTATCATGAATTTCAACTCGAATTGGTTTGAATGTACCAAATTCCAGAGACACTTACAACAGTTCAAGACATTGTATTGGTTTTTTCCTCACAACCATTTCGTCACTGCTAGAAATAATGAAAGGGAAGTCTCATTCAATATCGTTCTTGCTTATTTCCACTAATCCATCTATATCTTTTCCTTCCTCCTCCCATCCTCTCTATCTCCGTCTGCCTCTCTCTCTCTCTCTCTCTCTCTCTCTCTCTCTCTCTCTCTCAGTTCATATTAGTTCATATTATGACAATGAATTACGTAGAAGATGTGATAATGTTTTAAATCGAATTTATATTTGTCAAACCTCTTCAGGTTTTTGTCCTGGGATGGTGAATCGCGAAGAATTAGACGGGAGAGACGTGGCAATTGGATGAGTGAAGATTGTTACAGCGATGAAGTGTCAGATAATAAATGCAACAATCCATTGTATTATCACTTAAGTGTAGAGACATTAATATTTATTCATTCCAAATGTACACTTTTATAAACTCAATTTGTATATGATGCAGTCCTTTCAACAAAAATTATTTTGAAATTATGTTATCATCACTATTGTCTATTGTAAACTGTTTTTGTATATGTTTTTTTTTCTTCATAAATTATAGATTCCGTACTATTTTTCTTTAGACAGCCCACACACAAGACAGTGTCTTACGCGGGTTTCTTGCATTCATTTATGTATTATATAATTTTGAATCTGATTCTATTTTATTTCTCGTGCAGAATATATGAAATATAATTGCAAAATGTATATATTATTTATACAGATATATTATCACTCTGCTATTATTTTCATACACTCCCTATATATTATTAAATTGATATTGATTATTCATTACTACATATTATCATTATTGAATGAATAATAGATTTACGTTGCACCACTGTGTATTAATATTTCAAAAGCAAGAATAAAATTATTTGAAATTGAAAGTGAAACGGAATAGTGGCGCGTATCATTGATATGGACGATACAATTTGAGAACGTTCACGAACATTTTGTAAACTTGGTTCGCTTGCAATATGGTCGTTAGACCCTTGAATGAAACAGCAACTTTGTTCGGAGGAAGAAGGAATGCTGACCATACAATGTGCCATTCTTGTTGAATATTAGCGTTCAGGTTATGTGTTTTCAGCCTGTACTTGGATTTCAAATTGGGATTATTTCATATTTCTGAACCAGATTTGTGTTCAGGTTCACACTCGCATCAAGAATAAGGTATAATTGTAACAAACCGTTCAGGCAAAGCAGTGCTTTAAAGTGGATCACAAAGACTTCTGAGCAATTTAGGTTGTTTCCACAATGAGCAGCGAGTTCTTCCCTATAACAACGCTTTGTATTGATTTTATTGATATGTATGCTACATTTTACAGGTTGCTTTCAATGCGCATTCAAGCAAAAATAATGCGTGTTTGTCGATTAATAAATTCTTTCTAATTCTGAGAGCTTACATGAAACACATAGTGTGTGAGAGGTCCCCTTTAATTCAAATAAAAATGTCGATCCACTGTTAATGGTATCATTAAAATTGTTAACGAACTGATAATCTCAACCTATCATTCTATACTGTGTAGGCCTGCTGTATAGGCTAACACAACTTCGGTAATTAAAGTTCTGAACGAAGGAAAATAACTTCCCTACATGATAGGGAAGAGAAACTTTCTATCATTATACCTGGAAGTCTCTCATTTTCTTTTCAATTTCCCACCCGTCGCGCCAAAACCATCCTTAAATATCGTACTTCTTGTATTAAAAGAACAACTTTCCATGCAACGACAAATGTATCTTTCCTCCAAGGCTAGCAATAAGATTGCAGAGTTTGCCACGACAGTATTTCAGTGAATTGTTTCAAATAAACAGCGACGGTTTCAATGTTATAGAACGTTGGTAACTCTCCGCTTTTCTACTCGATTCTTTGAAACGAACAATAGCTTTAACTAAGACATTGATAAATCATAAACTGTTCATAGAACTATGATCAAAACTTCTGAATTATAAATTCTATTCCTCAGAAATGTATCGAATCTAGAGCGTCATTCAAGCTGTAATATCGAGGATAGCTTATCATTCAGTCTCTAAACAAAGCCAAAAACAATCCTAAGATCTGATATAATACGGTTGGTCACTGGTTTTACTGATCTTAATGGATCCGAAGTCATTGTGGAATCGAAGAAAATGAACGGGCTGACGAACCGGCCAAGTTGGGATCCAATCAGATGCTGTGTGCAACATCAATACTAGTAGGGTACCGTTCTACAAAAATATTATCAAAACCAAATTCAAAATTATTGCGTATACGCTGAATGGATTTACTCGGATTGAGAAACAAATAAAAATACGGGTCGAGAAGAATAAGATTGTTTGGAAAGAAGTTGAATCTAGTCGAGGGTAGCTCAACACGAGCCTAGTCCTGCGCGTAGCCAGCTACAATGAATACACGAAGTACCTTTGAGCTGATCTGATCATGCTGCCTCTCCGAAACTAAACATCTGAGATCACTCAGGTTTGTTACTTATTAATGAAGCATCATATACGACACGATACATCAAATATGATCTCTATCGAACCGGACATTCGGATGTTATAGCACAGTGAATAGCGTACTTTTTCCGTATTCTTCTCTTTTTCTTCTTCATTCGTCAACTGAAAAATCGTCTAGAGGCAAAAAAAATATTTCGATGTGTCTGGTATTTCCAGGGAATATTCTATCCATGTGGATATATACCTTTTATATGATTCCCGGTAGCTCGGAAGTACTGTAATTTTGCACCCGTTTTGAAGATTTGTCTTTCAAAAATCTTTGCCAACAAATTTTTATGAAATTCCTACGATATGTTTGTATCGATATTTAAATAATGATTGTGTGTGTGAGATTAGGAAATTCATCATTTTCAACGGGAAGCGATTAAGATAATAACTCTCACAAATGAAGATTGATGTTATATCGACCCTCTTACACGTTCATCCGTCGCAAATCACGGCCACCATTTCACCATCAGAAACTACTCACAATTAACATGCCGGGTGAACATATCAACAACAACGGACGCCCGCAAATGAATGTACGTTACAGGCAACGAGCAACGGTAATTGAACAAAAATGTTCGTACGGTGTTGGTACTTACTAGGAAAACGCCATATATGCGTTGTTAGACGAGCGAATAGTGATAGTATGGGTAAAAATATGTAAAAACTGATACAAGTGGTACCAATTTAGCACAGTTTATGTTTTTTCTTCAAAATGGCTCACCTGATCGAGCTGAAAATTTCTAAAAGTGTGTATCAAAATGTAATTCAACTTCATGCAGAATTTCAATTTTTGGGAAAATCAAAATATTTCCTTTTTTTCCGCTGTGTTATTCTAATGGGTATTTTTGAAATTTCTAAAATTCATAAAAAAAAAGTTACCACCCGATAATGCCACAAAACTATACAGAACTAAATTAGATGAATAACCATATTGAAAAAAAGTTTGAAGTTGATAGCTGTTGTTCGTTTGACCTGTGGAGAACCGACAAAAAAACATAAAAAAAAAACATAAAAACGAAAACCAAATTTTTCAGTATGGCAAATTGAATCCTCGCTAAAGCTCGTCTAATAAGTCCATGGGAGATATCAGTTTTTTCGTGATAACGTTTGAATGGTATGAGATATCGAAATTATGAGAACGAGGAGACACAGACATTTTAAATACCTTCAAGATGGTATAAGTGATGGATATTTATCTCGCATAGCATAGTTGTCAGGCGTATACGCTTGAAAATGTGAATTTTCAGGCGTATACGCCTGACAGTCTGGCGATTAGAGGTAAATTGTTATTACTAACATCAACTTCAAAGTATTGAAAATATACGTGTTTCCTCCTTCTCAGGATTTTGATATCTCATACCATTCTGTAGTCATCATAAAAACTGATATTTCGCCAAATCGACTCCCACGGACTCTTATGTTGTCCGCTCGATCTAAATGAGCGCCACCGTACTTGATGACACACTCATCCAAGATACTATGAGACGATGTGAAATGAGATGTCAGAATAAAACAGCCGAATCAAGTGAAAGAAGTGTGCGTTATCTTGCATATAATTATCACAATATATCTCAGCACTCGTCATTACTTCATGTACTGGTACAGTCTTATTATTTATACAAATATTGATTCATGATAATAGTGATTTCAGAACTAGGCTCATGTAGTACTATGCAATATAAACTAGGTGACAATATAGGCATATCGGTTACGGGATAACGCTAGTGCAGTCATGTATACGAAGTGTATTATGTATATTCTAAGGGTATGCCTATTAAGCGCTAATCGAAGTAGGTAAATAATATTAATTGGTATAATTGTTTGTCTACGATATAGTATGTGTTATATGTATTCTGGCGAATATTCATAGCTTACATTAATTCATAGTTATAGTTGCATTAGAACAGCTATAGCATTACATTCGGTAGACTAGCTATATCTGAACCACAATAGTAATTGTATTAAGTGGTCGTTCAATAACATCCAACGTAATATGCCTACCAATGTATTTCAGTATTATTGCCACAATTGGACTAGTATTTCCCTTATTATTGCTGAATTAAGACCTTAGTTGACCCACTGCATTAATCTCAATGTCTATGGGTATTAGATATGAAAACTGAAATATGAAGCCTTATGTAAGTTATAGAAAATAAGCATATTCCAACATTTGTGGCTAGTACTCGTGAAAGCCCTATTTTATTTTACAAAATGTACACTCATATAGAGAATAAATACGTGGATCAAGAATATCGTAGAAAAGATGTAGGACCGGAGTCTTAATGTTGAACATTTGACAAGTGACATTTTGAATTTGAATAAACTGTAATAGCACGCCTGTAGCAAATATCTTATTGATATCAATTGTATGTGTGATTGTATTCATATGGGAACGCATGAGGCTGTGTTATCCCCACCAAGAACAAAAACTTTTATAAAGTCCTTGCTATTTGTACACTTTGACATATGAAAGTAGTGACATGGAAAGTTCTCTAAGATGGGGATGTGTGGATGGATATTAGGCATATAATGGAAACGTTCGGAATTACAACTAGTAGCTTTTGACACAGTGAAATAAAGTAAATATGTACACATTTTATTCCATTGGGCTCATTATATTCTTGGTAATGATCATCGAATGTTTACATTATATGACTCATATATTCATCCAAACATATTATTTTTTATCCAAACATATGTATTTTCCCTCACTTGAAGAGGTTATTTGTACAACACTTTTTATATCACTGTACTTTCACATATCAAAGTGTTTACATAGCAAATTCTTGGCTCCCTAGTATTACTGTTTTTGTTTTTTGTGGGGAACAATTTTTTACTATTTTATTCTGCGTTGTTCTTGAGACACGGCATTTCCTCCAGTCACCTGCAAGGCCTCTACAAAACGAATGTAATCGATTGTACCAGATTATGTATGATATATAAGATGCAATAATTGACTTGATGCTTGTGGATTGTGTATTTTGATACTGTCACTTGATTTGTTGTTCCAAACGATAAAAATCACGAATGTCACAACAATTAAACGCTATACAGTGGTCAACAGTATTGAATAAGTTGTCGGAAATTTAGATGAGCGTTAGCGAAGATTTCCATCCCACTCTCATAGAGCTTTATAGGCCTATGTGTTGTTTTTTGGTTTGTTTGTTTGTAAACACTTCGCAGGTCCCACGGTTCGAACGATCGACATGAAACTTTCTCTGTATACGCAAACTTATCCAACTTAGAACTGTGTAGTTGTTTAGTCAAATCGGTTAGACCATTGAGAAACATCATCTTAAAGTTTCTAAAAACCCCATAAGATTAGTCTGGGCGGAAAAAATTGAAAGATAAAATCTCTACAATACAATGCAAATTCTCATTATTATTAAACATTATTACTAACATTATTAACATTATTACTTCACATTATTGAAAATGTGTATGCAATTTGGACCAGCCGTTTTGAAGAAAACAATGTACTGAATGTTTTTTTATTCATCGAATAGATATAAATAATAGTCAAATATGTTGCAGTGAAAGATTCACGGCTCCCTAGATTCGATATTGACCGAATGAAATATATTTTATATGCGTCAAGGTGTGTAGGGTTTTCGATTATTCTTTATATATATATATATATATATATATATATATATATATATATATATATATATATATATATATATATATATATATATATATATATATATATATATATATATATATATCGCTCATCTTACAACACATAGTCTGCGTTTGCCTAGTTTTATGTATGGTACAATTACGGTGTTTTTGTACTATATGGCATGTTCACCGGAAGCAACGGATAATACATTCCACTGAAACCTCAAAACAGATATCGGTCTTGAAACAACGACACTGTTTCAATGATATTGTTACACACTATTATTACACACTGTTCAGTTGCATACAGACCACATCCACACACGTGATCCAAATGCATGTCAATCAATTGCAGCATTTAATTCATTATATCTCTGTATCGATCAAACACATTCGTTTCGTAACAGGCCTGTACAGTCGATTCGCGAACGTGATGTAATGAACAAAGAATATGTATTTGCCATCGAAACTAAGCGAGATGTTGTCGAAAGGCCATGGTTAACAAGGAACTCGAACCACGATGAACTTGACTTCAGTTTCTGAAGCAGTATTTTTTTACACAGTTCCGTGCGATTAGTTTATGCTCTAGTAATAAGAGGTTTCCAAATTTGTCAGCCCTTCGGCCACACTGATTCCTCCATCAAATTCCAAGGGCCAACAGTATGTCACGGCCGGGACCTTCTGATCACCGCCCTCGATCCCGTCGTAATCTATATTATCTCTACTTGTCATATTTGTCACGAAAAGACACAAAAACGATTAAAACCAATTTTAACCTTTATTTCAAGAAGCACATCTTCCTTCTTACAAAAATAGTTCTCTTCTCTCGATTCTCAACAATAGGCTTCTGTCAAGTAACGTCACCCATTGTTGTAAGAGACAGACAACAATGTCCACCAGTTGGAATTGACCAATCAGAATGTTTGGTAGTTCAACAATTCACTTTGTTGCTATGGTAGCGATTGTTTGTCATTTGTTACTCGACAGAAGCCTATACAATCCCTTTTCTCTTTTTCTTTTCTACATCCATCTGGCTTCGGTTACAAACCAAAGTCTGACGATAGCAAGTATCTTGTCACGACCGAAGGTGACAAGGAGAACAACTCCATCTTGAGGGGAGCTACGTGAATCTCATCAATCATAATCATCATGTGAATTACCCATTTACGTCACTTGTACATTTTTGGGATAAATCTCATATCATTAATTACAGTTAAATTATTCAATTCCATGTGCGAGTCATTTATTGTGTTTTTTGATTGGTCGTTGAATAAAAACATCTTTAGTATTATTTCTCATGATTCGCTTACATTGTAAATTCCACAATGTAATCAAAATACACTATGGCGGGCCAGTTTCAATGTTATCAAAATGAACTATGGCGATCCGGATTGGTGGTGCTCGTGGGCCGGTGTTGGCCCGCGGACCGTAGTTTGGAGACCCCTGCTATAGTTTCAATAATTATCACTTCTGACAATAGACAGTGGGCTTACATACGTGTGGTGGTGCCGTGATATGGCTTTGGGTGACATGAGTGGAGGTGCCGTGCGCACTAAAGATGGTTCCGCCGAGTCACAGAACTCTGGTCTTGGACATGAACGAATGTTACAGATGACGCTGAGGGTTTAACATGAGTGGTGGTGCCGTATGGTAGATATCAGGCCTTGACCATTGGATTCAGTTATCCCTTGCGAACGTTTAATTGTTTTTCAAAATAGTGTTGTGTGAATGAATACAATCCAACTAATATTATCAATTTTACTTCGATAAAACCTGACAATCCTTCATTAAACTAATTTAAAATAACCGAAAACTCGAGCGTTGCTCTTATACCACATGTTATTCTAGCCCTACGAATGGCCACTTCGATAGACATGATAGAAGGTGCTGCTAGTCGGTTCTTGAGAATAATTGGTGGTGCCGTATGGCAGGACTTGAGACCCTTACCGTGACTGACACTTGAAATCACGTCCTAGTCCTGGCTAGCTCCAAGAGACTAAGGACTCTCATTGGATAACGTTCTCTAAGAGAGCAACATACAATGATAATACAATATAATAGCAGAGTCACGGTCTCTTAGATCGAAAAATTGTGAAACATTTTCAGCCCACCTCAAGACCATTGTTGGGATTTTTGCTAACAACAATGGAAGTACACAAGAACTTACAAGAACATCAGCGTCCGTTGTATGACTTGATTTAAATCATGCACCTACACAATTGTAAAACAAGCCAATGTTTTCCCTCCATAAACCTCACATTAATATTGAGGAGTAAGCATCTTTCGGTGGTTTAATATTTGATGCTATAAATCGACTATTCTTTGAAGCCAGATTGCACAGTGTTAATAGATTCCTATATCAACAACATGAAACACATTCGACGATTTGCAGATTGAACCATGGCTGGTCCAATAATCGCGGAGAAATCAAAGATTTTCAACTTCTACTTGAGTGAAAACAAAATGTGTTGGTTCAAGCAGAAGATCATATCAAAACCCCGGGTTAATCATTGGACGCTTTCAATAGTGGATGTCGCCATGGTACTTAGCTCTACAAGTAAAGAGGAACCGATCAAGGTTCTAGTCTCTTTGAACTAGCTAGGCCTAGGACGTTGTTTCATGTGACAGTGAAGGTCTAGGATCGAAACAGAGTGACGATTGTCAGGGCTCTGTATGATTGACATGAGTTGAAGAGAAAATATATCAATCGTATGATTAGTAACTTCTGTAACAACCTCCAATATATTCGTCTATGTTGTATTCACAAAGATACGCAAATTAAAGTTTAAGTCAATCTCGGTCTCAAACAGGGGTAGAGAGGAAAAGAGAGTATGAGAAATATCACAAAGACCTCGAGTTAATTAAAACTAATTAAAATTCGCATTGAAAAAATAATGAGGCTGAAAGAAAAATGTCTATAGATATTTTTCTTCAAGTTTGACTACTCATGTAATATTTCTCTCTAGCAATCAAAGTACATGTATTGTATGGCCTAATTACTAATTAGGCATTAATTGCATTGCTTTCACAACGTTAATCAGTCAAGTGGAAGTATAGAGCATGAAACAGACAGAAAGACGGACAGGCAATACTGAAATTACTACAGGATACAGATTGAGAGATCCAAGTGAATTGCTTGAGTGAAGCGTGGTGTAAACATGTTGTTTGCCATCTTACTTGAAATTATATAACATCCACGATTGAAAGCGTCCGATGATTAACCTGGGGTTTTGATATATAAATCTTTATTGAAAAAAGTCTGTCTTATATACATAAGATTGTTCAAAAAACACAGAATAAAAATCAATTGATTAAAATATCAAAAATAACCATAATAAAATACTGCTTAAACAAACGCATTTTGTTTCCACTCAAGTAAAAGTTGAAAATCTTTGATTTCTCCGCGATTATTGGACCAGCCATGGTTCAATTTGCAAATCGTCGAATGTGTTTCATGTTGTTGATATAGGAATCTATTAACACTGTGCAATCTGGCTTCAAAGAAATGTCGATTTATAGCATCAAATATTAAACCACCGAAAGATGCTTACTCCTCAATATTAATGTGAGTATGAGGTTTATGGAGGACAAAAATCAGCTTGTTCTACAATTGTGTAGGTATATGATTTAAATCAAGTCATACAACGGACGCTGATGTTTAGAATACCATATTCAGTCTGTATTGTACAAGAGTTAAGTCATGCAATCATATTCAGTACACACAATCTATCATGAATAAAATATTAGTCTATGAGGAATAAAATAGCTTGTCCATGCACTCTGCCCTCATGCATGACAGGGTTACGGAGTGATGTATTGTCTGACAGACTGATACAATTTCATTATTCTATATGCATGCTCATTATACTTACGACATAATCGGCAATATCAGTAATCAGGAATATCTACTAACAAATTACGTAGAGTGAAACTCAGTTTTTTGTTTGAATAATTGGAACTGAGAAAAATAATGGGCCCCGGACCAGATGTGTCACTTTAACAACGTTAATTCCTGTGAGGTTCAAATTTGACAATACAAAATCAAAACTCTTCATTATATTCAAGAAATTTTCAATTTTAATCAAAATGTCATATAAGTTATTCATTAACTCATTTCTTAATCACCTATATGATGAGAAATTATCTTTCATCTTCAATCTACGTCTCACCATATTAATTTAATATCATACCAATTAAGAAGGATTATTAATCAACATTAAAAAATAGCAAATAGCATACGACACAATTATTCGATCACCATGAATCCCAGCCAAGCTGTCACTTGACTATATGACGCTGGAATGTGTCGGTGGTGCATGCATCGTTGTGAATCACACAATGACAAATATCAAACACAAGTGCATACACAATGCGGAAGTTTTATATTCATATCATCACACTATCATATAATTAGATAATTATTCAACTATTTCATATATTCTCCAATCTCCATTCAATCTCAACTTTGTAATGAATGGAAGGATTACATTATATGAATGCATGAAAACACGTATTAAATATAGAGAAGCAGTGATATAAATGAAAAAGATTGAAGTGAGGAATAAAATTCCAATAGCTTTCAAGAATAGTCCAGACTACGTGGGTACCTTCCCATACAACAGTTTACCTGATCAAATAGAAGAAATCAAATCAATAAATGTATTTAAATCAAACCTGAAACGACATCTCATCAAAATCAGTCCATACACAATTGCACATCTCATTTCAGCATAATCTTTCATTTATATACAGATACATATCATTTATCTCTTTCTCTTTTCTTTCTTATCTCTTAGTCTGCATTATTTTTTTGCTTACATTGCAATTTATATGTACATTCAATCTTGAACATTTGACACAGAAATAATTTGAATGACCATACTATTTGATTTGTTTCTACATACTTACGTCTCTTTTTATACACATTTGACACATTCTATAGCATATTTGTAAATTTGTTTTTTTCACACACTTGTACAACACAATGCTCAATAAAATAAAAATGATGATGATGATTATTATTATTATTATACTAGCAGACTCGGCAAACGTTGTTCTGCCATCGAAGTGATTTGTAGTGAATGTTGAACGTACGAAAAAAGGTCCTGTGAATCGTTTGTGTTGGAAAAAAAAGGTCCTGTGAATCGTTTGTGTTGAAAATGGAACGTTAATTGAACAGAATTATATTTGGTTTTATCGCAAAGTAGTGGAGTGAAATAAAGAAAGTCAACAGTAAATTCAAAGACCATCCAAGTATGAATAACAATATGTCAGTGTCTCAATTCAGTGTGTTTCATTGACGTGATGGACATGGTCAACGATTAGCTGGAAGGCGGATTAGGCGCTATCTAGCGTGATGTGCGCTATCAAATGGGTTGTCGAGTGAGACCGACATTGAGTCAACGTCGTCAATGTCAACATGAGCTACGTAATGACTGGTGGCGTCCTTGAAGTGCCAATTTTTGGATATTGCTCATAGGAGAAAGCTCGGCGGAAGATGTCATATACATTAGGACATTCTACCATCCCTAACGAATGTGCATGAGGAATTTCACGGCACTCGGTCGAGCCGTCTCGGAGGAGTTCGTCCACTAACATGTGACACGAGCTTTTTATATGTAAGATGATGTACTTCTGAAATTTGTATAGGCCGATGAATCTCAAAATTAAAAAAGTCATACACGTACAGTCATACCAAACATATCTCGCGTCATGTATTCATATGAATAATACACTTGATGAGATGATGTCTTATGAACTGTAACAAGGTAAATACACCAAAGGCAGAAATGCATTGTGGTACCTATATAGGCAGCTTGCCGCCGGAGTAGAAAGAATTTGCATTGGATTTCCAACGAATTTGCATTTAAGAGTGTCGGTAAGCTATACAACAGAACAGTGCTGGAATAGGAGAGGTGGATTCTGCGACGAGTTGTGGCTTGAGTGCTTGGCTTGGATTTAATGAGTGAGTGAAGTCTCGTTTGATAAGAGTGAATATCAATTGAAGATGTTACTTCTGAGATCAGATTGGATTGCGATAGAATAGGCTCTAGTTGAAACTTCTTTATTCTCACCACACATAGGCTGCTATTTACCACTTGATAGAAACGAATAATATGCATCAATATATAGACCAGTACAGGCGTAATGACAATATACTCATTAGTTCAGAGCAGTATTATGACTAATTTTAATTCTCATACAAATTTCTAATTATAAATCGGGGTAACTGTGTAGGGCACATAATGCATTGCATGAAAAAATCAATATACTAATATCTCTCTCAATCTCTCTCTCTCTCTCTCTCTCTCTCTCTCTCTCCCTCCCTCTCTCTCCCTCTCTCTCTCTCTCTCTCTCTATCTCTCTCTCTCTCTCTCTCTCTCTCTGTCTCTCTGTCTCTCTGTCTCTCTCGACTCTCTCTCGACTCTGTGGGCTGGACTATAGAATCTTGAATAATGCGTGTAGTTAAACCATACGCAGCAAATATGAAGACATTTCTAGAATTATCTTTTTGTCTTTCTATAGTTATCAGCTGGAATAATATTCGAATACATTCCTCAGAAATACCTCCCCATAATTTGAAAGCCTCCAACCCTGCCATTTCAACTGTTCGTTTCTAGGTCCACGGTTTCTTGTTCTCGTCTTGCATATCTGGTTTTCCACATCGGCGATCCAGTAGCCAGCTCTAGCTGAGATGTCGTTGCCTTCGTTTGCAATTCGCCTTGCAATGCGGGAAACATATCCATTACATTTCATGTACACCATCGATCGGTCTTCCACTTACACCGGGACATGGGGACATGGGGACTGACGGGTCTCTGTTGCATTGGATTGTTACATTTTATTTGGTTCGGCAGAATTTTTATATCAATTTATTTAACTCTCTTACAAATTATTATTCAATTAATTGTACTATCAATTGTTCATATTGGGTTTAAACGACGCACTGGAATGAAAGCGAAGATCTATTGGCGTCGGATGGATGATCAATGAGATGATGGAATGATGAGATGAAGATTTCTTGGGTGATGGGAAGGATAGTGGGAAGGACGCGGTCGTGGCCTATATTGTGGGAACCATCCGTCATTAGACTAGACTACAGATGGAAACCACGAAATACTATTGTGGAGATGGACGGCGGCGGAGATCGAACCTCGTCCGAAATTCCCCTCGTCTCCCGGATCAATGAAGCGAGCGCGTCAACCACTGCCCTGTATGTGCCGGTGTTCTATTATCATTTTAACATTCTGATTTTGGCTTGATTTTCTCTAAATATTGAGGCAATAATTACACGAAATTCGTTTTCTCTCAATATGCCGTATTTTTCTTTTACAACTTGTTATATCTCTTTTCATATGTGGAGGGAGTCGGTCGACCGGAAACTTCATTTCTCGGTGATGAAAGTATGTCTCGCGTTGACGATTATTGCTCAGAAATATGAATAGACGGGTTATGCATAAACGACGACGTCCATATAGAAATCGGGGCTTCATTTCCACAACTGACCAACTGTCTTCAAGTGATCGAAATCTTTATTTTGGGTTACACGGTTTCTAAAGTACGAACAAAGACATATATTACACAAATCCTTATATAAGAAACACGGATAAGACATGTAGCTATAGATAACTCAAACGGGTAGTCTTAAATAGCCCGTGTGCTAGCAACTCATCCTACGGGGATTTTCCACTTAAAGGATGAAAATTACTTTCCCAAGTCACTGTGGAAAGTATAGTAGACAGTTTTCACTAGCGTTCCCTTTCCACGTAATTTTCACATTTGTTTTCACTATTTTTTGTCGCCTGTGTCTGTTAGATGTTATTAAAGGGCGTTCGCACTACGTGGGTTGCCTCACAATAGATAGTATAAACTACCAAATAGAATCGCATTACAATAATGATATACACGGTTATAAACACACATATATATATATATATATATAGGCCTATATATATATATATATATATATATATATATATATATATATATATATATATATATATATATATATATATATATATATATATATTATACACCACCAAAAATCGCGTTTGCTCTATATAGAAATAGAAATATATCCTGCTAGTTTACCTTGAGTTTATCTGGATTTAACAATCTAGGGTAAGTTCCCAAGAGACACCCGCCATGGTTTGTTTACAGCTGGGTATGAGCTCATAGGTCTTTGTACGGTCCGACTAGACCGCTCCGCTATTGAACATTCATTGGTTCTAAACCCTTTCACTCTATTTTAACAACTTGTTTCACGATTGATTGGAATTGCTGAATGAAGTCAATAGTGATAATGCCATGATAATAAACGTTAGGTGGTTTTCTAAATACTGGGAATCGAACTCGGATTTGTTTAGTTTTCTATCAAATAATATCGCTTTTTACAGACTTGTATGATCGTAGTAACAAGATGAATTATTATATCACATTCGAGGTATATTTACTTCAAACTAACACTCACGTAGGACTACTAAATTTATTCGGCAAACATTTTTTATATCACTATATATATTCGTATTCCAATTTGTTAAAGTACGCTGGTCTTGGCTCCCTCTCACAAGTTTCCATTTCGGTGAGGGAAATTGATAGTACATCATTAAAACGAGTATATTACAGAAATCTACATTCTGAACTTGTTCACCCGTCAACACGACACGTGCACAGCGTTTACCTAGTTGAATGAATGATTTGAGATGTGTGTTTAGCTATAACCTGAACACAAGGTTTGATTATTTACGGATTATGTTTTACGGAAGTGTTTTAAGGACACTTGTAGACCGTTTTTCATCAAATTTAATATTTTACTTTCTATTGTTTGTTCATTTTAAACTGCAAATTGTTTATTACGGACAACTCTTTGAATATGGAGAATACAAGGGATATTACATGTCATGCTGAACGAAAACTCGAACTAATAATAAACCAATAATTCAGTTATATATCACCTATCCACACTAAAGGGTTCAGGTAACAAGTTCTATAATGCCCTTCCTTCAACATTGAAGGTATTTAATGAAAATAAATTCAAGAGTGCCCCAAAAAAATTGCTTATTGAGAAGTGTTCTTCTAGTTCGGACGAGTTTTTTAATAGCACCAATTGACTATGTATGCCCTGTTAATGCCTCACACTGTTAGTATGTATTCTTATTTCTATACCTAACACGTCCAACATTACATTGCAATTCAATGTGGAATTGTCATCATCATTATTATTATAATACTAATTGATTCGAATAACAACAGGGTTAAAATTTCACATAATTATTGAACCATGTCTTGTAGGTCTATTACACAGTGTTGCACCAACATTGGGTCGAAACTAAACCTACAATCTGTGGTGAGCAGAAAGTAAATCCCTGAAGCTTTTTCATCGTCACTTAAATGTTTAGCCCATTCTATCGTTTTCTCTGCTCCCCCCCTACCCCCCTTCCCAAATACCCTGCTTTCCTAAACACTAAACCGAGGCTTTCACAAAACAGCTGCACGATAGGAGGGATTTCAGGCCCTCTATGTCTCAGCCCTGAACTTCAGTATTTCAGGATACTGAACTTCAGAACTTCGGGATTTCAGTAAATTCATATCACTTATTGAATGTACTCATTGCTATTCATGGGCATTCTCAGTGATTCGTTTTTTGTTTGGTTATTCAACTGATTATCTATAGTATTTTGTGATACCTATCTATCAGTGTCTATATTGTCCTATAAGTAATAAGTATAATTTCGATCCTATTGATTCATCTCAATTTCATCTCAATTAATCTTGATTATTTGAATGTATCATTATTTGATGTAGGGCCTATTGATTGTTTGATATACGGTAGTTACAAATTTATTGATAATTCATAAATGACGGCTTAATGCCATACTCAATCATCTTATGTTATTTATAAGATATATTGTAAAATATGTCATTTGTGTAACGATTTCCCTGAAAAAAGTGTTAAAGTAACAAACGCAACCACTACTAACACATGATATTCCGGTACTTTTTCGAAGTAGAACACCAAAAATGACGGAAGAAGTTTAAAAAATATACTAAGGCATCATTAATTATACAATCAGTTCAACTAAATACTTGGCCTGTTTATAGTAATATTCTTGACAAAAGAGTAGGACGAAACAGACAGGTTATTATAGTCATCGAAATCAGCATAAAACATAAATTATCGAAAATATAGGAACATGACTATGTTCATACGATACTTTACTTTACTTTAATGTTGTTTTATCGACCCCACCAACAGCTAGGTTATACGGGGGTACGAGTGAGCGGATGATAATGAAACGATGAAGTGAAGATAGGTGAAAGGACGCTTACGAAAACCCATGCCTTATGCGGGACTCGAACCCACGCCCAACGGTGACTTCAGTTTCTACCGCTAGCGATAGTTTACTTAGCCACCGGGGCGGCTCATACGATACGGTTATCAAAGATTGACAATAGATACATACATCCTGAGACGAGTGACCGAGTGGTTAATACACTGAACCATCATTCAGGAGACGGGGGTTCGATTCCTGCTATGGTCGACCAGTCTGACATAAGATTTTCGTGAATTTCTCTATCGTTCAGGTCACTATATATACTGAGATGGTTTCTTAACAACAGGCTACGATCGACTACTCCCGACTATCCCGAAAAAAAACTTTCATCTCATTATCCCTTCATCTCATATATCATTCACCGACGCCAATAGATCGTAGTCATCAGTACAGTGCGTTGTTAAACTCAATATAAATAAAAAATGAATGAAGATATCTCCATAGGCGTGTGTGAGGGAAGAAAGACTAGATTATCCGCATCAGATGCCAGATCGCGGGATGCGATGTGGTGATCGAGTGACGACTGAAAGCAACTGACAGTTCAATATAGCCCGCCCGACTAGATATACACACGCAAGATACGTCCTACATATCATATCTCATGCAGCCTCGCTAGTAGAATAAGAACCGCGGATATTCTGTCTTGATTCAGTCAGAGGCAGCTCAATGGGAGTCTAGTCCCTCGCCCAGCGAGCTACACTGTTTATGTGTCTGGAACTGTCTGAAACTGGGGTCTGAGTTTTGATTATTTGGGTAACTCTCTAATTGATATGTTGCTATAGACTAAGAAAACGCCACATATGCGTTGTTAGACGAGCGGATAGTAATAGTATGGCTAAAAACTGCTTCGAGTGGTACCGATTTAGCACATTTTATGTTTTTTCTTCAAAATGGCTAACCCGATCAAGTTGAAAATTTCCAGAAATGTGTATCGAAATGTAATTCAAGATCACGCAATATTTCATTTTTTTGAAAATATTTTTTTTTCCGCTGTGTTATTCTAATGGGTATTTTTGAAATTCATAAAATTCATAAAAACAAAAGTTACCACCTGATAATGCCACAATACTATACAGAACTAAGTTAGATGAGGAACCATATTGAAAAACAGTTTGAAGTTGATAGCTGTTGCCGTTTGACCTGTGGAGAACCGACAAAAAAAAAATAAAAAAAAAAAAAAACGAACACCAATTTTTTTTCAGTAAGTCAAATTGAATCCTCGCTGAGGCTCGTCTAATGATTATGTTTGCCGCCATCGTTAGTTCAGTCAGCTGAGACACGCTACCATTGGGCGTGGGTTCGAGTCCCGCATAAGGAATGGGTTTTTGTAAACGTCTTTTCACCTATCATCACTTCATCGTTGCATCATCACCCGCTCCTTCGCACCCCCGTACAACCTAGCTGTTGGTGGGGTCGTTAAGCACCATTAACATGATTATGTTATTTTACTTCAATGGTATAGGTGCACTGAGTCAAATCTTTCCAATCAATTTTGACATATGAAATATTATGAATCGATAAAAACGTGGCGATGAGTCATTTTCCGGAAATATTGAAATATAATTACTTTTGATATAGGCCCAACACTATCCTTCACCTATTATGTCTACACATTTACGAGTTGATACATTTTTGATAACAGTAGTTTGTTTAATTTGATGCTCACTATTTTGAAGCCGCTAGTACGATAACAGTAGGCCTACTAACGAAATGTTTACCCTACTGAGACCCCGTTTACATTACTACCATCCTACTACAGTAGAGTTACTAGAGTAAATGGGCAGTAACTAATATTGCGTTCACACGGACAAAATATTGGTTGTTGGTTACTAGACGTTTTAGTTACATAATTTACCGCGTGAGTGTGTTTTGACACATTTCGTCGACGCCATCTTGTAATTATTCTACCAAAACGTATCCTAGAGCGAAGACTTCCTACGGGGCTACGATCGTACCAACCTATGAGCGTTCATACGGGTACATCTACTACAGTAACCCTACTAACGAGAGTAAGTTGACTGTAGTAGCTTTTGTTACGAGCGTAGCCACTATTTGGTGTTCACACACGGTCACTTACGATCGTAGATGGGGTTACTAGAGTAGTTGAGTAGTAATGAAAACTGGGTCTGACTGGTATTAATGAAGTACTAACGCTTTCCATTGGACATTTTTTTAAGTCAAATTTTGTAGTACCAACGGTGGAAAGATCACTCGTATGTAACAGTAAAACACGATATTTTCACCATCGTTTTTCACCTCACCGCGTACCGTTACACATGACACAACTAACATGTAATCTATTGTGAATATTTATTACGGGTCGGCAGTAATTCAGAAGATACTTCTCTTCATGGTGTGAAGCAGTTTAACTAAAGTATATTCATCCTTGAAGTCACTGACATCGTTTATATGTCACGTTGACACTGGAAATTTTACTCTGTGGGTAGGTAACCCTTAATTAAATAATTTTTCCAGTCCTGGTCATTATACTGTGCTCTCTGATGCTTCAAACACGTGTTCCAATGGTTGCATGATCCATGTTTTAACTGTAAGCTGCAGCAGCCAGCTCATTAACAGGATATATCGAACAGTATAATGAAACACATACGCATGCACGTGCAACGTGCCACAGAGAAAGAAATGCCAATTAGTACAATGCGATTAACAATGGTATATCATTTGGCGAACGGAGATCATGCAAGGATTGCAGATATTTTAATTAGGGTTACTGCTGCTGGATTGAGATAGTGCGATTCAATTCGTTGTCGAATTGGAATATAACTAGGAAAACGCCATATATGCGTTGTAAGACGAGCGGATAGTAATAGTATGGGAACAAATGGGTAAAAACTGCTTCGAGTGGTACCAATTTAGTACATTTTATGATTTTTCTTCGAAATGGCTGACCCGATCAAGCTGAAATTTTTTACAAATGTGTACCAAAATGTAATTCAACTTCACGCGAAATTTCATTTTTTTGTAAAATAAAAATATTTTCTTTTCTTTTTCCGCCATGTTATTCTAATGGGAAGTTTTGAAATTTCTTAAATTCATAAAAAAAAAAGTTACTCCCCGATAATGCCACAAAACTATACAGATCTAAGTTGAATGAGGAAGCATATTGAAAAGAAGTTTGAGGTTGATAGATGTAGCCGTTTGACCTGTGGAGAACCGACAAAAAAACATGAAAACAAAAAAAAAAAAAAAAAAAAAAAACGAACAACAATTTTTCTCAGTATGTCAAATTGAATCCTCGCTAAAGCTCTTCCAATAAAACATTGGAATTATAACATTGTTTTGCTCGCTCTTCTAGGATCTTCAAAAAATTTAAGATATCATCTTGACAGCCTTCAGTATTGTTTTTTAAATTTAATTTTCATCTACTATAACTATTTTGTATTATCATTTCATCATTCCTCTCTCCCTTTGCTGTCTTGTTTAAATATTATGATCTGTATTGATTCACATATTTTCTTTCACCGAAGTTATTATTATTCTCACATTTTGTTCACAACTATTCCTATATTCAATTAACTTATATTTTGTTTCTCATTCTCTTCTTATTTCATTATTCTTTCAAAATATGTTATTATTGTTCTTTTTCATATTTAAATAAATTGATTTTCATTCTGTGTTTTTTTAGCAATCTCGAGTTTGAGACAGAATCATCAATAAAGATATACATATATACATATCGGAACTACGGTCAATATCAATCTGTTAAATTGTAGAATGCACTTCAACGCTGCATGCTGCAGGTAATTATGTGCAAGTGCAAGAAACCCAAGCCTTGGAAACTCAGACGTAATTAAGGTACAGCTGAGCAGTGAGCGTCCATTCTCAATTCATTCATACTCAATATTATTTATCTTAATATCAATGTTAATTATCTTGATATAATATTAAAATTATAATTTGTATAATTTATATTATTATGCAGGTAGTGAGACACATGTTGTTACGGGGCTCCTGCTCTATTCTCACTACCTGTATACAGTGTAATATGATGTATTGCACTGTATAGAAACAATAATCAAATAATAATAAAAAACCATTTCATCAACACATTGTGTTTTTTTCGTTCAGATATTCTCAAAATCGATTGAAATTTGAAAACTTCGACAGAGTTTGATCAACTTCAGATAATAAAACATCAGTGAAGTTTGCAATTTTTCTACTGAAAGACAACCCTTGATTCAAATGCAACTTGTTCGTTTCACTCAATCATCGTCTCGATTGCATTCATTATTCTATCATCAGAATGTTTCTAAATTCTGAACTACTACTTGATTCAATTAAATGTCATCAGTTAAATGTAAACAGAAACCAAAAACTTCATAACTTGTAACAATTGGAGGTATAACTACATTTCGAATGTAACTACGAACTACCGTAGCAGCATGTAACCTACTTCCATGAGCTTACATAAAATCAGATATAAGACTCTTCACAGATTTGTTGATTGCATTATATATTTTTTAATTGACATGCGGGTTGAAAAGAAACCTAGCTCAGTGAGATAACAAAAGGGTATCTTGAATAAATTGGGGCTTCGGTATTCAATATAGATAAACAAGGAAAACGCCATATATGCGTTGTTAGACGAGCGGATAGTAATAGTATGGGTAAAAATGGGTAAAAACTGCTTCGAGTGGCACCAATTTAACACATTTTATGTTTTTTCTTCAAAATGGCCGACCCGATCAAGCTGAAAATTCCCAGAAATGTGTATCAAAATGTAATTCAACTTCACGCGGAATTTCATTTATTTGGAAAATATATTTTTTTTTCCGCTGTGTTATTCTAATGGGTATTTTTGAAACTTCTATAATTCCTAAAAAAAAAGTTACCACCCGATAATGCCACAAAACTATACAGATCCGAGTAAGATGAGGAACCAGTTTGAATTTGATAGCTGTAGCCGTTTGACCTGTGGAGAACCGTCAAAAAAACATGAAAACAAAAAAAAAAAAAAAAAAAAAAAAAAAAGAACAACAATTTTTTTTAGTATGTCAAATTGAATCCTCGCTAAATCTCGTCTAATGATTCCCCGATTGACGTTTCACAATTTGGCTGCATTTTGCGTTATCAATAATACTAATAATCAGGCGATGCATTTCATCATCAGGCACTTCTTTGGAAACTGTGAAGGAGTATTTTTTTAATCCTTCAATCAAGAGATGCTCATCTATTCTGGTAAATATATAATGTTTGGTGCACTTAGGATCGGGATAGCTAGTGGCCGGTGGGTGATGATGGAACCCAAACATGTATTCACCTCTTCGAAAATATTAATGTTCCCAAGTTTTGACAGAATATATCAATTGAATAACAACCCGTATCGTATCATTAGTAAAGGTGCCAAAGCAGTGACTGCAGTTTTCCGTACATGAAGTTCACGATTCCCGAGTGAAATATGTATCTTGAAGGATTTGGGGTCAATTCACGTTAAAACATTTGAATTCATAAATTAGCCTGTTACACTTGATTGTAATAATGCGTGTGTGTGTTTCTCTCAACTCCCCAGAGTTTAGTGTTTCCTTATTTCTCTTCTCCTCTCTTCTCTTACGCTCGTATACTGGCATTCATTTCTCACTCTTTCGCTCTCACTCTCTCACTTATTCTCTCACTTCAACTCTCACTCGTTCTTCCTACCATAATTTTCAAAGAACATTTCAGTTCTCGTAAGAAACAATAAAGATCCTAATAATAACAATTCCTGAACTAGAATCATCGAAAATATCATTTCTAGTGTTTTTAAGATAAATTTGAACAAACTAAAGGGACTATGTAAAAAGAATAAAATATTCGACCATTTATAAGCCATGTTTATTGTAGGAAGAACTTCCGTTTCCATCACCAATCGTCTCATATACCTTGAACAATGGACGGTAATATATAATGAACCACTGGGCAGACTTCTTTTTTTCTGGCAGATCAAGATTTCATTTCGAGAAGTGCAGCAAAAGTCTTTCGAGAGCTTGCAGGCGTTCGAAACAAACCCAATTGTCCACGTAGTTAATGAAGGACCGACTTGAGTGCGTATTTCATAAACACTCTCTATTGGCGTCGACCTATGGGCTGGGTTAGACCTATTCCACTAGAGACCAAATGTAAATGAGATGAAATGACATTTGAAAACTACGTTCTTGAGAATTCACGGCATGAAACGCCCAATGTCTAATACCAACGTGAGCAATTGCAAACGAAACTAAATCTATCGTTCAGTAAACATTTCGAATGAATGAATGAATGTTGGGCTTTAAAGAACCGTCGACAGCTAGGTTTTTTTGAGCCTATATGACAACAACATTTCGATTGTTTTGTAGAGATTATTTTCATACTCTTTCTGCTCGGCCTTATCTATGAAGTTTTTCAAACTTCGAGATGATTCATCTCAAAAGTGGTTACACCGATTCGGTCCTAAAATCATGCAGTTCCAATTTCATGTTGATCAGTCAAACCGTGTGACCTGTGCACTGGGTACAAATGAAAATACAGACAAAAACTCCACAAAAGTGGGACTTTCGCCACCAATTATTCTCTTCGATAGCTATTCCGATAATAATGAAATGTTTCCATAATGAGTATCATGTTTAAATTCACGTTCAATGAAAGTTTGAAGTTTTTTGAAGAGAATTAACTCCCAAACTTTTTCCGCCCAGCTTGATCTAACGTTTCTCTCGGGAAATGTGTGATAGTGTTTCTCAAAAGTGGTTCTACCGATTTGGCACTAAAACCATACAGTTCTGAATTGAATAAGTCAGCGTATCAAGAAAAAGTTTCATGTTGATTAGTTAAACCTTAAGACGTGCGGTGCGTACAAAAAAAAACATAGATAAAGATACGTTAGTCATGGAAATCTTCGCTCTCTCTCATTTAACAATTGTTTATATACCTCTTTATTCAGGCTATTGGTAATGAATCAACCAGTGTTCAGCCATAGTGTAGCTATAAAGCTGAATCTAGGCTCGTGCTAAGTTAGTGCTCTAGTGGATGGTAGACAGTTGTTCAGTCTCCAATATTTGTAATGAGAAATATACGCTCAATTTCATGTCTGCGCTAATTACTCAGAATTCAACTGATTCCACCTAGAGTGGATCCGTTCATAGGGGCGGAGAAGGGGAGGAGGGAGGGGGGAGGGGGGAGGGGGGAGCAACCTGAAGCTAGGACCGTCCACATACAAGTTCAATTATCTCAAGTTAATCGCCCACTAATTTCGGATAGGCAGGACTCGTACATAATTACGCAATAAATGGTGGGATCTATGCCACAATTAGTCTGTTAATGGATGGTAGATGGCCAGGATCTTACCAGGTTTTGGCTAATCACAAGGACGTGAATATCTCTACATTGAATTTTGTATTTTTCATATGCGAAAATTCATTAGTTCGTAATGGAGTATATGAAATGTAATGAAACACATCATTATTTATAGATATAAAACAAACTTTGTATATATTTTCAAACACGTTTTCATGTAACCAGACAATCTTGGTTGAAAATGAGATTTATACTTCATCTCTGAACTTGTTTCCTAAATAATCTGTACCTACACCTATGCATGCAAATTTGAATTTTCTTAGGTCTACCCCATTGGGAGTTATGGTGTGTATACGCAGTCTATACCAATAGAACTGCCCTATACCTCGCACCTGAACTACCCGGTACATGCAAACCAAGGCTCACATGTTGGAAAATTAAAATGTGAATATAAGAGCCCACGAGCGGAAACTTCCAAGAAAAATAAGAGGTGAACTGAAAAATATATATGGTATAAACGCAAACCGTTATAGAGTCTAGTTCACATTATGGAACACCTGCTAGATAGGCCCATGTCATATATATATATATATATATATATATATATATATATATATATATATATATATATATATATATATATATATCGGGTTGGTTCTCGTGAAATTTAGTGTTAGAACTATTTGGTTCGATTGGCATTCGAATAATGAAAAATGTTCACGTATAACTGTTCAGTTCAGTAATCAATTTGAATATTTGGAACGTTCATTCGGGGATATTCAATCACAATCTACTACATGATAACTATTGAATCAATCTGTGAACTCAATTCATATTACTCATTCAATGCTTTGTTGCTACGATATTCATCATAGAAGTTTACATTTTTCATGATCGTAATCATTTTACGGCTTGATGTGTGATGTATTCAGAAGCGACAACAATGCTACTCAGATGTAATTGTTAGTATCAAACAAAATGGATTGATTAAAGTGGGCTAAGTGACCATTCTCGGAAGCTTTGATGTATGCGAACGAATCATAATGAAATATACATTTCAGTAGAGAAGGTAATATAAAATAAATTATAATACTACCGTGAAGCATAGTTCGAAAATCAAGACAAGCTCATCTTGGATAGCAATCAAGCGACCGTTTTCTGACATTTATTATCAAACGGATGGAGTAAAATAATATTATGATACATATTAGAAAACTGAATTAGAATTGGACTCATAATTGTAATCCTGAAATATTCACTCACTTTCTTTGAAGCATGATAATGAAGCACAAAGCATTCATTCTTAGAGTTCTTGATTACAACCGGAAGTCACCTGATTAGTGCTTTATAATCGACTTTAATCGAACTTGAAATGTTTTTTCAATTTTCTTCCAATATGATGAAGAGCTAGTTTGGAACAAGGAGTGTTGTAGAGTATCACCTTGATCATTTTAATTCTCCCTAATAATACTTCATATCAGAAAAGGAAGATAGTTGTTCTATTTCAAGTGATTCTAATGAGAATAAAATCTTCACAACAAACGAAATAGGGGAGGTGGGGGGATAGGCCTATATTTAATAAGAACGAAACAATCTATCAAATTTATATAACTCGACAATGTGAAATTCTGAATGCATGCAGTTATTCAATTATTCATAATAATTCTGTGTGTTTTGAATCAGTCATTTTCATATTGCTACTTTTTGTACAATTTTTTACCGGCATACAGATTCAGAAGGTTTTCTGTGGCTTCCACGAAATACTCCATGTATTAGTTCACTTCTAGGACGAATATTAGTGTATGCCACTTGTCAATCATTGCAGGTTTTAGTTAGGAAGTGTATTTATTTAGATCCGATGGCGCCACAATGTAGAACTATTTAGTCATATTATTAAATATGATTGTGTTTTCGAGTGAGCAGAAAGCGGCTTTCAGCCTAGCTTTTCTCTCGAGAGCTGCCATCATACAGCCCTAGTCCACGGAAACCATGCTGGAAGTACCCATTGCACCAAACCAAACTATATAGACACCATTACGGCGGACTAGACGCTACTGCTATTATGCTAGGCTATGGCTGGGAAACACGGAAAAGCGGTGTGGGGTTTGTTCACAAGGAAAACTTTCCTTTGTGAGGGAAGATTTCGGCAGGATTTAACTTTTCAAAGTGTTATTTTGTATAATAATGAATATGTAATTAGAAGGTTTTGTACATAGAATAGATGAAGGGTAGGGTGATATTTTCAAGTGATCATTAAGGGTGGTGCGAGAGTTTGAGGGAGGGGTTATCAACAGGAGTACCATTCTAGCCATCTTGAAAGAGAGATGGAAGTGAAAAGGAGGCTGACGTCGTGGTAACAGGTATAGGCATGTTATGAGATGGCACGCGACGATACATTCACAGAGGATGAGAGCTTCTGTCTTACACCGTAGCAATATAGTACAGGATTATACTCGGGCTTAATTATAACCAGTTGGAACTATAAATCTACCCCGTCAGCGGCTAGATGTTACTAAGTTGTGGTAGGTATAGGGGGAAGGGAATTGTGAGAAAGATAGAAGAGGTAGGGTATAGCCAGAGCGTAGGAAACCGAGCAGAAAGAGGGACACAAAAACAATTGAAATCGCACACCAAAAACCCGCATATAGCGATGCGCATTTCAAGTGAGGGCGGTTTATATTCCTTCTTCTCCTTCACCTTGTCTCTCCATTCCCTCCTTTCTAACAAAACTAGCGAAATGTAATAGCTTAGTGAAGTTTTGTGAGCACAAAAAATATCTTTTGCCAATTATTTAGTTAGTGAACAAGAGAAAGTGCACAAGAAACGAGCTCCCATGTAGGATGAATTATATTATCTAAATCCATTTGAATATGAGCGTAGAATTGTACAGAAAAACCACAAAAGGACGTCTGATTAATGAAGAGAAGCTTGTAATTATTAGCAGTACTCAACACTTGAGGAATGTGATGGGCTTTAAATAATCTGAAATAGTGGCAAATACGAGTCATCAAGTTTACAGGATGGAAACGTGATCATCATATTTCTTGTAACTAATTTTCCATTGTCAGCGTTTCAATTTGAAAGCAACAGTGTGGTTCGAAAAGACGATCCCCAAAACCGAGAGATTTGAACCTTCAAGTATTGAAACTGTGGTTTCATAGACTGCCTTTGTTTGATACGTTAGCTTTTCGGACAACTCACTATTAACACCAACAAAAATCATTGTAGACTCTTACCAAACAATCGACACCATGTATTCAAAGGCATTAGAAACAGTTCATAAGCAAATATGGTCAACAAGACATCGCTAAAAGTTCAAATGCATAGTCATCGAGGTGTAAGCAAGTAGATGAAATAAGAAATTGCTTTTAGATATCTTTATTTATATTGGATGAACGTTAATATTCATATTTAGTTTTAAGTAGAGAAGGTGATTGATAAAATATTGCATCTGTTTCTCATAATGAAGGCAAGAGATTATAATATTTTCTGCATCATTGCCTTGAACGTTTCCATAATGGAACTGTGATGATAATGGACAGCAATTATTCATTACATATTACCAGAATTGTAATGCTAAATCAAATTAAATACAAAAAGGTTTAAGATCGTGTAATGTTTCAATTGAGCACAATGAAATGAATTCGAGTGCCATATTGCTTCACACTAGTCCACAGAAACAATAATATCCGCGAATTGATTCTCTCTCTCTCTCTCTCTCTCTCTCTCTCTCCTTCTCCTTCTCTCTCTTTCTCCTTCTCTCTCTCTCTCTCTCTCTCTCTCTCTCCCTCTCTCTCTCTCTCTCTCTCCTCTCTCTCTCTCTCATCTCTCTCTCTCTCTCGTCTCTCTCTCCTCTCTCTCTCTCTCTCTCCCTCTCTCTCACTCTCGTCTCTCTTCTTCTCCTCTCTCCCCTCTTCACATCTCTCTCTCCATCATCTTCTCTCTCTCTCTCGACTATTGCACTTGCACTTGCGTAGTAGATGGCATATCTAAGTACACTCATATCTGCCCGAGAGCGAATCTATCATGTTTATATTTTCGAACAGATGTCTCATCCGTAAGACCTAGAACTGAATGTTACATAATTATATTCTTCTGGGTGACATCAAATAAGACATAAAATGTAACAGTCTTATCTCACTCGCAGAGTGAGGCACGTAAGATATAGATCCTGAATGCATGGCATTTTGTTTATCGAATGTTTAATGCTCGAGTTACCAGAGTATTGGTAGGTAACGGAAAACAATAAAGGAATACATTGGCACAAGAATAAGAGAATCGAAAAGAAAGTAGGCCTACTATATGGAAATATCTCAACAGTGAAGTGACTGAGTGAGTGAGTGACAAGCAGAAAAATATCCAGAATATAAAATTGTCAAATTTGAAACGAAGACGTATATATCGATGATAATGAAGTTCATATAATTGTATATTCGCTATTACTGCATGCATATATTAAAATATATATTTCTTCATATGAGAGGATGTACCTTTAGAAAACTATGTATCATCTTCTATTGGGCCTATATCAATTTACTCTCCATTTTATCTCTATTGGCGTTGCTTTTTATTCTATTCCGGTACGTAGGCCTATATAGGCCTACTAATCATGTATTTTACTCACCATTCTTGGTTGTTCCATATTTTGTATGAATGTATTGATGTTATACTAATATTCCATAAATGTACGTACCAGTATCTTAAAGTTATCAACGCCTTCAATTACCAGCATGATGAATTTAATATCACTCTTTGAGAAGGTGATAAGCTACTCCGAATGACTAAAATGAGCAAATAAATATATTAGCAATATGTCTCATGCTGTATTTATGCAGCGAGCGCGAGTTGTCGGCGTGAAAGTAATTAAGGTCTAAGAGCTGTGGGGTGGTGGTCCACCTCCGACCACCCCTTAGCCCCCCCGGGCACAGGTGCCAGAACTGTGCCATTAGCGCACGGTGCCATATCCCACCAAAAACCACCTCCCACTCTTCTACGGGATATGCCACTACAACCTGGCCGCAGTTGCCACAATTTAATGGTTTCTAAATAGCAATTCACAGACGGGCAATGTGTGGGTGCGTGTGTATGTGTATGTTTTAGGTACAAAAACGATATGAAGTACAAACATGAAGTTGCTTGAAGAATATAGGCCCTATTTCAATCGACAGAAAGTGAACAAATATAGAAATGATGAAAGAATATTACGCAAAAAACGAAAATTACTAAAATACAAGGAAATAAACTGAGAATCAAAAAATACAAGTACAGAAAAATGGACGGATAAGATGCGTGATCGAATTTGATGGACACACAAAAATCGAAAAAGTCAAGAAAGTCATCCACAAACGGTTTGCAGAAAACCAGAAGAATTAACTTCAATCGATCACGATATCTAGGCTAAATGAGAATAATAAAATGATTGAGAAATAGTCTCATGAAATGTTGTCACTCTAAGAATAGTCACATCAAAAAAGTTATTACTCACTTGGTATGTCAGTGGGCGAGAACCTGACCGGCAATCAGAAGATCCCGCGTTCGAGTCCCAGTCGAGACTTATATTTTATGGCATGACTATTACATCCTAAATATCTCGATATTGGATATTTGGATCTCGATATTCAATCGTACCCAAGAGCCTGATTATATAATGAATACTTTCATCATATTCATATTATTATATTCAAATTTAAATTTTAAATATATATTTGACATATGTATTATGGATCATGTTCATATTATATAATGCATTATAATCTATATGTATATGTATATACGAGCACACAATCTATGTTATAAATCTTTGTGTGCACACTCAATTGAATATTAGTTTAAATTTACTTGAGTTGTTTGAGATAGATTTACTTTCTGAACCCTTCTACACAAGAAGTTTGCCTCTAATACCTCACATCTTCTACGTTGAATGCGCTTGTCAGGCAAATGACGTATATCACTTTAACTGACATTAATTATCGTTAATCTTGTACCGTTGTACTTAGCCCTCTGCAGCTAGGCGCTCGCTCATTAGTGCCGCGTCGTTCTTACGCTTGCGTGTACCGTCGAAAAGCCAGTCCTACAACTAGATTAAAATCACTCTTCGAGAACAACTTAAGACAGATCTCGTAGTTGCGATGAAATTCCTTAGTCGAATTGATTGGAAGGGATTCATGTTTAGCGTAATTTTCAATCATTATCTTGGAATTCACAAAAATGATCAAACTCATGAAATGTATATCATCGCTTAACGATATAAATTATTATGAGTATAGGTATCGTCATCGTGGTTTATTGATCAGTGTAAGTAGGCCTATAATCCGTTCACTTAATGGGTCAATACATACATGCAAATAAGAATGACCACATGTGAGTAGTCAAGTATAAACAAGTGTCATCTCAAGTATCAAGTATAAACACTACTTGATTCTCAAAGAAAAATGGCGATGTAAGAAAATGACTATAGGTGATTCTTATTCAGTTCAAAACACTCAATAAATACCACAACGTGTGGTGTAGTCCATGAAATATAGGCCCATATATATATATATATATATATATATATATATATATATATATATATATATATATATATATATATATATATATATATATATATATATATATATATATATATATATATATATATATATGGTAGGTCTATCTTTGCGGAAATTTGACCTTCTTTGATGAGTGTTTTTGGTTCTGAAAAGAACCCTTCGATTCAAGGACTTCCACGAGACTAGAACGACTCCAGAAGATGGCGAACAGTTTTTCGCCGAAACGTCGAGTAGAAGGGTTCTTTTCAGAACCAAAAACACTCATCAAAGAAGGGCAAATTTCCGCAAAGATAGACCTACCATCAACCACTGGCCCTCAAAACTTCAGACATCACATATATATATATATATAAATATATATATATATATATATATATATATATATATATATATATATATATATATATATATATATATATATATATATATATATATATATATACGAACATACGGTTTTCTTTCTCGTTGTTCAAGGCTTTAACTCGAGCATTTCTTCGAACATGATGAACGTGCACTAAATGAATAACCGTTTCAAGGAAATTCTCACTACAATCAGAACAAGATTTTTTCATAAAAAAAAAGCTTCATGATATTATATCTACATGAACTATGTCGTACCAGAGGACCGGGCTTCGAGACCAGGAGCTCGTTGTTGAAGTTTCTTTATTCTCGAAGACACAGTTACATCGTAGTGGCACAATTAGTACATGTTATATACTAATGTAACTGGTGTGCACCTATTTAGGTGTCTCACACTTCTCCACTTTAATAGGTACCACTCATTTATTCATACACCAATATTAAAAGCAATTGCTCAGGGTGGATTGCAAGAACGAAGTTTAGACCCCGGTCTACTTTAGACGCCGTCTAGCTACAAAATAGCATTGCCTCTGCAATGCTATTTTGCACTTGGACGGCGTCTAAAGTAGGCCAGGGTTTAAACTTCGTTCTTGCAATCCACCCTCAGTGTATTACAGCACAGTAGGTCACATGACAGCAATTTAGGAACGCTGTTGTTTTTTAATGCTGCTTAACGACCCCACCAACAGCTAGGTTATACGGGGGTACGAATGAGCGGGTGATTATGAAACGATGAAGTGATGATAGGTGAAAGGACGTTTACAAAAACGCATGCCTTAAGCGGGATTCGAACCCACGCCCAACGATGAATTCAGTGTCTGAAGCGTGCCTCAGAGCTAACTGAGCTAACGAGGGTGGCAAGAACGCTGACCGATGCGACAAGCTAGCGCATGATGATCACTGATTACAAAACCATTTCTCAAGTCGGGTAATCAAAGTTACTCAATACAATTAATAATAAAACAGATAGACGTTATTAGTAAATACGCGACAAGAATGTAAGCAACAAGCATTCCGTGCATACTAAGGTAATAATACACATTGACCAAACTAATTTGAGTTCGTGAATGATCGCTATCCATCACAACTACATACAAAAGTATATATAGAAACTATGGAACTTTGAAACTAATAAAAACTCGAATCTAAATCATGTCATTAGAACAGCGTTGTAGAAATTAGAGGAAATTTTCCGAATTGTTGCTATAAATAAAATGTATTTTGATACAATTTCACATTTTTTGGCCGCTATATCTCGACTTTATTACTTTTTGCTTAACTTTTTATCTCCACAGATAAATTTATTCTCCAACTCTCCACAGTTTCACCGAGTTTTCTTGAGTTGATGATTCAATTAACAAACAGTGTATTCATCTGTACTTGATTGTAATTCATTGCATCATACTAAATATAATATTCTACAATTCCATTGCGAGATATCTTCAACCCCAACCACCGCTTCCCTTTCCCATAATCAACAAGCACTTGATCAAAGACAAAATTCTTTTAATATAAGCTATGCTAATTCATCAAGTTCGCATTTTCTCTAGAAGCCTATCACATAATAATGAATTGGATTGGAATACTTTTTATTCCTCATGAACCGCGGATGAGTTGTATTTCCATCCGATTATTCTTTTCTCTGAATGCTCATAATACTATACTATTTTCACCCATTTTCATTGAAAACTATCATTTTTCAACATTTATTCTTGTATGAAGGATTATTCTTCCCTTCACTCATCACACTCATCTCTCCATCATTGCATTCATCAATCATAGATGCCAATAGATCTTCCATCATAACAATCTGTAGTTGAAGAACCAATTATGACTGCAAAAATTACCAGGCCAAATTGTTTGTTTTCGTTTGAACTATTGGTATTTGAACTTGAAGAATTAGACAACTTGAGATATTTTGATTCCTACGAAATGTGTTCGCATACCTTTCATAGAATTATATGTATTCATTGAATATTAAATTCACTATACAAAGAGATTCAATTCGACGAGATAATTGAAGGAAAGAAGAGAATTAATGTGCTCGTGAGAAGCGAAAACATGTTTATGTGCCTTATGACACCGGATATCCTAGTAGAAAAAACAGTCCTCAAAAAAACACAAAACGACGTAGAAACTATGAGAGAAAATATTTCCACCAACATATTTGCTAATGAATGTTTATTATAAAGACATGCATTGGAAATGAATCAAATGGGTGCTTGGCAACACCCTACAAAGCAAGAGAAAGATGAATGCACATGCTTTAAACGAATAACTACTGTCAAAGTAATTTTTCTTCAATAACTGACAGCAAGCTGAATATATATTATTATGTACGCACAAAACAGTGCACATGCAAATCCTTTGTTCTGAGGCAATAAAGATGCCTGAACTTGTGACTTTTTATGCTTAACACTTAAAAAGTGTTATTAAAAAAAATATACTTCATAACGAATATAAACTTTGTCTTAAAGTTTTAGTCTTGTCATTCAAAAACAGAAGAAAGCGAGAAAACTACAAAGTCATTAAAAACAAGCTAGATTTTTCAAGAAGCACTTAAACTTCCGTAAAAGCAATAAAATGTAAAAGCAAAGATTTAGAACACAATATTGATGATGGTCGATCAAACATCAGTGAATTGATAGGACACCACATGTAATCAACTAATGCTATCCTTTCTCACCGTTGTTCACGGAAACTTTGCTCACTTTCCTATAGATACATCAGGCCATTATAAAAGTTACAGCCAATAACTGACGCCAATTCATCCATAAAGAACAGAGCATGAGTAATCACCAACAACCTGGAACTCAAGTTCTTAACAGATTTTTAATAAATTAGAACAAAAAATGTCAATTTTGTTTTCTATAGCCATTGGTTGAGATAACAGATTGCTTCTGATGTCATTGTTTTATATAAAATGGCTTACTGATGAGAGTTGTAATTGATCAACAAATACAAGTGCTCTTGTTTCACATGAGCCCATAAGCCTACAGGGATTAGGTCTGTATGTACCTTGTTTCTCTTCTTGATTGCCTCTTCGTTCTTCTCTTGAAACGATAGATAAAAAGACGCTGCAAATACTTATTACTCCAATATTTCAATTGTTGCATTCTCATTAATACTGACTGTTAGCTCACATTTGATAACATGGTACAGATTGATAATACGCAGTTAGATGATAAAGGGCTTGTATAGGCGTTCGCAACAACCTTAATCGATCGAGCACGCATTTTTGTTTGTAAATAATTTATATACAAAAATGCGCGAATAACTAGATTAATAGATTAACCAGATTGAGTTATTCTATATTGACGTGAGCCGAACTTATTTCTTGAAAAAAAAAATTGTTATTGGTAATTTTAGGGATCAAATTACGTGAATCATTTGATCGTCGCGGTCGTTATATTCACGATGATTTGGCCGTCGCGATAGTTTTTCACCCGCAACCATTTGGTCCGCGATCATTTGGTCCAAGATCATTTTCCCACGTTTTTTTCACCCACGATCATTTGGTCACTCCACGATATTATGTACCCACTGTAAATTGAGTCTCGCGATAATAATATCACGATATTTTTGCCGCGATCGTTCAAATCGGTCGGATTATATCTAGATCCCATGAAGTTGATAATTATAGTCCACTGATGAAAATGAGTGAATATTTACAAATTACTAATTCACCCATTCAAACATGGATACAAAAGCGATGAAATCAAAAATGATCTTCAATACGGAACGATGTGCTTCACTTAGCACGTTTGCATTCACAAGACGTGGTCGATCAAGCTACACTGAAATGCGTCATTAAGAAAACACTGATATTATACGTACTACTAGAAAAACGCCATATATGCGTTGTAAGACGAGCGGATAGTAATAGTATTGGTAAAAATGGGTAAAAACTGCTTCGAGTGGTACCAATTTAGCACATTTTATGTTTTTTCTTCAAAATGGCTGACCCGATCAAGCTGAATTTTTTTTAGAAATGTGTACCAAAATGTACTTCAACTTCACGCAACTGGGGTTATTTTTGATATAAAAATTTTCTGTTTTTTTCTCAGTTATCTAAGGAATTTTTGAAATTTCTTAAAATCACAAAGAAAAGTTAATCTCCCCGATAATGCACATACTTAAGATCTAATTTGATGAGGAACCTATTAAAAAGTTTCAATTGAGTATACGTGACCTGTTGAAACCGTAAAACAACATAAAAAAAAGTGAAAATAAAAATAAATAATACTAAAAACGAACACCAATTTTTTTCAGTATGTCAATTGAATCCTCGCTAAAGTCTCTAAAACCAGAAGACATGGCATAGGGTTCTCACTCCCGCATGTCTGTGAGAAATAGCGGTTAAATGTGCCACTTTTAGTCCGATAATAATTTCGGATGAACCATTTATGGACCCATGGTATTTCCTCACTCACAGCACTGCAGGGAAAACCACGAAATAAAAGATTGCTGCTAGAATACTGGTAGTAAATTGTACAAAGGATCGGCCCAAGGAAAATTAATCTTTCTTCATTCTTGTAATTTCTCTATGGGCTTGAAATCCCATTGAGTCGAGCTGGGTTCTGAACACCGTTTAATAGCACATTACTAGTAAAGTGTGAGAATATTGCGTACACATACACCAACACAGATGTGTTTCATGAGACAGCTGTGCAAGCATCAACCACCTTATCATCATGGCACCTCTACCGTATTTGGAGCAATAAGTCCTGGGCCTCTACCTATACATTACAGTTTAGACGCACATTTTTATACCAATACTATGCTATATAAAGATCTTGTGATATTCGCGATACAAATAATACTCTATATCACATAAGAAAGATATAATATACCACATATATTCTTGTTAAACTAGTCATATCTTACAACGTAGTTCTCAGTATTACACGTCGAGTTGTTAGGACTAAAAGTTGAGACGGATCGTTTGAGCTACCTGAATACAAAGGTTTGGTCATGAGTCGAATTAGTGCTTCTGGAATATTGCTAGAGAATATTATGTTATAGATCTGACGGTATGCGGTGGTACTAAGACACAAATGTTCACAATCTTACAAAACCGAGAAATCTTGTCAGTGGTCTTTACTACGACTGCGCGAACCATGTTGCAAACCACAGTTTATTACTAGGCAAACGTAGTACATGCGTTGTAAGATGAGCGAGATATCTGAATCGAGTATAATCGGAAACTCTACATAACTCAAATATATAAAATATACTTCATTCAGTAAATATCGAATCTAGAAAGCCAAGAATCTCGCCAATATAGTTTTCTAACAATTTTATTTGTTCGATGAATACAAAACATGTGCTAATCCGAAATGCATACAAATCTGTAGTAGAATGTATCATTTTTGTGTTCACATCCGGGGTTGATTCGGATTATTCAGAAAAGATTGTATTTCTAGCATTTTCTTGCCCAGCCTAATGTGTTACGGGGTTTCTCAAAACTTTGAGACGGTATTTCTCAAAAATAGTTCAACCGATTCAACCCAAAAACTATTAATTTCTAAGTTGAATACGTTTGCGTGTACAAAAAAGGGTACTGAGAAAAGAAAAGAAAACGTACTGTACGTCCTCAAAATTTCATCTTGGTATTATTTTCTCCATCCTTTTGGTCTCGCTCGGCCACTCTGTTGGATATCTCTATAAGTAAACCATAATAAGTGGAGGAGGCCAGCAGCAATGGTTTTCCAATAGGCTTATATCTTCGCTAATAACTCGCATTCAGTATAAGCACTGGGTCCATTATGTAGCACGCGTGTATCACACACACTTTCATAAGCAGGTAGGTATTATCAAGACCAATAGATGTTTGGGAGAATCACATAATGCTTATCTACTTCACAAATCAGAGGCATTTCAATTTTATTTATTGTACTTGACTCCATATTCATCCCATTCGATGATTTCTACTGCTTCTTTCTGATTATTGTTGTTTGCTTAACGACCCCACCAAGAGCTAGGTTCTACGAGGGTACGAATGAGCAGATGATTATGAAACTATGAAGTCATGACAGGTGAAAGGACGTTTATAAAAACCCATGCCTTATGCGGGACTCGAACCCACGCCCAACGGTGACTTCACTTTCTGAAGCGAAGCCTCAGCTGACTGAGCTACTAATGGCAGCAAAAAAAGATTTCTAACGAAAATCCTATCGAAAAAATGTCTTTCAAAATGAATTATGAAAATATTTATGCTTGACCTTGAAAAAGGCGACAGAAATAAGGCAAGGTAGACATTATTTTCATTTCTATTCATGTTTCTATGAGAAATCTAGACGCTAACAAAGCGCGTGAAAGAATACACTGAACAAATATGCTTGGGCATCCGCAGTGTACATTGTCATGGCGGTATAGTGACTTGACTTTCAAGAGCTCCTAAGTGCAACATAAAGATAACCAAAACATCCTTTCACGTATCATCACTTCATCATTTCATTATCACCCGCTCATTCGTACCCCCGTATTACCTAGCTGTTGGTGGGGTCGTTAAGCAGCAATAAAATAAATAAAAAGTAACTTTTAAGGAACAGTTGTTCAATTAAAATTCCATAGGCTGGCGTCTAGTTTCACAATTTATTGACTAGAAGATTCTTTTAATTTAATCAACATAATTTTGAGTTCAATTCGAAAAGCCGTCCCTTTATAATACACGTCTTCTTTTCTTCATTTTTCTTCCAGTCCGCCACTGGAATAAAGAATCCTTATATTTATGTACCGCAGGTACTTTACTTGTGTGAAGCCATATCATTAACCCATCTAATGAAGAAAGCGCTGAGCCTAGATGTAGGCCTATTCCATTGTTACACACAAGTTTATAACATAGTTCACCTGTTTGTATGTCCACAGACATTGTCATATTACCACAGTTCGCGGTGAGCTCGGCATCCCTTACATAAAACGGATTTAGAAGAGTTGCAAGTCATACGTATGACGCTTAGACGGATAAATACAACTAAGTAAATGGTCGAAAACCTAGAGGATACTATTCCTGACTATGTTGGTAACTGTAGGCTCACATGAAAACATTCACAGCGAATCCAACTGAACATCATTGCATCACATTGCATTGAATATAGTCAATTTATCGAATTCATAGGACCATTTTCAGGCAAGATATTGAGATTTTATTCATTCAAACAATTATTGAATTGCATACCCTTCCTGAGAATCCACTATGATAGGCCCCTACTTGATTGCTGAAAAGACAAAGACACTGGTTATATGAGCGTGTTAGGTGAACAAATGAGTTTGAAGTAATGGAGAGAATATTGACTCAACGGCACATGATAGGCCTAGGTACTTGACTTCGTGATGGTGATTGATATTGGTATGTACATTGGTATTGATATTGATAGGTTCATTTCTTGAAGATTCATTCAGGTACGTCAACACCTATCACAACACACAACACACACCACTTTGAGTCTGGATTTTTCATTTTCATATCAAGAAAAAGGTGAGGAAATTCAATTTTTACGATTACTATACTTTGACAATCTACATACATATGTTATGTTGATTATTTTATTTCCAATGTCAGTTTTACATACGGTACCCATAAACCTAGCACATCAACATATAGGCGGAGAAAACATATTGATCGTAGGTGGACCCCCGTGTGTCGACTTTATAGAATCAAGCCTTCATATCGATCTTATACACTACGTAATTATGCTTTTTTCCAAACACTTTCACTTTTACTGCTTTGTAAAGAAACCGAACTAAAATGTCTTATGTGAGATAACAAAAGAAAAAGAGGAAAAGTCAGGTTTGCAAGTCTAACGTATGGCCTTTTGGATGCATGGTTGAATGCATGGCATGAAAACGGTTGATTTGCGCTTGGAAGGCTGGCGGTGTTCAACGAAGCAAGCAAGCTGGAGCAACTGTTCATGGCAATGTCACAATGTAACAAGTGAAATCATTTCATATACTAGAGAGAGAAAATTCTTTGGTGTACAGTAAGAAATTCAACGACATGCCGCAGTTAACACTACTTCCTAGAATAAATTCGAATACCTCTCCATGTTGAACTGATTTCGTCCACTATATGCTGACCTGTCAGTAAAGGAAAAGCATTTATATTAGGCCTACTCGTATAGCTACCTGGACGGATTGGAATTGGAATGGAGAATGAGTATTATGGAAATCAAAGGAAGGGTTGTTCATTAATTTGAACGTAGAAGAAAGAACAATCAACATTCAATTGTTCATTTGATTCTCGACGGGATCATCATGATTGGAATAGGCTGGGGAGATATTTGAAGATAGATTGAGATGATGTGAAATTAAGGTTTTCAACGAAGGGTAAGGAAAAAAATATCAATAATTCGTAAATCCATATTGTGGTATCTTGATAATCTTTTTTTGATTTCTCTATGTACGCTTTCACGTACAGTGTAAGATGTTAATGATTATCGTCCGCTCAAAGACCCCGTCAAAAACTGATTATTTGAGATAAGATACTATTGCAAATCAGAAGATATGGAGAAAGAAAGAAATACGCATACCATTCCATTTTTCAAGAACCAAATGTATAAAAATATCAAACAAAGATCTTTGGAAATATCGAAAGTATTGAATCTAGTGCAACAAATGGAAAGAAATCGCCTCAACCATAGCTCACTCAAAGTAATCCACTCCACTATCGTCACTCCTTGCGAGAGGAAACGTCACATTTTGCGACACGTCATTAAATACATTCATGTGAACTTCGAAATACGGACACATCATTGCTTTTTGTTTTTTTCAATGTTGCCTAACGACCCCACCAACAGCTAGGTTATACGGGGGTACGAATGAGCGGATGATAATGAAACGATGAAGTGATGATAGGTGAAAGGACGTTTACAAAAACCCATGCCTTATGAGAGACTCGAACCCACGCCCAACGGTGACTTCAGTTACTACCGCTAGCGATAATTGACTTAGCCACCGGGGCGGCTCCACATCATTGCTTTCATTAGACGTCAACTTAACGGAATAGCATATATGTGGTGATACATTATCAATCGTTTGTGATGTCAAAATGTAAATTCGTGAAAACAAGGGCATATCTTTCCAAAGTCTTCCAAACGGTATATATGTATTTTCTCTCACTCTGACAGTGTTTCTTTATGAACTGAATCTTTTCACATATATCATTTCTCAAACTTGGAGAAATACATTTATATGTAGGCCTGTATACATATATATATATATATATATATACATATATATATATATATATATATATATATATATATCATATTTATATGCGTATTTATAATGCGTCACCAAGTCTTATTCAAAAAATCCGTAACCTACAAGACAGGATGGTAAAACATATGCTTCCGGACATTAGGACAAATCATTTACCTTCAGCATCAGAAAAATATTCATTTTCCAGATTATTGCCTATTCAGTGTATTTATGAGTTCCGTTTGTTCTTACTTTTCCACTTCAACAACTTATACAGGGAGCTAGAGGACCCATCTTGTAATACCAGAGCAAGATCCAAAGGCATTTTCAAAATTCCAAATTTTCAAAATAAATATGGTAAGAGATTATTACAGTTTGTTGTACCTACACTTTTTAATCAACTACCTTTTCATATTCGAGGTCTGCCAAATTATGAGTCTGTGAAAGCTGAAATTAAAAGTTTCCTTTTATCTAATATTGTTTAATTTGTTTATTACTTGTGCTATATTCATATTGTTCTGTGTACAAAATATAGTCCTCGATTGTTGTTCTAGAGAAATCCGATATTCTTAAGAATGCAACTATTATTTTTCAATCTGTATAATATTTTCTTCAATTATTATATATATATATATATATATATATATGTGTGTGTGTTTTACTTTGTGTTTTCGTACTACAAGTTTGATAAGAAATCAATTTATATACTTTATTTCCTTACATTTAACAATTACAAAAAATCTGTTCGTTTTATGCGCTAAAATTGTAGCATGTATTCTCTCATTTTTACTTGAAACTATTGTATTGAACACCTTACGTTTTGTAGATTTTTATAACTCACAGTCAAACTGTCCATTTGGCAGTTTTGTGGGAATTCCGAATGATATTGCCTTATTTTTTTGTACTTCTGTAAATGTGCTATCTGTGTTTATTTTGCAATAAAAAAAAAAAAAAAAAAAAAAAATATCTATGAGTTCCGTTCAATTTTTAAATTGTTTGGTCTCCCAAGATTAAATCATATTACATATACTTTTTGTTTTTGATAACATCGAAACTCGATACAAAATCATTGTTCCCGAATTAAGGCTATAAGGATGAAAGGTAGGATCGTTTGAGATTATATTATATGACTGAACAATTATTATTGCATGTAACACATCAGATCTATGTATATAAGGAGTACAAACACACAAAGATGGAACAAATCATATCATTGCCACTATTGAATTGAAAGAGAAATTATATCGAATATAATAGTCTCTGAAAAATGAAAGTAACAATATATTTGAATGTTGTATCAAACGACGGGAAACAACTTGAAAATATATAGTATATATGAATCGAGTGGCAACACTTAATTGAGTCATTTCTATATGAATTAAGTACATGTGTGTTGTTACTGTTACTGCTACTTCTGTTACTGCTAATCCCTGATACATTCATCACGTATCGGGAATCTAGCATTTTGGTCTACAGTTGAATATGAGCACGGCATTAAATTGAAATTAAGTTGACTTCCTCAATTAATTATTTCCTTCACAACTATAGCCTAAAATCCATGAAGACAGAATATTCTATCAATCTCATGCATACAACATAGCATGATGAAATGAAAACAAATGAAACTTAGATTTGATAAGATAGCAAAGTCACAATAAATTTTGCTAACAATATACAAACCCGGCACTTCCACCAATCGATTTTGCATTCATAGCAACATACACATAAGATCAGTTTATTCCGAGATATAATTCTGGACTTTTTCATTTTATTTCTTGTCACTTATGAGCTGACCTATAGAGAGTATGTTTGCCATTCACCTTGCTCAACCATTGAGATACGAAGACAAACAAAGAAAGATGCACGGTTAGATTGAGGTAGCCGACAGAATCAACAGTAGAAGGAAATGCTTCACAATATTATTACAATATTATTGGTATTTGTTAAACCGTTACTCTTACTCGAGGAATAATAGAAGCCGATATTTCTTGTTGACTTATGACAATACAGGAACGGGGGAGAGGGCTGGACGACATTAGTTTGTGTAGAGATAGGCAGCAATGTAGTCGTATGTGCTTGCCCAAGCAGCTCACGTAGCCAATATCGGTGCGCGGTTTGGTTGCCACTAGTGAGCCCTGTCAATACTGGGACGACGTGTTCCATTTAGTCCCAGCTGCCACAAACAACATCGAGAACACAGACAAAACGGGCGAACTACACAGACGGGACTTTCAAGTCAACGGCCGAGATTTATCATATGTCACAAAGTTAAAGGCTATTCGTTTCAGATAAGAGAACGAAACAAAACGTTTATAGCAGATCTTTGTATTTCCTTATACGGGTTTTGTTAGTATTATTATTCATATTATTTCTGAGCTGTTACTTCTAACATTATGATAAGGATATACAGTCTGATTTTCGATAGCAACAAAGATGTCTGAAGGGAACTGTATCGCCGTAGGTAAACGTTTTTTTTTTTTTTTTATATTTGAGTCCTGTTTTGAAAAGGATGCGAAAGTTCCATTAAGAACTTATCTAACAGAGGTAGGAAGGAACTACTCTCCGCGTGCTAGTGGGGAATCATCCTAGTTCTCACTTTAACGACTGAGAGAAACACTAAAAACCTGAGACAGATTGGTCGACCATGGCAAGAATCGAACCACGGTCTCATGAAAAGCGATTCAGAAAGTTTTACCAACTGATCTTGCCGACTAGTCATCAACTGCGAATTTGAGTAACATATGCCTATGTATATTTAATCGATTCATCTCTGTCTAGCATTGTGATTGAGATCGGTAGCGTCTGATGTAATGAATGAATGAATGTTGGGTTTAGAGGCGCGTCGACACCGAGGTCATTTTGCGCCTATACGATGTATTTTACTCAATTTAATAATCAAAATATTGCAAAACATCATACCCTCCACATTATAGGCTACGTCATGAATTCGTGGAGGTGTATGCATTATTGTACTCGTACATTAATTTAATCACATCTATAAAAAACACTTATAAGAAATGGAACCGATAGAATAATAAACATCAGGAAAAAGAGGATCAGTCATTCTTTTCCAAACTTCTGTGGTTCACAGTTGAGCCACACCAAGCAAGGGTATGTAATGATGGAAAAAAAAACAATAATATTCATGAAAATGATTGAATATAGATCAAGCCAGACTATTGTTTTTATGATCAGGTGCGACCTACTTGGATATATAGAAGCTATATTCTAGTTCAAGTGACATATCCTTCCGCTTCACGTATTGAAAAATATGCATTTTTCACCAGGAGAGTGGAAATTCTATCCCATTTGCAGAATAAGAGATGTTATTTTCAATCCACTCTTTCTAGAGATAGCATATATTTACTTTCCTTCAAAACCAGGAGAGCTGATTCTCTATAGCTGTTACAAGATATCGCAACTTCCGAATTGTGAAAGAGTAATTTATACACACACACAATGTATTCTACGAATGGGTCATTACCATTTCAGACAATCCAAATATTCGACCAAGGTAATCCTTATAGATTTCACCTTCATAGTGTAAATAATTATTCTACTCCGAGACCTACACAAAGAGTGTTTTCCGTGTGAAATGTATTACAAGTATTGTGACAAAGATGTAGGAACCTGCCTTTGTCTTCTCGACAATCAAACAGATACGGCGTAGAATGTCATTTATATGCTATTTAATGTATATCCTTCTATGTAGATGACAAGACTATGGTGAAATATCTTCGAAGGAGAAACGTATTTAGAGTTCGATCAAAAAATAAATTGAGTGACAGTCAAGGATAAAGAAGTTTCGAAAAGAGAAACACGCCAGAAAAACGTAATGTAGCTAGAGAAATTAAACCACTAATAACATATACTCATAGGTATATATAACTGATATTTCAATCTCAACAACCACATCATTTATATTTTATATTCATATTTATTCATATTTTCCATTGTATGGAATGAATATTTCTTTACAGATTATCTCAGAATATGAGAATGAACAATTAAGAGTCCAATGTTTCTCTTCCTAAAATAATTGTATTTATTATTCATCTAATATCATGAAACGCCCAAGAGGATAGTTAGTATAACTGGCACGGCAGGTTTGTCTCAGTTTGATTGAGGTTCCGTTTCCGTGTATGAATATTCTCAGTGAAGAAAAGAGTCAATTACTCAAATAGTTATTTCAAACACGAAAGGAATAGAAAAATACCCCACATGCATTAATAGGTGACACATCTGAAGCCAACAACTGTCGCTTGCTCTCTATCTTTAGTGTAGATATAAGTGTCAGGACGTTTACAAAAACCTATGCCTCATGCGGGACTCGAACCCACGGACAACGGTGACATCAGTTTCTGAAGCGGTGTCTCAGCTGACTGGGCTACCGATGGCGTCTTTTTTTAAATATATATATCTAATGAAACAGGATAAAACTGAGATAAGACGGTGTAGCTGCGAATGAATATGATTAAAACGTTAAATATATAGAACAAGAAATATATATATATGGGACCTACAACATGTTTAAATATTCAATAATCATTCTGATCGAACTGAATTTATGCACGAGAATATCTGGGACTTCTAACAATAACGTTTTATTCCGTGTGAGTGAGATGACAATAGCACGCATACCCAGTAGGCCTATACGCGCATACTTTATTCTGATAGCAAACGCTGCTATATACATGGGAATGTGTATTCTTTCATATATTCAGAAACACATATCTTTTACTCCTAATTTTCACAGATTGACTCCCAAAAACTGTTTCAAACAACAAATAATTCTACAGTATCCACATCTATGCTTTATCTCTAATATGAACGTGTAACACAACACGCCATGGTTTATTGCCAGATTGTCAGACTTCAATACTCACCGGCAATCAATTCTGTTACTGAATTGTATAATTGTGTAACTGAATTATCCAACTTACTGCCACTGATACATAACACTATCTAGTATTGGACGGCATATTAGAATTGTTTCCGATGGTGAAACATAAATACACAGTGTAGTAATTTAATTTCGAACTGTACCAGTTCATTTTAGACAGGTCACATATCAGTTCGCAGTTCATGGACAACAGCCCAGATAATTGATTTCAACTTCCATGGCAATTTTAATTATACCTGCTGAAACATTCTATTCACCAAACCAGCATTTACAAACAGTACGTTTCTATCAAGCTCGATCCGAATCAACTGTCAGCATTTCATTTTGGAATTCACTCCGATTCGTGAAATCTAGATTTAATAGATAGCAAGAAGTGAACTCTCATCAAGCATAGACCTATATTATATATGGAATTATTAAATGGAATTATATATTATATAAGTTTCTTGTAGAACATTCATTTTATTCAATGACAGAGTACTTGACATGTGGATGCTGACAAGTAATTAAAACTGACTGTATAGGCCTACATCTTATTCTATTTCGCAGAGTGTATTTTATTCTATTATATTTAGCTGAATGTTTTTTCTTCATACTTGTTTTCATGCTTGTTTTAAAAACATGTGTATAAGTGTATACAAAAAGCTAATATAGCTGAACTAAACTAAATCATATAATATCATATAATTATTATAAATTCAAATTAATATTTCAGATTAATTGAAATTGTAACATAATTAATCATTCTGTCCCCCTTGTAAGTGAATCGATAACATTGATGTAGTACATATCACCTGCATCATGCATGAGTTTGTTTGAGATGAGAAGTTTGAAACTATACAACCTTGTTAGTTAACACTAACTATTAACTACTGTTGACTAATTCACTAATTCACTAATTACTGGATGCTCAATGGTGAAAAAAACGCTATGATATAACAACCACTACAAACATGGGGTTTGAGTTTCAAAATACGGAATACTCTCCGTATCATTTCTTTGGAAATGAATATTTATTCGTATTGATCCGCGGAGGGTATTATAACAATGATATCCGGACTTGCTCTGAGTAGTCTGAGAGAGATAGCTGCCAAGACGAGCATTCACTTTAATATTCATATCATAATATGATACCGTTACACGGTTGTATTTGAGTAAGTAATGAAAAAATACACCGAAAAATCAAATGAAAATATAGTCAATTCAGTATTGCAGCTGAATATAATAATTTGGACACAGTTAAAAGCAATAAGAGACATAACAAGATTTTGCATTCTAAAAATGTATCGATGAAGTGAAAACAATTTTTACTAAAAACTCTCTCAAAGCTTTTAAAGCTAGTTTTAATTTCACTTCGTTCAAATTTCTAATATGTAGGCTACAGCTAACTTGAGAGATAATTGACATCTCGCCTATAATTAGATATTTTCACAAAACTTTGCAGGTCATGCCTAATCAATTGATAATCACGCTTATTTCTTGTGTTGTGATCATATAGGCCTACATTCTCGCTCAATAATTATTTTTTTTTTTTTTTCAATAACATCGGAACTTGATACAAAATCATTGTTCCCCAATTAAGGCTATGGATGGAAGATTAGATCGTTTGAACGGGGCACCACGAGGGCGATCATATCACCCCGAAGAATAATTAAAATATTATAATTCATTTAACAAACAAATCAAATCTTAACTAAGGTAATAATTTCAGGGTTAGAAAACAATTCAAACATCCACAGTGGGGAGAAAAAATCTTGAATCTTCTCATTATCTTGATCTTCTTCTTCTTCTCATTCTTCTTCTTGAAATCTTCTTTCGTCTCTCTTTTTCTCTGTTATATATTTATTGTTTTTATTCTCTACAAACTCTATAACGTTGTAAATATATAGAATAGAATAGAAAAGCATAGAATAGGTTTTATTTACACACTTCGAGACATATAACAGCTGTTATACAGTGTTATAGGTGGTGTGAAGATTCAGACGATGGCTGTAATACGTAATAATATGATGTTGAATACATGTGAATGTGAAAAAAACATAGTTTTGGGTTGAATGTAGTAATGAGTAAGTGTTAAATTTCAGGGGTTATATTAGTGCGCAATTGACCCCAATATGCGCAGTTCTAAACTTCAAAAATGCAGCTCTTAATTTCAATTTACGCAGTTCTAAAATGACGAATATTGTTGAATAATGAACATTATCTAAGAAGAATTGAACAATGAGTAAATCGTTATTCTTTAAACCACATTATTTCATGTTCATGCTCAATAATTTGAATGATTCTTCTCCCAATAATAAATGCGCGTATACTTGGCGAAATAATGCACTATGATGCAACAGCCTTAGACCTACATATTCCCAAATAGTAACAAGATATACTTTAAAAAATGAAGTTTTTCAAAAACTTCCCCGTGGGGTTGCGATGGGGAACTTTCCCCCCTCCCCACAGTATCCGCGCCGAACCTACCTCTTTATACAATTGATTTTTCAATATGCGCAGTTCTAAATTTTCACTAATATAACCACTTGTGTTAATGAGTTCGTTATGTTAGTGTGTAGGTTGATACATTACATTGTTTCTATAGCTAGGTTACATTGTTACTGCCAATCTATACCTATACATAACTATAATTACTATTATAGTTATATATAACTATATCACCAGCACATGCAGCGCAGTGGTTAACGCGCTCGCTTCATGTGATCCGGGAGGCGAGGGGAATATCGAACCCAATTCGATCCCCGCCGCCGACCATCTTTACAAAGGTTTTTCATGGTTTCCCTCTGTCGTCCAGGCTAATGCCGGTATGGTTCCTACAATAAGTCGGCTATGACCGCTTCCATCCCACTATCCTTCCCATTATCCAAGAACCTTCATCTCATCATCCCATCATCTCATTAACTATCCATCCGACGCCATTAGATCTGCGCTATCATAACAGTGCGTCAGTAAACCTAATATATATAGAATATATATATATAACTATATCTTACTGTCTTACTAAACAAGGAAGTGCCATTATTTTCAGTTTTTTAAAGATCGCACATCAATAATACTAGTTTATTGAATGTATTTTATCTATCGTCGTCGGCAGCTATTTATCTTTCCAGCATTCACATTCGATTTGAACCAGTGAACATTTCGAAGCAAGCTCCAGCGAAGTCCAATCTCACTCTACGATAAAACTCGGAACGTATACGAGTCGTGTTGAATGACCGTCTTATATTAGACATATCAACATCTCACGGCAAACATAATATCATTCGGTAAAGACTTGCCATGTAGATAACAGTTTTACCTGGTTTAGATCACTGTGGAACGGCAACTACATCGTTGCCAAGTGGATCGATACCAACTGCATTTGACGGTGGTATAGCATGTATATTATCACTGTGAACGATCTCCTATATCCGAAGACGGCGTAGAAGAGAAGAGGACTCTTGAGGGTTATTACAGCCGTATAATACATATCAAAGGCATCCGTACCATAATATACACACACATAGGCCGACACAAGTATTTAGATATATATATATATATATATATATATATATATATATATATATACATCAATATATAGGCCCACTTATAGAGATACGGATATGAATATATATATATATATATATATATATATATATATATATATATATATATATATATATATTGCGCTGAACGACGCACTGAACAGATGTCTACGATCTATTGGCGTCGGTGATTTGTAGATGAGATGATGGGATGATGAGATGAAGGTTATTTTATTGGGTGTTTTTCGATAGTGGAAAGGCGACGGTCGTGGCTTGTTGTTATTAATACTGAACGACAGTGGAAACCACGGAAAACCCTTGTCAGGATAGTCGGTATGGCGCGAATGAAGCGCCGGTGTCTCCGGTATGACGGTTCCGTGTGCTGGCTGCTCGACCACTCGTATATATATATATATATATATATATAGGCCAATGCATATACAAATATATTTATATATATATATATATATATATGTATATAAATAGATTCGAAGATATTGCTCCGATAGCCATGGGCATCGGAGCGGCTATTTTAACTACCTTTTTCGGCTATTTTCACTACCTATAACGCGGCTATTTTACATTTAAGAGTTCACCGAGAAGCTCAATACGTAGGCCTATGTCTCATCTTGAACGTCAGATTTGCATATAAGATAAGTACAGCCAGAATGAAACAAAACAATGTTAATGAGTTTACACCTGTGTTCAGGCGAAGTCTGCATGACTGATTTGAGTTCAAGAAGACTGGATAACCATAGGCACATATTTGTCCAACGTTGTTAGCTGAGTTAGTGAGACCGTAGTTAGCCTTTGGCTATATTGTATTATACTGTAGGTATACCAAGAGCTACCAGACTACTCAAAAGTATATCAGCATATCATGTTCGATTCAAAGAATACAATATGGAACGTGGAATGGTTGTTCTACTTATGAACATAGCTATCACCAGTGCAACATTTTGAAATGTCATATTAACGTAGAATACCATTGGTATACTCCCATATATTATGTCAACCAACTGCATGTATCAAGATTCACCATAACTCTGAATATTTTGTATTTATTTCCACTGACTTATTCAAAATTGAATGCATGATTCTTCCATGGTGACTTGTGGTACTCACGACAATAAAATTAAGCATTTTCAAGCACAATACTTCATTTACTATTTATTGCCTTTATTTATTGAGTTAATGGAGACTGCCTGCATATCTTCAACGATATATACATGCTATTATTGTAATCATAGATCAACATAACCCCATTACTATGTGTAACACAATATTATGTTGTGCAGGTAAACGTTAGTAATGCGGTTGTATGTGTGTATAGTTCACATGATTCTATGGTTATATGATGATATTAGTAGTTAATCAGTATTTCAAGCCCACTGAGAATGCGTTAGAGCTAGCCCGATTACAGTTGCCTCAAAAGACATAGAAAAGTGGTTTCAGAATGAAAACATTGAAACTTGGTCCAAATGTAATGACCAAGGCTAAGGAATATGGTTCCTCAGAAAGCCTGTATCATCAGCATGAAATGTTGGTGTCGATGATAAGTACACTATGATATTATGTTTATATTGGGTTCAACGACGCACTGTTATGATAGCGAAGATTTATTGGCGTCGGATGGATGATTAATGAGATGATGAGATGAATAAGGTTCTTGAGTAATGGGATGGATAGTGGGAAGGAAGCGGTCATGGCCGACTTATTGTAGGAACCATCCCGGCATTAGCCTAGACTACAAAGGGAAACCATGAAAAACCTCTGTAAAGATTGTAGGCGGCGGGGATCGAACTGGGTTCGAAATTCCCCTCGCCTCCTGGATCACACGAAGCGAGCGCGTTAACCACTGCGCTGCATGTGCCGGTACCATGTTATTCATAGTCTATTCAAGTTTACGAATGCACGTCAATAACTTCGACAGTTGAAATGTGTATCCATAATACAAATTGTAATTTCGTTCGTTCAGAGATAGGCCTATATTCGATTTTCCTGGAATATAACCACCAGATGTGTATCGAAAATATTTGTCAGATTTCTCAATTTCTGCTGTCATTTCATATTATGGAATACTATCGTACAAAATGTTCGTTGACATTAATAATTTTACCTAATTTGATCACTAAAAAGTTACTTTCGAACTTTGCTTAATAGGTGTGTTGCATTTTCTCCTGAATTTTTTTCATAAAAATGCACTGCTTTGATAGCCCAAAATTTCAGTCATTTGAGTAAAATGCTTTAATAAGCAATATGCCGTTGTTTATAAAAATGTATGTGTCTTTAATTGAACCATATATGCGCACTCGCGGGCGAACATTTTCAACGTTATAATCTGATCTTTAATAAACTGGAGGCAAAACCTTCTCTCTGAGATAAAGGTATCTAATAGAACAGTGTACATAGCGTGTGTGTGTTATGAGAAGAATTGTTGATATGATTATGATGTAGGGTGTACATGGGTTTCCACTGTCAGATAATACGTGTGCTCTGTAACACTCCTAGGATTCAGCTACGCCATCCCTTTCCCGAGTATTATAAACAGTTGATTTACTTTTTTAATCCATTGTTAATTCAAATGATGACAAAGTAACTACCATTTCACGTGGATTACACGAGGGGTTCACAACTCGAAAATTTGGTGTACAACTGATTTCAGATTTCAAGATTTCAGGTGATTTCAGGTGATTTCAGGGATTTCAGGTGATTTCAGGTGATTTCAGGGATTTCAGGTGATTTCAGGTGATTTCAGGGATTTCAGATGATTTCAGGGATTTCAAGTGATTTCAGGGATTCCACGTGATTTCAGGTGATTTCAGGGATTTCAAGGGATTTCAGGTGATTTCAAGTGATTTCAGGGATTACACATGATTTCAAGTGATTTCAGGGATTTCAGGTGATTTCAAGTGATTCCAGGGATTCCACATGATTTCAGGTGATTTCAAGTGATTTCAGGGATTTCAGATGATTTCAGGGATTCCAAGTGATTTCAGGGATTTCAAGGGGATTTCTTGGGATTTCATGGCAAGTGTACACCTGATTTCAGGAGTTGTTAACCCCTCGGGATTACATGTAGGAATATGACCTCAAATATTGTAAGAACCCGCAAGACGATCAGCAAAACTCGCCCAAGTATTCTATCCGACCAATCCTAGTCTAGATTAATCAAAAAAGAAATATAATAAAATAACATTTTGAAAATAATCTCAACTGAATCTTGAAATAGAACATTTCTGTCAACTGTACATTTCGAGTTTCGAACAAGTGAATCACGATCTGGTTGACACGAGCTCTACAAGATGGCGTTAAGAAGTTTCGACAACGGAAAAACTAGATGATGTAATTGAATTCCTGTGAAAGACAGAAGTTTGTGAATTCAAATGCCGATTACAAACTCAACTTCGCGATTATATATTTATACCAGCTTTATAACTGACCAAATTAGAAGAATAGAAAACTAAACTATAACTGTGGTTGTGCATAGGCCTACTTACAACGACCTCATCAATAGCTAGGTTATACGGACGGCAATAAACTAATTTCAACTAGGCAAACGCAGCATATTCGTTGTAATATGAGCGAGATGTATATATAAGGTATAATCTAAACCTCAACACACCTTGACTCATAGAAAAATAAAATATACTTTATTCGGTTACTACTGAATCTAGGGAGCCGTGAATACATCTCCGCAACATTTTTCTGCTATTATTTCTATCTATCTCATGGATAAAAAACTTATATAAGATTACTTACTTCGAAACGGCTTGTCCGAATTGCATACAAATTCGTTATATAGTGTGTAGTTCGATCAGGTTTGTGTTTACATTCAAGGAAAGTATGAATTTACTCGGAGAGATATTATTTTTCAATTTTTCTTGCCCAGTCTAATCTGATGAGGTTTTTCAAAATTTTGAGACGATTTTTCTCAAAATTAGTCCTATTGATGTAACCCAAAAATTAACACAAATCTGAGTCGGACAAAATTGGTGAGATTTTATTTTAAAATTTTTTCCGTTCAGCTGAATCATATGGGGTTTTCAGAAATTTTGAGATGATGTTTCTCAAAAATGGTCGAACCGACTTGACCCAAAAACTATAGGGTTATAAGTAGGATAAGTTTGCGTCTATAAAAAAAATTCATGTCGATCGGTCAAACCTTGCGACCTGTGCAGTGCTTACAAAAAAAAGAAAACAGACAAAGCTCCGTAAGAGTTGAGTGGAAATCTTCGCTGACGCTCATCTAATGAATTAAATCACTATTTTTATGGACCGATATGCCTATACATTGTCACCTGTTTATATCATCTATTTCTACATGGACCTAGTTTTCAAATTACTCAACATTTTCATCAATCATAAATAAATAATAGGACTGTAGGAATGAAGGACTATTTTGAGATTTTCCAATGCAAGAAAATAACACATATATTAATTTCATGTTATTGTTATGATGTACCTGATCACTTATTGCAACTGTTCAAACATTGTATTATGTAAAGAACTAATAAGTGAAATCGAAATCCATGAATGTGGCAAATGAATATTGGCCGGTACACGCGACGAACCATTTGACTCATCCTATTCAAACTACAATGCTTCGCCGTTCACGAGGAAAAATATTGAAAATATTGTAACGGAGCTTTACGGAAAAACGACCTGGCTCTACTCTGAAACCGGTCAATCCCAGCAGACTAGATCCAAAGCTATAAAGGGCTCCAGAGGATGAAAGCAAATCGAAAGCGGTGTATTATTGATTGATCACCAAGCTGTCAAATTACATAATGTACGGTCAATATCGATATTCATTCCAAATAAAATATACACAGAAATGTATCGTTACATTTTCATTAACCGAGAAATCGACTCAATTACTTATCCATGACCTCTAACTTTCCTTCGAATATTCAGGGTTACGAAAAAGATGTCCTTTATATAAGCTCAAATGTCGTCACAACCCTAAAACTAGATTATCAAATACAATTACGATATTTATTTCCTTTAATTTCAAAGAGAGCTAGAAATCATCATCTCAATTTCAGAAAGTAACATTAATTGTTTCGTCCTCCATAGACCATCAGTCATTACGTAAGCATCACCAATTCTAGATAGAAATTCAAAAACAGAACCGAGTTATGTTTACGTCACCATTCAGAAAACGGGTTAGGTCCTGGAGGACAAATGAATAACTATAATTTCTGAAATTGAGATGATGATTCCAAGTTTCCATTATCATCATCCATCATTCAATATAATCTAGTTTCAGGGGTTGTTATGTCTTTCAATCATTATATGATCTCTTGTTCATGAGACCACTGCCGACCACTGCTCACTTTTCAGTTGTATTTCTCTATATTCAAGTTGACTTTCTGCTGTGAATGTGACGTCGGACCTCTTGGCGTCACAGCAATCCTGCATGTTCATTGGCTGCTTAAACAATCTGAGCCTTCGAACGATAGATTCAATTCTTGATCATAGAAATAGTATCTGAACACGAAGATTGAATCTGAAACGTGCAGCATCGCACAGGGACGTGGCTCACACACAAGTTCCGAATCAGCCGATCCAAACAGAGATTCAGTTCGGAGATTCGGTTCAGGTTTGAAGATTGAAAACCCATCGTGTGTAGGCCTACTGGCACAGCTCGATTATCTCTGATACTACCTAGTTGTCTACGACAATGACAAAACCAATGTTTCCTTTAAATCTAGCAAACTGTGCCACAATATCCAACTAATCTGAGCATAAATGGCATACCAAGTATTTGAATATGTCCCGCGAGCGTCAATCATGGGTGTGCACATATGCTTGACGGGGAAATATGTGCCGGATTTCATTCCCATGTCGCAGGTGTGTGTCAAGGGAGTGGGAGGAGTGAAGGTATGTGGGGCGATGTGTGTGGGGGGGGGATGTTCCAGAAGAAAAGTGTTCCGACGCGAGATAGAGAATTGTACGTATCTGACATGGCTATAATTTTAAGGCTATTTATTTGAATCACGTCGTGAACGTAAAAGAGCGTATGGAAACGTAAACGAAAGTTTACATAAATCATCGTCGTAGTGTCGATTCGAAGAAACTTTCCTTTAGAAAAACCTATGTGTTGGAATAGCCATACTTAGTTATAACCAATGATTGGCGAGAAAAAAAAAAAGTGGTCTACAAATAACACGAGGTTGTGAAGGACGCTACATTCTCACCACTTCTATAGTGCGTTGACTGGAGAATGATTTGTCTGTCATAGAAAGAGGTCGGGGTGGAGGACTTATCCACATTGTAATATATTATACCCAATTGAACTTGTATTCCACTGGAATAAGTTTATATCGAGAGAACCAGAATAATATTTCCGGTGTATAAAATACCACCCAAATGTTATTTATAGTTGGTTTACACTGGACGCAGAGTCTGCTTATTCTATTTTCTGCATAGGCTGGGCAGGTTGGAGTGAATCCTGCATACACGAAACTAATAAATAAGTAGTTCACAAACTAATTCATTACTTTTTATGTATGTGAAATAAGTCCGATTTTGAATTTGTACTCATCATTCACTATTTTAACCCACAGTTAAGCTCTTTTTAAGGACTTTGTGGATGTTTTTTGTTGTAATTGTAATTTTCTTTCTGTATCAGTGTTTTTGACCAGTACGAAAAAAAAGGTTTCAACTAAAACTGAGACTAATAATCAGTCCCTAGCGCAGTGAACAGTCATTCAGCAGACCGGCAGGGGTTCGATCCTGGCACTAGTGTTCCGTGGTATCCCGTGTATTTCGTTCACGTGATTACGAGTCGAGGGGTGAACAACTAATACTTTTTTGTACACTTGATTCTTGATTTTTTTGATTCTAGTGATTTTTTTTTGATTCGCGTGATTATTTTTGATTCTCGTGATTCCTGCTTGATTCGGGTGATTTTTTTGATTCGTAATTTTTTGATTCGTGTGATTCTTGCTTAATTCGCGTGATTCTTGCTTGATTCGGGTGATTTTTTCTGATTCGCGTGATTTTTTCTGATTCGCTTTTTTTTTTTTTTTGATTCGCGGGATTTTTTTTGATTTCATTTTTTTATATTTTTTTTCAAATGTACACCTGATTTTTCCAGTTGTTCACCCCTCGATACTAGTATACGGTTTCTTCCCACTGTTCGAGAAGCACGTGATGAAATAGCATTTTATCCCATCTTTCTACCATCTCATTTATCATTCACCGACGTCAATTGATTCAAGTCATCATTTAATGCGTCGTTAAACACAAATTACTGAATTATTACTGACATCAAAATATAACAATGATACTTATGAAAGCTATGTTTCTAACTATATGCCCGAATAATCTAACATCAAATTAATATTTTTGATTTCATAAATTGCAATTTGATAAGTGATTGCTCTGTGAAATCCGTTCCTAATAGTTCTGAATGTGCTGCCGGTTGGAAAACTTGTTCTTTCGTTAAATAGCTGATGTAATTTGTGGGGGAAATGAAGTGCGTTTCCATCCCCTATTTCTTTTCTCTACCCTCACGTCACTCATCACACTCTGTCATTCATAATGCACGCGATTCGTGGCTCGTGAACTTGGTTTTCAATCTGTTTCGTTGCCGCCATGGTTTATTCTCGATCTCCGTTCCACAGTAACAGTACACAAGTAAGCTTCAAAGCAATGATCTTCGCCACGAACAACGGAGAATTCACTTTTATCAAGGAAACTTCTTTTCTATAGAAACTGAAGTACAAGTTTTTATTAAAAAATGCCGATAGTACGGTTGCTACGTGAATACAGTATAAACATAGCAACAAATTATCAATAAACTTTTTGGATTTTTCTTTATGGATATACTTTCTGGAGTTTGGATAGGTTGAGTTAATCAAGTTGGTTCGATTGAGTTGATTTAATTGAATAAAGGGTGGGCCAAACAACAACAACAATAACAACAACGTTCGCATGTGGTGGCATACCACGATTCTACGATGAATAGTATGATGGTATGAAATTATTTTTCCACAGTTTCACAAAACTTCATTCATCAGTATACATGTCTTGGAACAGATATGCTGATTTGCCAATATATAGGCCTAACTCACCGCCTAAGCCTATTTGAGTAACAATCCAAGTGCGTCTTCAAGTATATCATGAGTATATAAGTATAATATGAGCATCAAGTATACGTAATGTAAGTATATTCCCGCTTCACAATTGTGTGTAGTTTGTAGGAGAGTTACTTTATCAATATTATTACGTTCACTGGATTGTACAAAATTTGACCCAGTGATAAAGAGGAGTTGAGTTCCAAACACATTGTCATACATACATATCACTTCAATTCCATGCTTTTACCCGAGGGGACAACAACTTCTGAAATCCGGTGTACACTTGCCTTGAAATCCCCTGAAATCCCATTGAAATCACTTGAAATCACTTGAAATCCGTATGAAATCTCTTGAAATCCCCTTGAAATCACTTGAAATCCCCTTGAAATCTCTTGAAATCCCCGAAATCCCTGAAATCTCTTGAAATCCCTTAAAATCTCTTGAAATCTCTGAAATCTCTGAAATCAGGTGTACACCAAATTTGCGAGTTGTAAGCCCCTCGCTTTTACCCTATCATACAATTTAGTTCTGCAGCTGTCCGATGACCCTCGATGAATACTTGCCTCAGAAACCGGCATTCCTCCAACATTTCTTTCGATTTAATATAGTGAATAAAGTGCATACTGGAAGGACGTATACTTATACAAACCACCAGTATATTTGAACTATATTTCAAAAATTGCTACTATCGGACTTGCGTATACTTGAAGGAGATCTATTGATCGGTGGTGGGCCTATGTTTTCTTCCGTTTTAAGAAAGCTTTGACACAAAAATGCTAGCAAATACGGATTCGAATGCAATGCTGTATAAATTTTTTTTTCTTAAGAATAAGTAATTTCCATAGATGCAAATGAAAAATTAGTAAATGTTCACAATCAGAAATAAGTATATCTGAATAAGGTGGCGCCTTATTGAGAGTGTTCGGTTCACATTATTAGTATACATTACAATTTAAATGTTAAATCCAAGCTTATTTCAATTCACCTTCTTTGCCGTTCATTATGTGGGATAACTGTAAACACCCATAATGACTTGATGCGGAACATGGTATATCTTATAGAAGATCGGTTTTCACGAGTGAGTACCCTTCATTTGACACGTGCAAGCCTATGTTATATTACACGGCAGAGTATATACTTCTTTCCAGTATATGCTATGTAGGCGCCCCGAATGATCATATCAGTTCTTCCAAGTTTCTGGATTGAGGGATATTTTCTTTCCTTTCCGAGTCGAGTCGGACTCATTTTCTCTGGTTGATTGGACTTTTAAAACGAAACACAAATTGTCAAGATGACAAATTCGATAACAAAACTCCAACTTTGCGTGTTTATTTTAAACTGTTTTTTTTTTATTTGTCATATAAAATATGAACTACAATGATTAATGGCATCTGTCTGTGACTGAATGAAGCTATGAAAATCATTTTAATTCGGAACAAAAGTTAATCGAAACGTAAATTAGGTAAACATATTTATTTTGAACGATTTGATTGATCGACAAAAATAATAGGACAAACAGGCAGTTATGAGCTGTAAATAAAACAGATTAGAAGTGAAATGTAAGCTATAATTACTAAGCTCTCCGAAGTTAATACTACATCTATTGTTTTCCTATAATACAGTTTCGGAACAGTTATTGCCTTATTGGTAAAATGAATGAGTTTCAGACGTTCCGGAATTATTTATTTAATTTGTTTAAACTCTGTATTTATGCATAACGAATAGTACTCGGGGAACGCAGATGAAAAGAAAATCCAGATTTATATGTCTTATACTTTCCAATAAGATTAAATTTCGGAGCCATAAATTGCTGACATTTACAGAGAATGTGACTATAGGACAAATGAAAATAGGAAATTAAATACACATTTTAAAGTGCGAAAGTTGCATATCTCTCTCTTTCTCTCTCTCTCTTCATCTCTGTATCTCTATATTTCTTTCTCTCTCTCTCTCTCTCTCTCTCTCTCTCTCTCTCTCTCTCTCTCTCTCTCTCCCAAACATTTGATTGTTTACTTGAAAAGTAATACTAATTACATCAATATCGACACGGACGCTGGATCATCTGTTCAAAAGACAGACCAATATACAATTTTAATTAATACGAATTCAACCTCACTGAATTCTTTCGTGAGTTAAAACACGAAAAAAATCATACAAAGTGATTCCGTGCCTAAACTTCGATATTTCTCAAAAAGAAGACCTCATTTCTTCACCCTTCTGACTTTAATTACAACGGCAGTATTGCGTAATACTCTTTTTCATTCACGTTTGAAACCGTTTGATATTATTATGCGAGTTTGAATTACATTCTTCAAGAATATATTAAATGATTAGTGATGAACATTTCCATTTCAAACAACTGTTTGGTAAGTGAAGTTTGAACTTGAATCAAGTTTATATGGAACCATTGCTTCAGGTGTGTTGGACAAAGTAAAAGATTATTAAGAGCAGTGAATAACATTTTACTAAAAGCTTCAATCTTGTGCTGAACAGATCCAAGTTTTGTCAATATTTCACTCTCGTGAATAATGTACAAATGATATCATGTTCCAGTACTCAGTACTCAGTACTTCGTGTCAGCCATGTGGATTGTGTTGTGGACAGTGTTTCATCGGCTCTAATCGAGATACGGACTGACTAGATACACAAAATTGAATTACCATTGTATATTATTATATCTTGTTTGAGTCAAAAAGAGTATAGTTTTACGTTATATGTACGCAAATGGAAATCAAAATAACTTGGATAATACATTTAAATGTATACTCAACAACATGTATGGAGCCATACATGGAGAATCAACGATGTGATCTATACTCACCGAATGGATAACGGGATTGTAAAACCTTTCACCAGATTCAACCCTCTCTGTAAATCAAATTTGATTAGCTCTATAGATTTATTTATAACGACAGAAATCTGAAATAATTCCATTTTCATTTCACTCAAACTTTCAGTTTGAAATAGTTTCTTGAAATAGATTCTGATTGACTCCCAGAGCTGTACTAGACGGATTACACACAAGACTCGAACACTTCTACTCAATGTTTGTCTGCATTTACCCATTGCTTGTCAATCATCGAAGAACTTGGCACCAGTCATTTGTTCCCAATATGGATGTAGGACTTGTAGGTAGGAGTGTATTTAGTCGTAAAGCCTGTTTGACCTTTTTCACTGTATTGGTGAATGGGTGGGGGAAGTGTCACACTAATCGATCGCATAGCACTACCTGACGACTACATAGTGACATGGGGTGGAAGGGGGTGAGGGGGTGGGTTGGAGGAGGAGGGGGGGGGGGTGAGTGAGTTAGTACACCATGTGAAGTGGCGCGTAAAGTTGCTCGCTAACGAACGATGAGTGCGATGTGTGTACAGTACATGTGATTTGGCGGTTTTATTGGACTCCGTGATTGAGACGAGTGGATAGGGACTGGGGGGCGGGGTGGAGGGGGGAAAAATCTTTTGTGGATAGTTAGAGAGGTTAGTTTAGCCCGTTAGTGGATGGTGAAGAAGGAGATCGGGCATGGGGTTTCACGACGTGAGGGAATTTGGTATCTTCGTTAGTGTACATTCCATTCATTCTACATCTTTATCGTTCTACTGCTCTCAGTTTTTACCATCAGCACGAGAAGGAAGTGAACAACAAAAAAGAGCAGTCATTCGCATGGTGAAAGTGAGGTGATGATTACGTCATGCATGTGCTGACAAGACCGGGACCGGTGGACCACTAATTTCCTCCTGAATAGTGGGTAAAACGAAGGATGCAACTGCGAGACATGAAAACCACGAGATGCAAATGCTTCTATTAGAACTGATTCAATTTGTACCAACAATTACGACCAGGAATACCCTACGACCTCTACTAATTAGCTCTGCTCCGATATTCCGTTCTGCTACGATATTTAGATGACACCCATTTTCCTCTTGTTTTTGTGTAAGATGAATACTTCTAGAATGATCGTTGCTGTGATTCTGAAATATTGTGATACAGAACTTGTGCAATTAGATCGGAAGATGTTATGAAATATATTTTCAAAAATCATTTTTGTTGCAACCGATTCACTAGAGAAAACCTGTGATTTCCAGTTGTTATTTTTCTCAATGCAAATTGTCTCAAGAGAGATTATGACTTCCAAAATAAGGAAGGACCTATATTTTCATCACTTGTCATTTTTATTATATCAGTTGTCAATAAGCTTGAAAAGAGATCAAATTCAAGCACATAGGCTTATCTTCCAATAACCGCAGATTAATCAAATTTATATTCAGTACAACTTTCTGTCTATTTATGGAACACTTTTCAAAGAAAGTATTTTATTCCTGGTGAAGTACAAACGTAGATTGTTCAAATTTATATTTAGTACAACTTTCTGTCGAATTATGGAACACTTTTCAAAGAAAGTATTTTATTCCTGGTGAAGTACAAGTAGTAGGTTAAATATGTACAAGAATATTCATATATATATATATATATATATATATATATATATAGATATATATATATATATATATATATATATATATATATATATATATATATATATATATATATATATATATATATATATATATATATATATATATATATATATACATATATATATATATATATATATATATATATATATATATGTATATAGGCCTTTATAGAGAGACACGTTTCATCAAAAAGTGTATTCATTTAAAAACTTCACAATTCGGTTTGTCCGTGGAAACCCTGATCCCAATCACGAGTATCAGATTTATAAATTGAAGTAAGCTTTACTATTTATTTACAGAAAACAACTCTTTCGAAAAATCTATATTGCTCAAATTAGTAGGCCAGAGAAGAAAGACAAAATCAAGTTAAGCATTATTAACTCTGCAGAAGTACCACAGTTTCGACTGACTGCAGTAGCCGTATATACTACACAATTTAAATTTGGTTATATTGTTATATTGTAAATATTGTATGAACTATACTACTAACTAAACTCCACTAACTCTAGTACTTGGACCGGCACGCTTCATATGATCCGGGAGACGAGGGGAATTTCGAACCCAGTTCGATCCCCGCCGCCGACCATCTTTACAGGGGTTTTTCATGGTTTCCCTCTGTAGTCTAAGCTATTGCCGGGATGGTTCCTACAATAAGTCGGTCATGACCGCTTCCTTCCCACTATCCTTCTCAATATCCAAGAACCTTCATCTCATCATCCCATCATCTCATTAATCCGACGCCATTAGATCTCAGTTATCATAACAGTGCGTCGTTAAACCCAAAATCAATTTTCTATAGTAGGTCTACTTGGCTCGATATATTTTCACATCAGGAATTCGTAATCATACTTTAAATACAAAGATGGCTTTTCTATATCATTTCAACTTGGAAAGAATTCAATTGTAGTTTTAGTTTAGTTTTTTAGTTTGCTTGATATGCTCAACTTATTCCTCTTTATAGATATCGATAACCCATAGTCAAAACCATACAAAACCATACAAAACCATACAAAAATGCATAATGAGGGCTGTTTTTTGATAGAGATAAATTATGTTTTTGCAAATGTAGGTTATTCCTATTTCTTGATGGCTATGGAAACTATTGTTCTCTTTTGCTAATTGAGGATTATCAGCAATAAAAATATATCTCGTGTATCGAGCCGAGATAGACAGGATGTGTTTTATGGTACGTATCCGGATATTAACGAAACTCAAAAAGAATAGATCACTTCAAATGCGACATCATTCTACACAGTTCCAGTAGGCCTTCAAAACAACCAAGTTCACGTGTTCGTATTGACCACCTGAAGCTAGGTCTAGCTTTTCAAAATCATTTAGAGAGACGTGAGCTTAAGAAACCCATTATGATACTAAAATAAAATGTTTCTCGAATCGTTTGAACCGCCTAGTCAAGCTCCTCGTTCTCTAACCTAATAATGTAGCACTCAGCTATTGTCAGTTTATAAGATGCCTATGCCTTTCTATATAAGTCTTAACGACTGATTAAGCTCCTTAGAAGAGATTTCAAGGGTGAAAGCTGTTAAGATTGTTTCCGTGGGGTTGGTACGGGGAGGGGGTAATCAAGCTACAAATGACGCAGTATCTTGTCGTAGTTCTTTGCGAACTTGGCACTTTGCTGAAATAATAGGTTTACAATAATATTCAGGAAATGAAGGAACAAGAAAATGAGATGGAAGTAATAGGAATAATCCCAATGATATATAGAGATGG